>OZ059796.1:7246483-7576528 GCA_964057025.1 Standfussiana lucernea
CAACTAGTGAAGGTGCCAAGTGTGCAGTGTGCAGTGTAGCTGTAATGTAATTCTAGAACATTTGTTTCACTTCGCTACTTGACTCGCTAGGCTCTAGGCACTAAGTAAGGCACCTATCAGTGCATACATAGTCTTACATTAAAGGTTAGTTCTCTATAAAAACACTCAAATCAAAAACTGGTAGTAAGAGATAACTTTTTGCACATTTAACTTACCTCCATTTTCTGCACAACAATTTCTTGAGTTAATTGTTTCTTGGGGTCTTCAAACCACAGTTTTAATATGCGGTTCCTTATTTGCACAAATGCCTGGCTCGAAGCCCCTTGCAAGTCGGAAAAGAACTCAACTTCTAAAGATGACATCTTATCATATGGTAAACGAGATTGGAACGCTGCTCCTTCCAAGCTGTAAATTATTGCTTTTTCTTTAGAAATATTACAAGTGTTATAACCTAAATTGGTCTAGATGTATCAAACTGTAATTTACTGTTCCTAGTGCAAAATTTAAAAGGGTAAGTAATTTTTTGCTAGGTCCACTAATGGTTAATGGAAAAGGCAAGTACTTGTGAGCATTAATTTGCGTTTGGAATACCTGTTAAGCATTTCTTTGTAGTTAATTTCCTCGATATCGTCATTCTTTGTATCATCAACTTTAACGTCTTCCTTTTTCTCTTTGGTATCTTTAATAACTTCAGCGGTACGGCTTGAAGACGATTCACGACGACCCCCAACAGAAGTGGGACTTGACGATGTAACCTTACTCTTTTCTGACTGATCAGATTCAGAATCATCTTGTTTTAATTTCTCATCCAATTCCCGGGTTTCAACCTACGATCAATAAACATAACATCAATAAACATAACATAACATCAATAAACAAATAAATAGAAAACATTGAAGATTATCGTTGAGTTTCAACAACAATAATTTACCTTTGCGCGTTTTCTGCGACTCATTTTGAAGAATTACTTTGGAATTAACTTTTTATTTACTGAAAACTATTGGAAAAACTCAGATTTGATGAACGGAAAGCAAAACAAAATAAACGGAGAACTAGCCAAACTTGACAGTGACAGTGACGTTACGTTTCTGAGAGGAAAAGCACGTTCGGAAACAATACAATTAACAATAACCCATTGAGTAGGGGGAGGCCATTTTCATACTTTTCGTTAATATTAATTAGTTGTACCCGGAGCCTTGCAATGCCTCGTAAATGTAACTTTAGATTTTGAGCCAAGCCAGGAACCTTCGCAGGGGAACACAGAAGAACCCATCTTTTATCACAATCAAATAAATGGTTTCGGAACACAAAAGACAATCTCACAAAAATATTCATTTTTATTTATACCCATCGATTGCATGAGAATATCTTCCTGTTCTTATTTATTAAAATATTAATTAAGTTTCATCCTCACAATAATTAATTAATTATTAAAATTGAGTAGGTTCGTTTTTCTAGTCAATAAAACATTAAAGTGGTCAAAGGGTTTTTATTCGTTAGATTTTAGAAATACTATAAAACCATTAATTTTGTAACGTAACAATCAATAATTCTATTCCTTGGATTTAGAACGACTTCCTGAAGTGATTGTAAAGGGGGCCTTCGTCAGCATATCCAGCAACTTCTTGAGGAATGATGGAACTCTCATCTATACTGCCACAAGGACGGCACATACATTCCAGAGGAGCTTTGGTGGTGATCTGGAAAACATTACTCGATTTAGTTTAAAAACTTTACTTTTCATAATATCTGCAAGGTAAGGTGTCACCGTTAGTATTCCGCTGTAGGTCCCCGAATAATTCAGTAAATAAACTTTTTTGCAAAAAAAAACCGACTTCCAAAAAAAAAAAGTGGAAAATAACTTTACTTTTGGAAGTCAGTGGCAAAAAAGTCAATAAAACAAACAATAGTCACCGATAGTTTTTATTTTACACTTTTTAGTTATCGTATCACAAATTATTTTACTTGGATGACATATTTTTTCCAGCTATTTTGATTTCAAAACCAAACTGCTGAACCGATTTTGATGAAATTTATATGGTACCAATCGGAAAGTAGATCGATTCAGATAAAAGAAGAATTTTTCAAATCGGTTCATAAATGACGAAGATATGAGGTAAAAAACACCAAAAAAAAAAAAAATACAACCGAATTGAGAACCTCCTCCTTTTTTTGAAGTCGGTTAAAAAGTAGATTAAATAATTTGATAAAAATTACCCTTCTCAACTTTCTATCTTCGCTTTTTGCTTTTGGGCACAGCAGAACTACAGTAGCCTCTCGTTCACCAGATTCTTGACAACAGTTGCAAGTTCGTTCCATTTGCCAGATTTTGCTGCCAGACACCTACAAAATGTAGTAAAAGACGTTTATCTTCAATTCTAACTAATAGAAACTTATAATTCAAGTACCTATAGTTTAGTTACCTGGACATAACTTGAACACTTGCCAATACAAGCGAACGAAGGTATCGCTTTAGGTATACATCCAGGATGTTTAAGAATATGAATAACAGGTGTCATTTGGCATTCTTGTCCTACAAACAAAAATATTCACTAGTTTTGTAAAACATAACATAAAATGTAGGCATATTGTTAGATTATGGAAGAAAAAAGGCACTGGAAGCACTTACCTGGAGACAGTGGTACTTCTACAGACTGGGCCCTTACAGGTTTGTCATGTAACTGAATAACAGCCATTAATACAAAACTTAAAGAAATAATTTCGTAATGAAACATTTTGAAATCTAAACTTTTAGTTCGTCCAGATCCTTTGGTGGAAGAAAGTGTTGTGTGAAGTATCGGATAATTGCAACAGTATATAAAGGCGGTGTGCATTAATACGAAACACAAAGACTTGTGACTTTACATGAAATCCATTTTAGCGAATAATCTCTCTTTGCGACTCGACATGGTGACCCAACTGCGCTGACAAGATTTAATCGATCTTTAAATGGATACTCAGCAGGAGTTAACGTAGTAAGTATATATTTAATAGCGATACACGATCATACCAAAAGCATCATTAATAATTGAAATAATTATGTAAGTAGGCACTGAGGAACAGTATACTATTTGGGGCCTAGAGAGATGAGATAAACCCTAGACGTTGACTTCCATGTGAATGAGACACATCAGCGAAACTGATGTAATGCGATTATCAAGCAAGTCGTTTAATATGTAAATAATGCAGTAAGAAGTATCTGCAGGGAGCACCAGCCATGAAACATATTATTTTTATGCAGTAAGTCGGCAAAAAATCATCAAAGATGGGGAGATTTTGTCGGATGACGAGTGTGCCAAACAATTCGCAATGTTTTTTGAATCGGTATACAGCAGTCAGCCGCCGCGATTAGACCCTCAAGCGGCGGCGGAGGCCGGAGTGGGGAACAGTGCGCGTGTCCAACTAAACTCTCTAAGTCTTAAGGACGTTAGAGGTGCACTTGAGCGCCTAAAACCAAAGCGGTCAGCAGGCCCCGATGGTATACCAGCGTTTCTTTTTAGAGACTGTGGTAGGGTACTGGCTGATCCTTTACTTTATATTTTTAATATTATTCTTCAGTCGGCAACTTTTCCAACTCAGTGGAAGATCACGCGAGTCATTCCTATTCCTCAAGGTAAAGCGGGATCTGACATTGGTGGGTATAGACCGGTGGCCGTGCTGTCGACGCCGGCCAAGGTGTTCGAGTCCGCTATCCAGCGCTGCATGCAGGAGCAAGTACGCGGACAGCTATCGGACGCGCAGCATGGATTCCGGCAGGCGCGCAGCACTGCCACTAATCTACTCAATTTAATGGCACAAGTGGTGCCGGCGGTTGATGCTGGTGTGCAAGTAGACGCTGCGTATTTTGATTTCAAAAAAGCTTTCGACACAGTCGACAATGACATCTTATTAAAAAAGCTCGCAGATGTCGGCTGTACACCACATCTATTGCAGTTTTTTGCCAGTTTTATGCATGATAGGCAGCAATACGTTGACTATAATGGATGTGAATCCGAACCATATTACACCTGGTCCGGGGTGAGTCAAGGCAGCAACTTGGGGCCTCTCGAATTCATCATAATGGTAAACGATCTACCGGAGGTCGTCAGATATAGCTCTTGTTTACTATTTGCAGATGACCTCAAGCTGCTGCTCGAGGTAAGGAGTGAATCTGATTGCGAACGGTTACAGGAGGACATAGATAGGATAGTGGAGTGGAGTCATAAGAACAAGCTCTACTTCAACGTATCGAAGTGCTCGGTGATGAGTTTCACGCGTGCGCGTACACCTCTTATCTACGAGTATGTGGTGGACGCAGCACCTACGCAACGAGTCGCACGTGATTTAGGGGTCTCTGTAAATCCTGAACTGCTGTTTCGTGATCATATAACTAACATCTGCAAAAGGGCGTTCAGGAATCTAGGTTTTGTGCTGAGGCAGACGCAACACTTCACAAATATTGCAACAGTCAGAGTCCTGTATGACGCACTTGTCAGGAGTCATCTGGAACATAGTGCGGTCATATGGTCTCCGCATGAGGCTAAGTACTCGGTAATGTTAGAGCGCGTTCAGAACAAGTTTACGCGCAACTTGTACAAAAAACTTTATGGGGTATATCCGTTTTACCCATTGATGTACCCCACTCAATTTGTACTGGGTATGGTCGGGTACAATCAACTGAGGGTGCGGCGGGAGTTCGCACTAGTCGCGTACCTACTTAAAATACTTCGTGGCATAGAGCATAGTCGAGGATTGCTGCAGCGCTTGAATTTGTGTGTACCTGACCGCTATGTGTGGAGGCGACGCGCGGCGGCGTCCGCCACTGCTGGCCGTGCCAACAGCGAGGACCAACTTACTTGCTAAGACACCTCTTACTCGAGCAATCCGTGTACTTAACGAACTTCATTTAAAAATTTATATATATATACATGTCCTTGGAGTGAATTCTCAAAGATTCTGTTATTTATTTTATGTTATAATTTATAGTGTGTAGGTAGACCATTCACGTTTATCTATGTTACCTTGTATGAGTTTTGTGTAACTTTTTATTTAATGTATTGTGTTCCTAAAGCTATAATTATTTTTATTTTTTATTGTTAGTAATGTAAATATGTCTAGATGTAGATTTCAACAAAAGCCACACTATCGCATTAGGTGTTACCTGTAATGATAGCTGTAAAGGAGATTTAAAAAAAAAATGAATTAAAAAAAATCTGAGTCCGCACTTCTTGGAAGGACCAAGAGTTGTTGGTTCCTCGTTCTTTATTTACTAGTTTCTGTTAAGTATTTATTGACCAGTTTCAATATTAAGTGTCTAATCCTATGTTAGTATATTGATGATTAACTGTTGCCCGCGACCTTCCACCACGTGAAATTATTTTAAAAAAACTTCCCTATTTGAATCGGATTTTTTTGGGTTTTTAATTTTTGCACGCAATCTTAATCCTTTTTCTAAAAACAAAAGTAGCCTAAGTTACTCTTTATAACATCAGCTATCTGCCAGTAAAAGTCCCGTCAAAATCTGTGTAGAAGTTTCAAAAAGACAGACAGGCAGATAGACAGACATCAAAATTCTTGCAATCAGTCATAACAATTTAAGAGGTATCGTGTGTACACCTGTGTCGTAGAGGTTAGCGTATTATTCTGGTATTCAGCTGCATCCGATTAAACTTGAAGCCGATTCTGCGGCCAAAAGTCGTGGTCGTGACTGTGTAGTGCGCGAGGTCCCCGAGTAGTGTAGACAGCAGTAGTAGCCACACTAAACTAACCACTTGATGAGTGGTGATCTTCTTTACTGCTCGTTAAAACGTGTGTAGGTCCTTCCACCAAACACTGTCGGAATTTGAGTTCTATTCTACTTACATTTTACTAATACTAAAAACCCAGCTAAGTGCAAATCGAATAGTCAAAACAGTCGAGACTAAATTGTAAAAATCTTTTATAACACATTTGCTCGTAAAGGGGCTCTTATTTCACCAATTTCAATATCGTATTGTATCTCATTACGTACTAGTGCGTTATTGTAATGTAAAACGCACGAGTTTCTTTTTAATAAGGTAAAACGCACGGTTTATCAAGATGCTCCGTCTAAAACGACCTGTACTTTTTTAAATCTTAGCAAAGAGTTTTTATGTCAGAAAAATGGTCAACATTTTATTAATAAAATTAACTGGGGGGGATAAAATATAATAAATAAATATTTTATTTTATTAATTTTGACAATAAATTACAACCATACATTTATCTGTAACAAAAACACAAAAATATTAACTTACTTTATTAGTTATACTAGCTGTATTTGTGCCTTGAAAAAAAATGCGGATGCGCGCGCATCGCTAATTTGTGAACAAGTAAAAATTATTCTAACTGCTTTAACAAGTGATTAAAGATTTATTCGCTTAAGAAAGTCCGAGTTTTTTTATTTCCTCGCAAATATGTTATAAAACGTCGTATGATATACGTGCGCTTTGATAATTACAGCCTCTGCTTTCTTGTAGCCCTCGCCTACGTCTCGGGCTAGCAGTATCCCCTCGGCTGTATTTTTCAACTTACCGCACTTACATATATCATAATGTACTATGATCCTATGCTTAGTGTGTAACATGACGTTGCTTGCTTCTTATTTTTATCAACCAGTCTTACCAAGGGATAACGTATTACCCATTAGTACTGGGCCAGTACTAACTGGGTTGTGGACGTCAGATAGGCAGTCGCTTCACATCGCTATAAGTAGGTAAACAGTATTTTACATGAAACGACTTATTCAGCTGCATCCAGTTAGACTGGAACCTGGTGGGTTACCATGATCTGTTAGTGAATGTTTTGGTATTATTCCGAGGGTGGGTAAGAGATGGCGCTAGACAACTGTCTAGCGCTGTCACTTTCCCACTCTCGGAATAGTCCTAAAACATTCCTGCTCTACCAGATCATGGTAACCCCTCAGATCCCAACATAGTTGAAAAAAGGCAGGGCAGATGATGGGGCCATAGCAAAATGTACTTATTATGTGAACATTGTAACAGACTAATTGTTACAGCTAAAAAGATAAAGCCCCGTGACATACAGACAGACAGAGCAAATTTTTGCTCTGTCTGTTTTGATGTCACGGAGCTGTCGGGGGGTGCGCCTCTCATCTTAATAATGATGTCAAATCACGCTTTATACTAACAGGTGAAAAAATCGAGACCTAACATCGATCAAGCAGAAGTTCCCAGCAATCGATTACGTGTGGTATTAGAAGTAGTAGTTAATGCTACTCGTATCTTGTGCATCTCTTCGAACCGTCTGTGTAAAATGGAGACTGCCAAAGAGTTTCATTGCCTACTTAATTTGTCCCTGTATTCAGATAAATGGGGCAAAAGTTGCTGCAGTTAATCAATACTAAGTTAACCATGTTCAGTAGGGATATTATGATATCTTAATGCAGGAATGTTTTAGTTCTATTTCTATAGTGGGAAAGAGATGGTGCTAGACAGCTGTCTAGAGGTCCTAGTAGCCTTACAGGTATTTAGTTGTCAATTTGTCATCTGATTTACGATGGGCTTATTTGGATGAGGCCTTCACCTGTGGAGGGGATCTTGTAGATTAAATATGTATAAATTCACTCTACACTATGGAACTTAACTGTAATTTAATTTACTTTGCTTGAAATATATGGCTTTTTTTATTGTATTTACGATGCGGTAAACAATGCGTAATGCAGCAAGCAGGATTTTTATTATGTTTTCGACAGGAATGCTAAAAAACATTGTTTTCAGAATTCAGTAGGTATCAAACAAGATTAATAATTAGCAAATTATTGTATGGGTACGTACCACGAATTTTAACCGAAGTTAAGATTTGCTTAATTTTATAGTCGGAGTTTCACTCAAAAATCTTCTCCTTTTCTTGCGTTTTTTTATCAGTTTGCATGCTGTTCGTGTTCATCAAATATACATAAATAATGAAAGTTATGATTATATTATTACTGAATAAAAATCTATACATATAATAAATCTGTAGACGTGGCGTTTCTGTACATTGAAAATATTAAGAAAAAAATTGTAGGGGTGTTAAATGATAACAAACAGAACCCATTTATACTATTTTTAGAATTTTTGTCTGTTTGTCTGCAGTCTGTTTGTCTCAGGTGTGTTTTGCCGCAGCGAACGTGTTAAATCGACTTATCGGGTTTTTCAAAAAGTTATGATAGCAAAAGATACTTTAGAAGGCGCTGCTTTGAAAATCTTCATAGCCTATATTGTTTGTTCGATCGCTTTCCATGTATTAGATTTTTGCAGTTTAACTTCATGCTTGATAGATGGCGTTGTTCATATGAACTTCTGAATCTCGGTGTTAAGATTTTCCGTAAAAGAACGACCCTCGCCCGGTACACTGCATCCATGTTGATTATTAGATGTCTTTCGTTTCGTTTTGTAAACGTATTTGGTTTCATATTTGGTATTTATTGGTATAATCTAAATATTGGTCTAAAATAGTTAAACTATACTAACATTATGAAGCTGAAGAGTTTGTTTGTTTGTTTTGAACGCGCTATTATACCGTTTTATCCCGTCCTATCCCGTTTTATCCCGTTTTACCCCGTTTTACCCCGTCCTATCCCATTTTATCCCGTTTTTTCCCGTCCTATCCCGTTTTATCTCGTTCTATCCCGTTTTACCCCGTCCTATCCCGTTCTATCCCGTTCTATCCCGTTCTATCCCGTTCTATCCCGTTATCCCGTTCTATCCCGTCCTATCCCGTCCTATCCCGTCCTATCCCGACCTATCCCGTCCTATCCCGTCCTATCCCGTCCTATCCCGTCCTATCCCGTCCTATCCCGTCCTATCCCGTCCTATCCCGTCCTATCCCGTCCTATCCCGTCCTATCCCGTCCTATCCCGTCCTATCCCGTCCTATCCCGTCCTATCCCGTCCTATCCCGTCCTATCCCGTCCTATCCCGTCCTATCCCGTCCTATCCCGTCCTATCCCGTCCTATCCCGTCCTATCCCGTCCTATCCCGTCCTATCCCGTCCTATCCCGTCCTATCCGGTCCTATCCGGTCCTATCCGGTCCTATCCCGTCCTATCCCGTCCTATCCCGTCCTATCCCGTCCTATCCCGTCCTATCCCGTCCTATCCCGTCCTATCCCGTCCTATCCCGTCCTATCCCGTCCTATCCCGTCCTATCCCGTCCTATCCCGTCCTATCCCGTCCTATCCCGTCCTATCCCGTCCTATCCCGTCCTATCCCGTCCTATCCCGTCCTATCCCGTCCTATCCCGTCCTATCCCGTCCTATCCCGTCCTATCCCGTCCTATCCCGTCCTATCCCGTAATATCCCGTCCTATCCCGTCTTATCCCGCCCTATCCCGCCCTATCCCGTGCTATCTCGTCCTATCCCGTGCTATCCCGTCCTATCCCGTCCTATCCCGTCCTATCCCGTCCTATCCCGTCCTATCCCGTCCTATCCCGTCCTATCCCGTCCTATCCCGTCCTATCCCGTCCTATCCCGTCCTATCCCGTCCTATCCCGTCCTATCCCGTCCTATCCCGTCCTATCCCGTCCTATCCCGTCCTATCCCGTACTATCCCGTCCTATCCCGTTCTATCCCGTTCTATCCCGTTCTATCCCGTTTTATCCCGTTTAATCCCGTTTTATCCCAATTATCCCGTTTTATCCCGTTCTATCCCGTTCTATCCCGTTTGATCCCGTCCTATCCTGTTTTATCCCGTCCTATCCCGTTTTATCCCGTTTTGTCCCGTTTTATCCCGTTTTGTCCCGTTTTATCCCGCTTTATCCCGTTTTGTCCCGTTTTGTCCCGTTTTATCCTGTTCTATACCGTTTTATCCCGTCCTATCCTGTTCTATCCCGTCCTATCCCGTCCTATCCCGTCCTATCCCGTCCTATCCCGTCCTATCCCGTCCTATCCCGTCCTATCCCGTTTTATCCCGTTTTATCCCGTCCTTTCCCGTTTTATTCCGTCCTATCCCGTTATATCCCGTATTATGCTGTTCTATCCCGTTTTATCTCTTCCCATTCCTCGGGGAAGACCACTGCCCGCGCCCAGGGTGCACCGGCCCAGCAGCTGCTGTTCCCTTCAGACGTATCGAGAGGGACCGGCAGCCATCAGGCACACGAGGAGGACTTCTGACCAAGCACCCCAATCCTATCCTGTCCTTTCCCGTAATTTTTTTGTTAAATACCCGTGCAAAGCCGGAGACAAACGAACAATTGATTTTTATATATTATACGTATACTTAGGTAAATATAAAAATCAATTGCTGTTCGTTTGTCTTGCTAAAACTTTAGACCGGCTGGGCCGATTTCGCTTTTGGTTTTGAAATGTTTGTCGAAGTCTAGGGAAGGTTTAAGAGGTGATAAAGGTGAGGTAGGTAGTAGGTAGGTGGTGGGTAGGTGGAGAAAAGTGCATTGCAACGCATGCCGGGGACAGCTATCAATAAATTCCATGTCATATTTGAGAAAAAATATGTTTTCATGAAGGAATTTTATGGAAGTGATACCATTTCCTGGGTGGAAGCGATAGGGTAGCCCGCGAAATTCAATTTTTGTCACATTTTTTTTCAATTTGCAGGTCATTGTCAGAGTGTTTGTTGAAAATATAATTTGCGGCCACGAGAAAATTTGAGTTTCGCGGGCTGACACTTCCCCCTTATGCAGGCCAAAATGGTGATGGCCGGATGATACAGAATTGCTCAACTGTTGTCTGAACTCACAGTACTAGTGGAAAAACAGAACATTGAGGGGAAACCCTTGCTGACAGTGAATCAACACCTTAAGGCAATTAATGATAAGCCTCGCTAGTAAAGTGAATAAAATACCACAACAGGCAGATTTAACTTCATTAAAATTATTTATTTGAACATTGTGTCACACAACTGTTAAATTACGGGATTATGATATCTTATTACAAAATACACAGGCACCGATGACTTAAACTAAGTTATTTAATTATTATTTTATAAAACCCCTTGACCATTTATAGTATTTATTATATACCTAATATCTATCAATTTTCAAATGATTGATCGTTATTGTTTTCCTATCATATTTACATAGAATGCGCCAAGTAGATATGGTTTTTACAAAACATCAACGGCTGTAGTCTCCGCACTTGTAGCATTTGCAATCATCAGGTTCACGCAGGCGCACTTCCATGATGGCACTATCTTCGTCTTCGAGCCTAACACCATCAGGATCGTAGCAGTGAGTTAAGGTAACCAAGCGTTCACGCAAGTAGTTTTCTCTGCAGCAGAAGCAGTCCTGTAATTAATATGAAATGTCATTAACAGACCTAAAATGTACAACAAGTAAGGTGGGTGTACCATGGAAGGCCACTCTAATAAATAAACAGTTATTATTCGTTCATATACTGGATAAATGAAACGAACGAATATTTAAGTAATACTTTGTTTTATTCCGTAAAATATAAACCACTTTTTTAAATTTCAGATTTGATCAATATTGATTAAACTTAAGTTTCATTGAACTCTTAAAAATGGCCTTGCTAGGAACAAGGCTCCTTAGAAGGCCATTATAATAAATCAGTCATTTAACACTAAAAGTTAATAAATAGCCATTAAATCTACAATAAAAAGAAGTGGTTTATATATTACGTAATAAAACAAAGTATTACTTAAATATTTGTTAGTTTCATTTATCCAGTAAATAAACGAATAATAACTATTTATTTGTTAGAGTGGCCTTCTATGGTACACCCACCTTATTTTAACGTCGCCGATTTCCGATATCAATGAAGCAAGGGACCGTACTGCCAAAATAGTGGCGCGAGCGATTCACCGCCGCGTCTGTGATTTCTAGTTCGATGGATGTTTATGTAGATAGAAGGAATTTGTCATCACATGGCAATAACTACGAAATTTTAATAATTGGCCTTCGAAGGAGCATGGCCTTCCATGGTCCACCCACCTTAAATAAGTCCCTCTACGATTAGCTCGTAATAAAGATAATGGTGGTAATTTTTTATTCATGGTCAGATTCCAAGAATCAAAAATTACCTACCACCATTATCTTTTTTGGCGAACATCTTTGTGTTATGCAGCATTGAAATATACCAAAAAGCTTTAAAAACGTAATACCTTTGAAAATCCCGTTGGAGCAGAAATTGATGGTCGCACTTGACTACTGCACATCCCCTCACATTTGTTAACACTTACTTCCCCGCTGCATGATCTTACTAATCTACCCATATCGTCGTATTCCTCTGTAATGTTCGAGATAAAACCATTAATATCTAAAAATTCAATAACTTTTGGTTTTTTTTGTACAATAAGGCCAACTCTGGAGAAAGCAAAAGGATCACAATAGGTGGCGTCCTGTTGTTTCTGCCCACTCCATGGGAAAAAGCGTGACTATAAAGATGTATGCATCTACATGCATACATTCATAAACTCAAGCCTTTTCCGTTTTTGCTTTAGTCGACTAGCATTTATTTGTTTGTATAAATGAATATTCGGTTAGAACGTCCTTGAAATGTGTGTACTGATGCAGAAAAAAGTAAACGAAATAAATTGACCCATTGATTAATTGATTGCAAACAACTAAATCAGACAATGACAAAATTTCATAAAACATATTTTATTAGAATATGCAATATATGTAGAATACCTTTAGTTAAGTGTATTTCAGATGGAATCGTTTCACAAGGTTCTTCTGCAGCGCAATATAATATGACTACAAATAATACTTGGATGGTATAAATTGATAAAATCTTAAAATTCGTTGAAGACATATTTAAAACTCAATTTTGCCCTGCTTTGTATGAAGCAAGCCGTGTTTGAAGCTGTAATATATTTTTTCTTAGCTCTGTTGCCCTTTTATATAAATCGAAGCTGGTACTGTGTAAGGGGATGGGGACTGGAGGCATGATTTAACAGCGGGTCATCGAAAACATAATTGAAATATCTTGTTAACATAAGACGTATTTATGTAGTGACTTGGTTTTTCAGTAGTGCAAGTATAATTAACCTGATATTTTCTTATTGTGTTCATTTTTCATAGTAATAAAAAAGGTCACACTATTTAATTATTTTACTGCGCCCGCTCCGAACGAGTTGATTTCACTTCAATTGTTATCATTCATTTATTATCTGTGCAAAGTCACAATGTCAAACGCGGCATAAATCTGTCAAATTCTATCCGGTTGGTTTATATTGGGATAAGAACAAAAAGATAATTTTTATTGAATTTCTAATAGTCTTTAGGATTTTGTATCCGTCAGAAACAGAATCAAAATGAAGTTCGATGAAGATTGTATTGTGTTTTTGATTTTACTATTCTCTTGGGCGGAATATCTGTGGGAGTTATATCTGTCTTTGCGGCAGGTAATTATGTCTTATCTTGTGCGGTGTTTGCATGTATTCATTACTTTCTCACAGCTTGATCAATAGGTTATTGTTAATACATTATTGCGATCGTTATGGTGTTGTTGTCGTATTATATATTGTTGAATATTCACATAAACGTTTCATTTTCCTGTAAGGTTTGTTGCGGTAATGAGCTAACACAAGCACTGTCTAGGCGTGCTACGTAGCGTGCTAGACGTACAATGTTATCGTGACGCGATGAACCTGGTTCTTTAATAATAACTGAAGCCATTGGCAGTCTGATTAATCATGATATTTTTGTTGCAGTTGAAAATATACAAAACAAACAATAACATACCAAAGGATCTGAAGGAAATGTTAAATGAAGAATCATTCAAGAAAGCACGGCTCTATGGTATCGACAAATCACAGTTTAAAATAGTGAAAGAATTTTACAGCATAGTACTAACATCTGTAATTTTATATAATCGGTGGATATATGTAGCATGGCACAAGTCAGAAAATATTGCAGCTAGCTTAAATATTGCTCCTGAGAGAGAAATTCTAATCAGTTGTGTATTCATGACTTTTGTAACATTGTTTAACTTTGTTGTCAATATGCCGTTTACCATTTATGGAACATTTGTATTGGAACAAAAACATGGATTCAACAAGCAAACTGCAGGCTTTTTTGTAAAGGATCAATTAAAGTCTTTACTGCTTAGCCTTGTTATCACACTTCCCATTATATCCATTGCTATATTTATCATAATGCTTGGAGGGAACATGTTCGTTGTGTGGCTGTGGTTGTTTACCACGGTGGCAACAGTGTTATTATTGACAATATATCCTTCAGTGATTGCTCCACTATTTGATAAGTTTGTACCTCTACCTGATGGCTCTCTAAGAAAAGGAATTGAAAATCTAGCTTTGAGGCTTAATTTTCCCTTATCTCAAGTATACATTGTTGAAGGATCTAAAAGGTCAGCCCATAGTAATGCATACTTCAGCGGCTTGTTTGGTGCTAAGAGGATAGTTTTGTTTGATACATTATTAGAGAAATTTGATGAAGAAAAAAAAGTAACAGTGGGGTGTTCAGATAGTGAAATATTGGGGGTTCTAGCTCATGAGCTCGGCCATTGGAGCTGTAGTCACATTTACAAATCCATTGCCTTGACTGAGGTGAACTTGCTTCTACTATTCAGTGCATTTGGACTGTTGTTCAAATATTCGATGTTGTATACTTCCCTTGGCTTCCCTGCTGGACAAGAACCAATAATTATTGGCTTAATTGTAGTTTTACAGATGATCCTTGCACCATATAATTCAGTGTTATCTTTCTTTGCTACAGCCCTCTCTAGGAAGTTTGAATTTGAAGCAGACAACTTTGCTGTTTCACTCTCTTATCCTAATGAGTTGAGGTCTGCTCTAATTAAGTTAGGAAAAGACAATTTGGATTATCCAATTTATGATAAATTATATTCATCTTGGTACCACTCACATCCAACATTGTTACACAGAATTGAAAATATAAGGAACCAAGTTAATGTAAAACAGGAATAATATTTTTAAGATATATTATTAAGAATGTACAATTTTATAATGTCCATACATTTTTAACAGTACAAGTAAAATATACTTCTGTGTAGTTGTGAATTGCATTTTGTAGTATATTCTAGTCCAGTCTTTTTATTTTTCTACTTTTCAATCTTTATGCTTTCTCAAAGCCAATTTGAATCCTGCACAGGTGCACAGCCCTATTATGTAAGTCAAAAAGTATCTATTCCAATCTTTCAAGTCCTACCAGTGAGTTGATCTCGTATTCTATCAATTTAAGACACAAGATTGTTACACAACAGCATTTATTTTCAAAAGATACCTACATGTTTAGTAGGCACACATGTGTAAAAAGTTGTAATTCATTTTATTTTTACACAGCGTCTGTTTTATTAAACAATAAATATGATTATGTAGTATCTAAGATATATTTATTTACCTTACTAGTCACTTCCAACTTATATCTTCCTGACACACAAAACCCATGGAGTCTCATCTGTTTTAGGAGAATCTAGAGTAACTCATCAAATTCTTTCAGCTTCCTCTAAAGTGTCTGGCAATGGAGAATCTTTTGTTTCAGGTAAAGGCAATATCATAAATATTTGTGCGATAGAAATAATCGCCAGTAAACATATTGGACAATCTACAAATATGGCGTCTAATCTAACGACGGCCGGAGCAACCATGGACGCAATACGAGCGAAAGTCGTCACTCCGCTGACACCAACGTTCCTTCCCAATGTTGGAAATAATTCTCCCGAAAATAAATATAATGCTGGTATCGTGCCCTGAAAGGATAATTAACTTTGTAATGGTAATAATATGAATAATGTGTGGTACCTTCGGAAATCCCTGACATTATTAATGTTATGCAAAACATTTAGTGTTAATTGCATCCAAGCCTGGATCTTTTAGGGAAAAGATCCAGGCTTGGATGCAGAATGCAGCGCCGCCATTCCACCCGCGAAAATATGCACACAGGATGTGTGAACTCGACGAAGAGTCAACATCTGAGGATGCACCGTGGAGAGGGAAACATGCATCCAAACGTGGATCTAATTGCGGAATTCATGGTAAATAATTTGCATAACATTTAATAATGTGAATTACACATCATATGTGAATTCAACGCAGTAGCTATTATGTAGGTATGATATGGTCAGAGGGGTCTCCCCCTGACCATATTATACCTACATAATAG
The DNA here is from genome assembly GCA_964057025.1 of Standfussiana lucernea. Lineage (NCBI taxonomy): Eukaryota > Metazoa > Arthropoda > Insecta > Lepidoptera > Noctuidae > Standfussiana > Standfussiana lucernea. The sequence continues at coordinate 7,262,544 of OZ059796.1, forward strand.
CTGTTAGAACAGGTGCAACTTCAGTGAAGAAAGAGTCGCCATCTACATTATTTAACAGAGAAACTATTGATAGATAGATAGACTGGGATCCCAACTATAATGTAAAAAAAAAACAAATAATTTAATTTACAGTATTTTTCAATAGAATAATTATTGTTAAATTTTTCATCACAATTATCACATTTTTGTATTTCAAAGCTGAAATTCTTATTGTATACCTAACATATTCTGGCAATATCAAATAATGGTCGCCGCAACTTGCGCCTGCGCTTGTTTGTGTTTCGTGTGTCCATTTTGTGTTTAATTATTGGTATTTGGGTGTTTTATCTACATCAGACGTGGAGTTGAGATTCTCCTCCGTCCTGTTTGGATTACTACCCGGATATTAATATTTTCACATCGTACGAGTATGTTGATCAAAATGCAATTCGCGAATATTATTGGCTCGTTTACATTCTGAATAATAAATAATATCCTTAAAATATCTATAATAGCTCCTGCGATTATTAAATTTTAATAATCGTAATTTATAAATGTATCATCATTATATTCGCAAATCGCATTTTGATCAACATACTACGTAAACACAGCTGCTTTTTGCAAAAAAATCAGGAAAATTTGAATGACTACCTATAATAAAGTAAACAAATATTGACCTATAAACCTAAGAAGAAGGTATACATGCAGACATTCCTATCTACCTATTTTAATATAGCTACCTATAGAGTCTTAGTTCCCGTTAAGAAATCCAGATGGCGTTTCGAATCAGTATGCTTCGAAATATGGCACAAGACTAGACAATGACTCTCTCTCTAGACAATGACTCTCTTCTCCCTTATTATTATTATACTCTTTGGGATATTCTTTTGCCTAGATTCTACGCCAAATAGGGGTAGCGTTCTGCCAAAATGTAATGAAGTAGCATTTTTTATTATTCCAATCAATACCTTGAAACAAATACCTACTTGAGAGGCCCATTGCTATTTGAAGTCTCAATTTTTTTTGCGACCGGTTATTTGGCATGATCAATTGATCAGATTTCGTAACGCCACATTATGATCATGATGAACTGACTGATCGGGTAGGTACCTACCTACTATAAACTCATAAGCTAAAGTAAAAAGATAGGATATACAGGGTGTGGCGTAATTAATAAAAATCTTTTACCAGCTATAGGGGGACATCATGAATGACTGATCAGAAAATGTAAAGTTCTGTTCAGAAGTGGCAAGTTATCGGCCATTTTTGAAATTTTTGAAAAAATACACTTTAACTCACTATTCTGGAATCAAGAAAAGTGAGTAAAAGTGATGATGATCACAAATCAATGAATTTTCTCAATCTGTTTTTTGAATATTATTCTTTATTAATTGTACCTACGAGGGTGGGTCAAAAAGTTCGCGGAATAGAGGGATTATACTGGGGAGAAGGTAGGAAGGTACGGTTTTTTTACACTGTTACCACTTGGCGACTCAATATAACTATAAAAAGGTACCTACTAAGTTTTAGCCCGATCGGTTCATTAACTTTCGGGATATCGCTGGATAAACAATTCAATGGGGAAGAAAACAAAGCAATCCAGAAATAGCAGCATGTCGTGTGTTTGCGCGAGTTTTTGGAGCTGTGTAGTGTGAGAGCAGGAATAAATTTATTTATGAACCAAATTGTAATTGGACATGAAACTTGGGTCCATCATTATGTAGGTACCTGAGCCGAAGCAAGCGTCCATGCAATAGCAAAAAAAACTCTCAAAACTGCCTAAGGAGTTCAAGGTGTCAAAATCGGCCGAAAAGTTTATGGGCTATGGCTCAAGTTTTTTGGGATTCAGAGAGGTTTTTATTGATCGCTTACAATGCTAAAGATATTAATATCACGGGACAATACAACGAAAAAAAATTAGAAGACGCAATTAAGGAAAAAGGAAGGGGAAAGTGATCTCATGACGATGTCCTCTTGCACGACAACGCAAGAGTCATGTTGCAATGGCTGCCTTACACAAATGCGTATTTGAAACTTTGGACCACCCTCCCTTAAATCCAGATTTGACCCATCCTAATAATAATTATTTGTTTCTAAAAATCTAAAATGAGCTTCGTGGAATAAATTCACTGATGTCGAAGAAGTACCTAAGTCGGCCTTAAGTTAAATTTTGCCTATTTTAAGGATCTTGACAATTTTTTTTTTTTTTGAAAGGATCAATAAATTATTTTTCATCCCACCATCTCGGAAAGAGTATTTTTAATCTTCAATATCTGAGTGGAAAAGCCGTTTTTATTCTCTAGAGGATAAAGTAAATTGAATTTAGAACATCGTGTGCACTAAGTTTGTGAATTAAAAAAAACATTAAACCTATTTACTGCTACCTCTATGGTGCCGAATATATCATACAACTTTTTTTTAATTTGTTAAAAACTCAGACTCGGAACCTTCTTGGTGTTCTTTTTTCAATTTGCTTTGTACGCGGTTCTTTACGCGGCATTTTTTCACGTCATTGTTAAACCTTATATTAAAAACAAGAAACTTGAAAACAAATGAAAAAACTAAAATGAGTGATTCTAGCGACGAGTTAGTTTGCTTGACGCCAACAGAATTGACTGAAACTGTTAATAATGCGCAAATGAGCTTTCTCCCTCAACAATCACGCGAGAAGTATTTAAAACAGTACGATATGTTCAACACGTGGCGACTAGCAAAAGGAGCCAAAACTTTCTCAGAAAACGTTTTGCTGGCATATTTTATAGAATTATCCGAGAACAAGAAAGCAAGCACTCTATGGAGTACGTATTCGATGCTAAAAGCAACAATAAAGATGAAAAAAGACAAACATATCGATACCTATCCTAAATTAGTGGCATTTTTAAAAAGAGCCTCATCTGGTCATCAACCAAAAAAATCGAAGGTTTTCACAGTATCTGATATTGAAAAGTTTCTTAACGAAGCACCCGATTCCGTATATTTGGCGGCAAAAGTAAGTCAGTTGCACATTCAGTATCTACTTAAGTATATTAATCTCAATTAAATAGTATACTTAGTAGATGTTGATAGGCATAATTATGCGTTCATATCAATTTTATTCATTTATCTACTACAATACTCTTTACGTTACAGGTTGTTCTTATTATTGGAATAAACGGAGCATGTCGAACTAATGAACTAACACAACTTAATGTCAAAAACATTGAGAAACATTCAGATGACTTACTATTAATTAATTTACCTAATACAAAGACAAAAAGAGACCGCAACTTCGTCATTCGCAAGGAATACGTAACGATTGTTGAGAAATATCAAGCCTTACGCCCGCCTAACACTCCAATCAATCGATTTTTTCTACAGTATCGCAATGGAAAGTGTGTTAGACAGCCTATGGGTACTAATAAAATTGGCAGTATCCCACGAGAAATAGCAACATTTCTTGAACTTCCAGAACCCCTGTTGTACACGGGTCATTGTTTCCGACGAACTTCAGCCACACTTTTGGCTGATTCCGGAGCTGATCTCCTGTCCCTTAAGCGCCACGGAGGCTGGAAGTCCAATGCAGTTGTAGAGGGATACATAGGTAGAGGATTCCATCCAAAATAAGTCTAAAATATGTGAAGGCATCGTAGGAGCCATTACACTGAAAGAGCCTCAATCGGATCCTTGGACTGGCCCTTCTACATCAAAAATAAGCCGTTATGAAACACCTAACCATCTCCCTCTCTCTCCAACATTCACGCCAAGGGAATCCGATGAATCGGTACAACTATTAAGTATGACAGATAGTTTACCGAAAAACAGTACACAAGTGACTAACACCAATATTACAGTACCAAACAAAAATATTACACTCAATTTAAATAACTGTAGCAACGTTACTTTAAAATTTTCTTAATTATACCTTAGTATTATTTTGTTATAATTTAAAGATTATTCTGTAATACTTACCTGTCATAATGTAGTAATTAATACTTAAACTGAAATAAAAGTGTACCTATCTTGTGATTATAAACGTTTTTTTTTTTTTTGCATTTAGTCATTTCCTCGCTGAGGTGGAATGAAAAGTTACGTGTTGCACTCGAGTGCAAAGATTTTTCACCTCGTGCTCTTTTGATTCCCTCGCTAACGCTCAGGATTCTAATTTTGAATCACTCGCTGCGCTCGTGATTCAATTTTAGAATCCTTCGCTTGCTCGGTCATCAAAATTGAACACGCGGTTAAAAAGCAACTTTGCACTCTTGTATAACAAATAACTATGAAACTTCTGAGAACTGTATTAGGCTTAATAGTGACTATATTGAAAAGGAAAAATAATTTAATTTCTAGTTTCAACTCCCTTTCGTTTCATTTCGCGAACTTTTTGACCTCCCCTTCCTTAAGCACCACCATTTTTGTCAAATAGTTTATGATATTTTTTAAATGACGTCTAAATTGAAATTTAACTTTGATTGTATTTTCCCTTGAATTTGATCCCTTTTGGTGTAAGAGAAATGTATCAACTCGCAAATATTTTGCTTATTACATTGTGATTATAAAATGGTATGAATTGACTACAGTAATGCAACAAAGGTAGGCAGAATATTCTAATTTCGCACATCGCTTGACTTACCGCCATTCCTGCAAAACCTATTCCAGCAAACACTAGCCTGGGAAAGTCGTTTAAATACATGCCCCTGGGTATCATCAATATGAATATAAAGCACCCAGCTGTAACTATCTGGTAAATAGCGACGGTTGTCTTCCTTCCCACTCTCGTTATTATAAAAATGCATGTCAATCCTCCAGATAATGAAATTATTCCAGTTAATGATACAGCTACAAAGATGTCTCCACCTAACGAACCCAAGTATTGTGAAAATGTATAAAAAGCCAAACCGGTACAAAACCTGCAAGTGATATTGACAAATAATTAATTAGTGCCTAGGCATTATTTATCATGTACCTAAGTACCTAGGTGAATTCATCACAGCTCTGTTAGACATGCTTACGTACCAATTCATCGCAAGCAAAATAGTTTTCTTTCTCATATTATTCGATCTTAAGAAAGCCATAAACTCTGGCTCCTGGTGTTTTTCATGTTCATGCTCATTTATTAATTCTCGAATGCGTGTGGTACTGACATACTTATTGTTTTGTCTTGTGATTTCCTTTAAAACTACTGCAATTAGTTTGAGACATTAATAAAATCATATTTAGCTTAGGTTCATTGTATAAAGGGTGTAAATAGACCCATAAGGAAGCCGAAAGGCACGTGTTCTTCCCGGGATATCCGGGAATGTTTTAGTTACGGAGATATAGGAGGTCAAAGTTCCAACTTTTTCACAAGTATTTTTTTAATACTAGCTTTTGAGTTTATAACTTTACTTGAAATACCTCCATGACCCGTTTACTATTCAATGCATCCATCAGCAAAATATTTTGAATGCGTTACATTGAGTTTTACCATAAAACGTGATTTTTCAGTCCCAAAAAGTTGTTTCCTAGCAATAATATTTGCTTAGGGTTACTGTATGGTGCACAGGATACTTGGTAGACGGCTGCGTGAAGGGTCCGTTTACACCTTGTATATAATCCACCACACGGGCTCAGCCCAGTGCGGGTTGGTAGATGTGACATGACATGTCATCGAATTTTTAGTTCTAGGGCATGGCTAAGGCAGTGAAAAAAAAATCATGAGGTAAGTAATTACTTACCTAACCATGATTTTTCCTTCACTGCCGGTTTGTGAGCAGTGCGGTGATGAAATAAATTACACAAAGTAATGCGCTAGCTTGGGTTCGATTCGAACCCACGAGCTAGAACTCGTAAGTCGGGGCCGTTAGCACTGGGCCACCACCACTGCTCTCGTATTTAGCTATCGCCCGATTTCACTAACCCATGACATTAACTTAGTGTCAAACAGTCATAAACCGTACGGCTAGTGCCTGCCTATTACCCACACCATACCGGCCCTTTTTTTCTCTTTGAGGAAATCCTCAATGGTTGTCCTCCACCCTGGGGAGAGTGGAGGGGTCTGTCAGACTCGTTCCAACTAGAACCACACTGGTGTTCCCTCGCACACATGCGTCGAATCGGGGGGCAGCGGGATCTATCGCGACTGCCGCTATAACAAAGCGCAGTGTTATCTGTCGCTGCACAAGTCCCTCGACCCGATCATCACACAGAACCTAACTCAAATCTCGAGCATTAGGTAGGTAGGCCTTTAACGTGTTTGAACCTTAAATAATCAAATAGTCATTAGGTACCAAAACATCACCTACCAATAGCTTCTTCTGTATGTCCGGTTGCCAACAACCATCTCGGCGATTCTAGCACCCAAAACCAATAAAATATGAATAATGAAGAACAAATCCCCAATGCAAATTCAAGTTTTCTCCAGTCCCGGAGCCAATATGCTAATCCAGCCATTATTGCATTACCTAAACCAAAGGGTAGTTGATAAATCACAGGAATTAAAGTACGCCACTTGCCACTAACCACCTACAATGAAAAACAAAGTTAATATTAAATGCAGATAATCGATTGTGCCGCTTCTGAAATCTTTTTATTACGATCGAAATTTACCTCCATACAAATAACGAAGGATATTATACCAACGCCACCGGACGCTAAGGCTAGAATGAACCAATTAACCAGAAACACCCAGTACCACGGAATCACACTGGCTACTATACTAGTGACGCCTTCGATAACTATTGCAGTTATAAGAGGCTTCCTTCGACCATGTTTGTCAGCCCAAGACCCGAAAATAATACCTCCTATAACTATTCCCCACATCATTACGCACTGGCATACCTGAAAAGATAAAGAAGTGGTAAGTACTCAGAAACCTATTTTGTAATACCCAATTAAGTTACGTAAATAATAATTAAGGTTATATTACACATTATATTGTGTTATGTATAAACAGGTATCATAATAAGGTAAATTATTTCTGCAAACAAGATGTACTTACTTTATGTTTTATTTGTCATAACATCACACCTGTATTTCCTGAAGGGGTAGGCAGACGTGTAAGAATGGTAGGTACCATAGATCTATGTGTATAGTAACTAAACACCCACATTTCGCCAGTTAAGGCGCGAGTCTTGCTCGACCCGGGAATCGAAGCCAGGATCTCATGCTCTGCAGTCGCGCTTGCGACCACTCGACCAACCGGAGCAGTCTATTCTCTAACATTCAAATTTCTAGGTAGGTCAACTACGTACATGAGCCAGCCAATGTCTGGAGCATACCAAATCCCACTCAGACGTGATTGTTCGTTTAAACACGCTTAAGTCATATTCAAAACTTTTACATGGTACAAGTGGAATCAGACACTTATCCATTCTTGGGTCAATTGAAAGTAAATCTGGATCAAAAATCAAGCAGGGGTATTCTTCCACATGCTAAAACATGAAATAAAACATTGTAAATTAACTTAGATACCTGCATATTATTATACAACTTGACTAAAAAACCCGGTCCGATCCGTGAGGGTATCCTCACGGATTGGACAGGGTTTTTTAGTCAAGTTTTAATCAAACTAAACTCCATACCTAATAGTATTATTAGATATGGAGTTTAGTTTGATTTTAATTATGTAAACCTTTTTGATTAACAAGAAAAAAAAATATCCCGATAAAAATTCAATAAAATGTACTTAAATGAGGAAATTTACATGGCAACACAGAAGCGCGCCCGTCGGTCGCTTTTCGGGTAGTGACGTCATAAACAAACAATTTGATGGGCGAACACACTAATGCCGAAGATGGTGTTGTCACGTTTTAAAAGTTTGCTGGATTTTAGAGAAATTGTGGTAATTTGGGCACTAAAATCATGCATTTTAAAATTCATTAATATTTTTTACTTTGTTTGTGGGCTTATGGGAGTCGGGTCTCTGGCTTCAGGCACTATCATCTCCCAACATGGGCAGCATGCTGGGTGACACTACGTTTAGGCTCGCTAGTCGCTACTTGCCTGCGTTTGGGCTCTCATTGCGTGGCCCCACACCGCTGTCAATGTGGCGAAGCAGTCAGCTGCCTCGGACACCATGGCCTTTCGTGCAGTAGGAGTGCAGGTCGGATAGCAAGGCAAGCCAGCATTAATGACATCATCCGTGTGCTCTTGCCACCGCCGGGGTGCCAACCGTTTTATAACCCAACGGCTTAGCACGCGACCATGGGATGAAACCAGACGGTATGACCATAATGCCTTTGAAGTTGGGTCGGCCTTTGGTGTGGGATGCAACATGTGTCGACACACTTGCACCATCCCATCTTCCTAGCACGGCGGGCTGTGCTGGGGCGGCTGCTGCAGGTGCTGAAAACCTCAAAAGGTGCAAATACAATAACCTCATTGGTAGCTGTGTTTGAGCCGTTTGGGGTTGAAACACTAGGGCCATGGGGTCCGAGTGTGCCTTGTCTTTCGGGATATCGCCAAACGGTTGGTCGACTCTTCTCGTGACCAGAGGGCTGGCCTATTTTTGGGTCAAAGAATCAGCATTGCCATTCAACGTGGCAATGTTGCCAGCCTTCTGGGCACTATTACTGTTCACAGTGATGTGGACGAATTTTTTGACGCACTTTAATGCTTTTCTTCTTTTATCTATGTACATATTTGTATTATTATTTTAAGTTTTTATATAAATAAACAATTTAATTTTTCGCAAAAAAAAAATTCCTGAATATTTGATTTGGTAATGTCATACGAATATGCTCCTTGCAGATCAGACAGGGTTTTTTAACATATTATTGTATAAGTAGGTATTTACGTATTAAACATGGGCGTATGGGAAATCGACGCATAAACTGCTACAAACGAATTCAATGATTCTGTGGGGTGTAGAAACACCCCCAAATCTACAGAACATCCGATATCATACAAAAAAATCAATGATGGCAATTATACGTTATTTACACAGAATGACACAGATAATTGTGTAGGTGCCTCGGCACTTTTCAGTCAACTCTACAACTATGTATTCAATGTAAGACTAAGAATGTCTTACAAATTGCGCAAAGCACAGCACAGCACAGCTATTTGGCTAACTAGTTAGGTACATAACTTTATTGTTGATAAGGGATGGGTGCAAACAAGCTTACTGGCGCACAAATTTTTCGCCATTCTTCAACAGTGTATTTGTCAAAGCTAGGTGGTTTAGTACACCAGAAATCTTGTTGTGGGGCCATAAAAATAATATTTAATTGATAATAAGCGATGGGCAATTTCAAGAGTGCCATAAGTATACTGATTTTTAGTTGCCACTTTCCGAAATCGCCAATGATTTTTGTCGTTACATCCTCGTGAATGGGAACAGCTTCATCTCTTTCTGGATGTTCTGAAATAAATTACAACTTTAAATTCCGCTTTTGTATACGTTAGGCTCAAAGGCCGAAAACGCTCATTGACCGAAAAAACCGACCACATCTCGATGTGGCAATTTCAAAACGACCACTAAGCGAAATTCGCATCGTGGCTCTTTTAAAAACGACCACATCGCGATGTGGCAAACACAAAACGCCCACGAAGCGAAATTCGGGTTGTGGCTGTTTTGATTTTCGACCACAACGCGTTCTGGCAGTGAGGAAATGCCAAAACGCGTTCTGAACCTTTTTCAAACAGCCATAACCCGAATGTAATACATTAGTAAGTAACTTGCCGATGTTGATGGGTAAGGTGATGCCCAAATGAATGGTGTCGTTTTCTTGGTTTTTGTATTTTTTTTTTGCTTTATTGGGGGCGCTGATTGGGTCGAAATGAAAGTCCAAGTTGGTGGATAAGCGGCACCTAACTGAATGCCTAATGTCCGCTTTTATCAACACTAAATGGCACCTAACTGAATACCTAATGCATGTTTTAACCAACACTAAGCGGTACCTAAACTGAATGCCTGATTTCCGCTTTCACCAACATTTAGTGGCACCCAATTAAACGCCTGTTTTCACTACGCTTAATCAAATTTATTAAAAATTATTATTGGCAAGCCCGATTAGCCCAATTCCCAAACAAAGTCCAAATCCTCACTATCCGCATCAGTGCCTCCGAAAACCACGTAAACGGCATCTTAAATTTTCATTTGGGCATCACCTTACCCATCAACATCGGCAAGTTCCTTACTAATGTATTACATCAGATTGTGGCTGTCTGAAAACAGCCACAACCCGAATTCCGCTTCGTAGTAGCATTGTGTTTGGCACATTGCGATGTGGTCGGTTTTTTCGCTCAATGAGCGTTTTCGGCCTTTGAGCCTAACATCAAGAGATATTGAATATCTACTGTGCAAAAATACTGACTTAGTTTTTGCCAAATGTTCGTTTGAACAGTCTCATCAGTGCCGTACGTTAACATTCCGTAAGTACCCAAATCTATTTAAAACAATTAGAATAGTTAGGAACTTCCAATAATATTGAAATTACAAAATGAAATCACTTCATTCCCAATCATTTACGACATTTCTTCTCAATGTTATGCCCAAAGAGTAGAATACGTTATGCCAACCTGACGCTAAAACCAAAGAGACCAATTCGTTTTTCGGGTTTTAGTACTTTTAGTATCGTGCTCGTGCTGGTGCTGTTGCCGGTTGTAGCCTGCATTGCTGTGCAGCATCTTTTCTAGAAGTAACTGTATTGTATGATCAAAATCTGTGTGTACGTGAGATTTTAGAATGGCTAGCGAGTGTAACACCCGTATCTATAAACAAGTCAAAGTTTTTACTTGTGTAAATGTCATTATTTAATTATACGATTTTATTATTATACATACGATTTCTATCTGAAAATCGCTTACAGCATTTATTTATTTTTCATAAAAAAGCAGTTATTTTATTAAAATGCAGTTTAATAATATTGCTTGAAGTTAGAACTGTAAAAAGTTAGAATTCTTTTTGCTTTCTGTGAAGGTTCTTACTTCGTCTAAATTTTTTGTATAGCGTGAAAAATTTAAAATTTTGCTCAACGAGTAATTACTTCCTTGAGCTCAAGTAATTACTTTAACTTGGCTATAGTTAAGGGTGTTAGTAACGTCCGTGACTCATCCACTCACTCCACTCACAATTCAAAAATTTCGGTTTATTTTTATGAAACTGTGTCGAACAGAGGCGCGGCGCGGGCGGGCCGTATTCCGACAGACGTATGCCGACAGATCCCTTCTGTCCAACCATCGAGAATTTCCGCCAAAAAGATGCTTAAGATATAGTTGTTTGTTATATCTGGAACGCAATCAGTGCATTAAATTTCTCTAGGGTTCCGTGGTCTGACACCTAAATATTTATAATATGATTTTTTAATTAAATACAATATTTTGGTCTCATATAACTTAACTATATGTCACCTTTTCCGTTAAATATTTACCTTTAATAATTAAATTAACTTGTGCTGTCGTGTTACGTGGTGACCATATACATAAACGGTACGGAACCCTATTAGTGTTACCGTAATCAGTCTTGTCTTAATTTTCATATCAAGTCTGCTGTTGTCAATGATTGTGTGCATTCACGTTAATCGTGGTTTAAGAATGAGACATTAGAAAATGGAATGAAGAGTAGTTAAGTTTTAATTGATTTTAGTCAATTGTTAAAGTATTTTACAGTGAATGTTCAAGTGCAAAAGTGGTAAATCATGCCTTTGGCTAACACCTCATCCTCCGATCCTTGGCGAATGCAGAATGTTGGAGATAACACGGTACATTTAGAATTTATTGATATTGTAATTGTGTTTTGAGTTATTAGGATATTTTAGGATCTTCTCGATATTAATTGTAAGAAAAAACTTATGTATGGACAGAATGTAACTTACAATTTTATTAATTCTTTGGAAAATCTCCTTTTTACGCCCACTTGGAAACTACATATGACAAATTACACTAAATTAATTTTAATTGTTCTTTCTTTCCGTTCACAAAATTATAGGGTACCAGTTTTATAATTCTAAATAAAACTATGAATTCATGAAAATATATAAATCATGTCAGTGCCAACTTATAAGGAAAAGTGATATGATACTATGTAAACAGCTTGTATTTTATGATTCATTTACTTTTATGTATTAACAAGTATTAATAGTTAACCAATAGTAGTCAAAGACTGAAGATGTGCTTTGTTATTGAATATCTGTGTATTTGTTTTCTTAAAATTAAACTTGATTGTTGATAGTAATGAAATTGATTGACAAAATGAAACAGGTAATCCTATTTGCCTTTCAAGAGCTCAACCTATTTATGTTCTTTCTATTGTTACATTTAAGTAACAAGATAAAATGCCTCATTCATTGAATGCTAAGGGAACAGAATGGGGAAGGAGACAGTAGTACCTTTTTGATTACAATCACAAAGAATTTCACAAAAACTACACTTAATAAAGTTTAATTATAAACTGACTTTGGGCATGGTTTTAAAAAGTGGCCTAGTTATTTTAGTGAACTCCTAATTGTTCAGTTTAATGTTGAAATGATGTGCAAATAAATTTCTGTTTAACATGGACACTATGACACTACACACAATACTAAACATGTAATGTATTAAAATATATTTTAGCTCAGTACATCTGCACAGGCAGCCAACAGTCTTCCTATAGTGGTTGAAAACTCAGCTGAGTCTCGTCAAGCGTCTACAACTGAGAGTCTAGATACTTCTGTTGATATCAGCGAAGAAAGGGAGATTGAAATACAAGATGTGGTTAAAGAAGGGCATGATAAGGCAGACCCATCACAGTTTGAATTGCTCAAAGTACTTGGTGAAGGTTCCTTCGGAAAAGTATTTTTAGTACGGAAAGTTACTGGTGCTGATGCGGGCATTCTTTATGCCATGAAGGTGATACTCCTTTAAATATGCTACTAATTAGTGTCTGTTAATAAAATAAAATGCCATAATGCTATCCAATTTTTTTAGGTACTTAAAAAAGCTACTTTAAAAGTAAGGGATAGAGAACGTACAAAAATGGAGAGAAATATACTAGTTGAAATGGGCCATCCATTTATTGTTAAATTACATTATGCATTTCAAACTGCTGGTAAATTATATTTAATACTAGACTTCCTGCGTGGTGGTGATTTGTTTTCTCGTCTCAGTAAAGAGGTAAGTTTTACTATGTATTGTTTATGTTTAAGTATGTGTAATATCATAAATAAACCATGAGGTAGCACATTGTATCACAACTAATGGATGCATTAATTTGGTTCACTGCATATTTTAATTATTTCTAGGTAATGTTTACTGAGGAGGATGTAAAATTTTACCTAGCTGAACTAGCTTTAGCATTAGAACACGTACACAAATTGGGAATAATATACAGGGATCTCAAACCAGAAAACATTTTGTTAGATGCTGATGGCCATATAGCACTTACAGACTTTGGCTTGTCAAAACTCCCTCCAACTAGTGATAAAGCTTATAGCTTTTGCGGCACAGTGGAATACATGGCACCAGAAGTGGTTAACAGGAGAGGACATACATTTGCGGCTGACTGGTGGTCTTTTGGTGTACTTATGGTATGATGCTTTCAACACTGATATTTGAATAAAACTAGATTTTAAACCTTCTGATTAAATTAATTCAATTTTTATTTCAGTTTGAAATGCTAACAGGAAATCTACCATTCCATGGTTCGACTCGACATGAAACTATGACACAGATATTAAAAGCGAAACTCGGAATGCCGTCTAATCTTAGTGAAGAGGCACAGTCCCTATTAAGAGCTTTATTCAAAAGAAACCCCCAAAATAGGTCAGTTTGAAAAAACATCATTGTTAAAAACATCTGTTGATTAGGTTTGGTATTAAAATGACGGTTTATTTGCAGATTGGGGGCTGGTTCCAATGGTATTGAAGACATCAAGAATCATGAGTTTTTTGCAAACATAGAATGGGATGCGCTTTGTAAAAAAGAGGTATGTTGTGTATGGTGTATCATATCATTTAGTTCTTCATGATGACACATTGCTGCAAGATAATTGGATATGTTAACATCATAATCTTGAATGGAATGGAGTATTCACTCTATAAAAATAGCTTATGGTGCTTTTGGTGGTTTGATTTCAATTATTTTATAAGTTCTTACATGAAATCGGAAAATCTACAGTATAGGAATAATCCAAAGGATATTCAAATTGTAATTTTAAAGCACCTATTTTGTTTATCTTTCAATGGAAGTGTTCTTCAATGTCCTTCTAGGAACATTTTCCTGTTTCTGTGGGATTTATTGTGTATAAATAAATCAACTACAGAGTTTAACTACATTATTTTATTTTACTTTATTATGTAAGAGTAAAGTTCTTTTGATAAAATTTTGCTATGCATACTTGGCTACTATCTAGGTTTACGCAGAAATGTTATTTTGCATGTTTCGTTTGCAGTAACTAAAGTCTTTATGAAGTAGCTAGGTAATCCTATTTTTTTCAGCTACGTAGGGTAGGTAGGCTGGTAGGGAAATATCTCATTGTGGCTACAGCTTGATTATAAATTATAATACAATATCCAGGTTGCGCCGTAGGTACTGATTCAGAATTGGCGATACTATTTACGTCAGTCGGGGAGGCGCCAAGGCCGCTGATAGCGCAATTGATATGGCCACCTAATGGGTTTAATTAATTTCATAACGTCCATCGAAACGATTATAAGACGAGCTAAGAATGAATAGGTGTAGGTCTGTATTATTATAGATTCTCTGACCAACCGCGCATTTTTTTGGTATCATGTTTTGGTTTTAGGTGCACTATGTAAATGTCTTTTATTCCATCGCTGTGTTGTCTTAATAAAGGCACACAGAAATCACTCGTGCAAACGTGGGCTAAGAACACAGCTGTTCTTAGCCCACGTTTTCACGAGCGATTTTTCATAGCGACGTTTCTTTAACGGCGCGGCGCACTAGATTTTCAGCACTCGTCTTAATGCCGAGGGTTGAAAATTCAACAGTGCGCTTTTGGCATTTAGTTAGGGCTTAGTGTTAATAAAAAATGGCACGTGGTATTCTAAACGCTCGGCTTAACATTGATGGTGGAAGATACACTGCGCGGTAAAAAAGCGTCGCGTGTGTACGAGGGCTTATCGATTGTCCTAATAGAAGGCGCGCACATAACACATCGGTTTATAAAGTTTCTTAATTTATTAAATTGAGATATTGTTATCAGGTGGTGCCTCCATTTCGGCCGGCTGTCTCTCGGGCCGATGACGCGTTCTACTTTGATTCAGAATTTACGTGTCGCACGCCTCGAGATTCGCCGGGTGTACCCGCTTCGGCGAATGCACATGAACTATTCCGGTAAGATTATGATCTATACATAACGTGAAATCACTTTTTATCGGGAAAAGCCTGGTTACTCGGTAAATATGAAATTCAATTAACCGCCAGCTTCAGAATGATCAATGCTTCCTGCTTTCATTCTCATAAAATAGTTAAATATCCTTACCCTAAAGCTAAAGGTTTTCGACTACAATTTGTAATGCCGTATCTGTAACTGAATTATATATTTTTTTTAACTAAAAGTCAAATTATTATTTTACATAAGAGCGGCCATAAACACCGTTTTCATTTTACGATACATAAAACAAATAATAAACAGTACAATAAATATTTGTAGTTCTGTTTATGATTGGCAATTGCATAACTTGAGTTAAATCAACCTTATCATATCTAATGATAAGACAAACTCATTCGTCACGCATTTAACCTTCGCACACAGCAAATAACTAGTTAATGTTATTTTTTTCAGCGGTTTCAGTTTCGTCGCACCCTGTTTACTAAACGATGATAGTAACAAAACGGTTACTAATCAAAATCAGAACCATGTGGCCACGAACAATAAGACGTCCACTGAAGAGTTTTGGGCTGGATTCGTCAATAGAAATAATTTCTTTGATGAATACAGGTAGGAGGTATTTTAGATACACTTTTTTATTTACAGGATATATCGATACGAATGGAGGGTTATGTAGAAGTATATCCTTGTTTAATACACCTCATATTTCATATGGCTGGCCTATTGCAGTCATCCTCAAGTTCTTCAAACTCTAGGCTGCTATTAAGAAAATCCTGATGCAAAAACACCCGACCTTGGAATGAAACCCGAATCGTCAAGCTCAGCAGTCGCTTGCGCCCACTGACCAATGAAGCTGTCAAAGATAAAGATTCAATGTTTCGTTAAAATTTGTTTATTTCAGGCTAATGGGAGAGCTAGGCACTGGCTCGTTTTCAGTCGTCCGCCTCTGTGAACACAAAACCTCAAGGGTGCAGTATGCTGTTAAAATCATGGACAAATTACAGTATGATCCTCGAGAAGAAATTGAAATACTTTTGAGGTAAAAATACAGTTTTTAAATAGAATTTAATAAAGTAGGACAATCTGCGGTAGGCATTTAAAATGATGTCATAAGTAACAAATATTTTATGAATTGCTTTAAAATCTATTATTGTAATTATTAAACCCACTACAAGGCAATTGGTTCTCATACTGAGAACACTTACTTTGATATTTTTGTGGATCACTTCTAATTTCCAAGCAAAAATAGTTTCGTACTTTCCGTAACATTAGATCTAAAGACTCGTAAAGTAGACCAAGGAAAACTTCAATGTTTTGCGATAAAACGAAACCTAATGACCTAGGACAGGGATGGCGAACCAATGGCACGCGTACCATTGATGGCACGCGTACCATTGATGGCACGCGACACAATATTTTGGGCACGCCGCCGATTTTAAACATGTTTTAATCGACCTATGGCCTGAGAGTCATTATTTTCAGAAATGATTAACATTATAAGACTCGCTTAGAAACCGTTTGTCAGATGACTCCAGAATGCATTCTACTAAAAGTTACCTACAACTACAACAGTTATTTGTCATCTAATTTGCAACACAGAAGTCACACTAATGTTACTTGTATGTTGTATGTTTGAGTTACACGCATAATTGAAACATGCATTACTATACAGTGCAAATTGTATTTTTTGGTAGTAAATAAAGAGTTTTGAGTCGTTAATTTCCCAATAATCACTAAGTCAAAATTATTTGACGGCACATCTATGGCCTCATTAAACATTTCTTTAGAAAAATGGCACGTTGAGCCATATAGGTTCGCCACCCCTGACTTAGGACCTCGAACTTTAGAAGCGTTAGAAGTCGGAAGCCGTACAATGTTTCAATATCAGGTCAATGTGCATGCTAAGCAAACAATGAGCGTGTGCATTTGATTTACACGAGTATGCATGTAGGAATATAAAGTGACAAATAGTTTCATGGTTACTTTGTAGGGTTGGACTTTAGAATATGTGATATCAAAGAGGCCGGAATAGTATTTTATCTTCGAAAAAAACCAAACAATCGACAGTCTGAAACGCAAAAAATTACACTTTGGTCCCGGCACAGCATGGCACCTTATAAGAACGGGACTTTAAGGGAAATGAAACATTGGCACGCTGAGTAAACACTGAGTATATTTGGTGCATTGAGACATCTTATATGTACTCACACAAGCAGAATATAGTACACTTACACACTACATCACAACCTACACTACACTACAACTCGTTATCTGTGTTGGAAGTCTCAAGTTAAACCTACGGAAAAAATACTGGGCCAAAGTAATCTAAAAAGATATATCATCGATACGAAAGAAGAAGTCGTGCTTGTGCCTTCAATGGGAGTTTTTCGACGATATTTCGGTCTAATATGTTGCAGATAATTTCATAGCATTGCAGGTGTTAGCACGTGGAATTTCCGTCACGTGATTTCGGCAGATTTGTCAGTAGACAATATTATAACCACTGCTCTTAAAACCGTTTCCTAAAGCTAAAAATTCGAAGACATGTTACATCTACCAGTTCGCACTGGGCCTGCGTGGTAGATCACTAACAGCTACCAGTCACCGAGAGTAGGCCTTTGTCACGTCACTGGGAAGACTATAAGCTGGTTATGATTATGATATTCACTTCTTCCTTCCCCGCCCTTAATAATATAGGTGTGATGTTATGTCTAAACAGATACAGTCAACATCCTCACATAATAACCCTGCGAGGTGTCTACGAGGAGGGGGGCCGTATTCTCGCTGTGACGGAGCTCTGTCGCGGCGGGGAGCTGCTCGAGCACATCACCCAACGTCGGTACCTGCCCGAACACGAAGCTGCACCCATATTGAGGAATGTCCTGCATGCCATACATTATCTACATAGACACACCGTCGTGCACAGGTAATGTATTTATCGTCATGTTCGTGTTTTTATGACTCAAAGATAAAAGTGATAATTAGAAAACATGTTTTGTTTATTTATGAAGACTCATCTGTCAATTGATGCTGTGGTTATTTATGGATACATAAGTGTAAAAATATCTCTATAAAGAGTACTGTAATATACGTTATCCTTCAAAATTAAGTTATTAATACTTATTGAATTTATTCATTTATAACTTTTGTCATAAGCATGAGTCATGGGTCTACGATGTTGTTCTAGTGTAGATTTGTAATCTTGGATATGATAACATAATTAACGTTTATGTAAACATATGAACTACAAACACCAATCTTACTATAACGAAACAAATTCAAGTCAAATTCTTATAATTAATATACGTGCAAGATCTAAAATTATTTATTTAAACTGCATGTACAATGGTGATACATAGATGGACTTAATGGCACATTGTCTACAAATTAATAATTACAAAGATTGTGGTTTAATGCTGTGTATGTATTTTGTTGGGTACCTGCTGTCCATGACTTTGTCTTTAGTCGCTAAGCCATGTCAAGTACCGGGATAAAAATATCCTATAATATGTTAATCCAGGTTATAAACTGTGTGTCAAATTTCATCCAAATTCGGTCAGCCCTTTTGCGTGATTGGGTAACAAACGTCCAAACACTGACACTGTGGTGAAGCTGTCAACAGCCTCGGATACCACGGCCTGTCATGCAGCCGAAGTGCGAGCCGTTTTGCGCGGCACGCGAACATTAACGATATCATCCGACTAGCTCTTGTTACCGCCGGCGTTCCAGCTATCTTAGGCTTGGCACGCGACGATGGCAAAAGACCGGATGTCATTGTTTCCATGGAAGATGGGTAGGCCTTTAGTGTGGGACGCAACTTGTTTCGATACTCTTGCGCCATCACATCTTCCAAGCTCATCGTGCTGTGCTGGCGCTGCCGCTGCGGCTGTGGAGAACCTCGAGCGGCGTAAATATGGAACTACCTTTGTGGAAACTATATTTTCGAGCCGTTTGGGGTTGAAACTCTAGGGCCGTGGGGTCCGAGTGCTCACAGTCTTTTTAAGGAAATTTCCAAACGCCTAGTTGACGCTTCCCGTGACCCAAGGGCTGGCTTTTACCTTGGCCAGAGGCTAAGTGTTGCCGTACAACGTGGCAATGGCGCCAGTCTCTTGGGCACATTACCGGCTGACAGCGTTGAGGAGGAGTTTTTTGATGCCCTTTTATAGCTTGTAGTTAGTTTATTTTAATTATTATAATGCACATAGTTAATATAAATAACATTTAAATGAAAATTATAACTTGCAGAGACATAAAACCTTCGAACATATTATTTGCAACGGCAGAGAAGAGGCCTGAGGACATTCGTCTAGTCGACTTTGGTTTGGCGAAACAGTTGCGCGCTGAAAACGGCCTGCTGATGACGCCATGTTACACTGCTAACTTTGTCGCTCCCGAGGTGCTAAAGCGTGCTGGTTACGATGCCGCCTGCGACATTTGGAGCTTAGGTATAAATTACTCAAATATTTTGGGAGTAGTAGAGTAGATTTTTTTTTTTAAATTAATTTATTTTACACTTTAAATTGTATATTAAATTAATCAGATCTACAACATACATTTTAAACTATTTGTCATCTACTCTTAAACAGCAAATATGTGTCGGCTGCTGTTGAAACTTCACCCTAATCATCTAAGCTAACCTCATTTGTATTATCAGTGAAGCAATAATTTATTGTTGCAAGTGACCCAAGAGTTGCAAGGTTATGATTGTTTTAAGTTGATAATATAACATTCTAACAAGCTAGACCCGTAATATCATATACTAGATTTTTGATTAATGCTCTGCTCCTATTGGTCGCAGCGTCATGTTTTATAGCCTTCCTCGATAAATGGGCTATCCAACACTAAAATTATTTTTCAATTCAAATCAGTAAGTTCCTGAGATTAGCGCGTTCAACCAAACAAACTCTTTAGCTTTATATTATAATATTAGTATAGATAACGCAGCCGCTAAAACGACACATTGGGTCTTATAAAAAAGTTCAGCTTTCTGTTACTTATCCAATACGCATTAAAATTTTACAGGTGTGCTAGCTTACATAATGCTATCTGGTAGAACACCATTCGCTTCCACTGGAGATGACACCCCGGAAGCCATTTTAGCGAGGATCGAATCAGGAAAGGTAAATTATCAATCACATTTCGACACTATGATACATTTGCGAGTGGGTAAAAAAACGGCGCAATCCACCGACAACGTAGCCGCTTCTGACGGTTCCAGCTTTCGCTTTAACATGCGACACGGGCGCATTGTTCAATAATATAATTTTCATACCTACTGCGAGGAAATAAAACCCAATTCGATTTTAGAAATACGGCGTCGCGCACCGATGTTCTACCGCGGGTGTGCGCCAGAGTTGGCAGTGGTACTATTTGTGAATGAAAAAAAGTTTTATATTTCTGTTTCATTTCCTGTTTGAAAAATAAAATGGAGAAAAAAAGTTGCAAAGATTGAATTTAATATAATATAGAGATAGTTCAAACTCGATCTAGCAACTCTGGGGAGCGCACCACAGCAGTCGATCAACGTGATGAAATATCGCCGCTAGTGCACACATATACAAAAAGTTTAGGGGCTAGTCAATTATTAAATTATTTTGAACTCGACCATTTGCAAAAAAAATAAATTGTTTTTAATGTTGCAACTAGTTTTGTTTTATCGATTTAATGAATCTACATTACTATTTCTTATTTTCACATAATATTACTATTAAGTTCCGTAATTTAAATGTCTTTTTTGTGAAAAGACCAGTACGATCTTCGGGGATAAAGGTGTCTTCGTCTTGGGCTAGCTTAAATTCCTCACTTCACTCAGGATTCTAGTCTTAACTCCCTCGCTTCGCTCAGGAGCCCTAGAATCATTCGCTGCGTTTGAGATTTAAAATAGTGCCCGTGACATAAGACACTGCTCTATCCCCTTGGTGCATAATCTACTATTACGTGTCAGGTGGAGCTGTCAACCGGAGTGTGGCGCCACGTGTCGGCGGGCGCGCGCGGCTGCGTGCGGCGCATGCTGCAGCTGGAGCCCGCGCAGCGCCCGCGCGCCGCCGAGCTCGTGCGCGAGCCGTGGATCTGTGCGCCGCCCCCCCCGCACCCGCCCGCGCCGCCCGCGCCCGACCACGACCCGCCCGCCGCCGACCTGCGCCGCGCTGTCGACCTCACCTTCCAGGTAACTTACACACTACACACCGCGCCCCGAGCTCGTGCGCGAGCCGTGGATCTGTGCGCCGCCCCCCCCGCACCCGCCCGCGCCGCCCGCGCCCGACCACGACCCGCCCGCCGCCGACCTGCGCCGCGCTGTCGACCTCACCTTCCAGGTAACTTACACACTACACACCGCGCCCCGAGCTCGTGCGCGAGCCGTGGATCTGTGCGCCGCCCCCCCCGCACCCGCCCGCGCCGCCCGCGCCCGACCACGACCCGCCCGCCGCCGACCTGCGCCGCGCTGTCGACCTCACCTTCCAGGTAACTTACACACTACACACCGCGCCCCGAGCTCGTGCGCGAGCCGTGGATATGTGCGCCGCCCCCCCCGCACCCGCCCGCGCCGCCCGCGCCCGACCACGACCCGCCCGCCGCCGACCTGCGCCGCGCTGTCGACCTCACCTTCCAGGTAACTTACACACTACACACCGCGCCCCGAGCTCGTGCGCGAGCCGTGGATCTGTGCGCCGCTCCCCCCCGCACCCGCCCGCGCCCGACCACGACCCGCCCGCCGCCGACCTGCGCCGCGCTGTCGACCTCACCTTCCAGGTAACTTACACACTACACACCGCGCCCCGAGCTCGTGCGCGAGCCGTGGATCTGTGCGCCGCCCCCCCCGCACCCGCCCGCGCCGCCCGCGCCCGACCACGACCCGCCCGCCGCCGACCTGCGCCGCGCTGTCGACCTCACCTTCCAGGTAACTTACACACTACACACCGCGCCCCGAGCTCGTGCGCGAGCCGTGGATATGTGCGCCGCCCCCCCCCGCACCCGCCCGCGCCGCCCGCGCCCGACCACGACCCGCCCGCCGCCGACCTGCGCCGCGCTGTCGACCTCACCTTCCAGGTAACTTACACACTACACACCGCGCCCCGAGCTCGTGCGCGAGCCGTGGATATGTGCGCCGCCCCCCCCCCGCACCCGCCCGCGCCGCCCGCGCCCGACCACGACCCGCCCGCCGCCGACCTGCGCCGCGCTGTCGACCTCACCTTCCAGGTAACTTACACACCGCGCCCCGAGCTCGTGCGCGAGCCGTGGATCTGTGCGCCGCCCCCCCCGCACCCGCCCGCGCCGCCCCCCCCGCACCCGCCCGCGCCGCCCGCGCCCGACCACGACCCGCCCGCCGCCGACCTGCGCCGCGCTGTCGACCTCACCTTCCAGGTAACTTACACTACACACCGCGCCCCGAGCTCGTGCGTGAGCCGCAGCTGATCATAAAACACGACGTTCGATATGTGAATAATGTGGAAGAAGAAGCTGAATTTACTTGACCACTATTTGTGTTTCCTCTCTAGGCAATGACAGCTTCTCCGCTGACACCGCAAGTTTTGGGTCCCGTGTCACAGTCAACTCTCGCGCAGCGTCGTAGTAAACCCCAGCGACGTTTCCCACCTACACAGCTTTAAGATACCTTCGGACGTACGGTTAACAATGACAAATCGTCAATAGGCACATTATAGACGATAATGCAAGTACATGTTTCATAACACAACCCCCCAACGAGGCACGCGGTGAGGTCTATAACTTAGTGTAAGTCCATAATGATATGAGACTCATTAACATAATAAACGGTTTAAAAAACAAATTATGTTGAATCGACACTAACTCGAAGTATTCGTTTTTATTCTGTCAAATCGGTTTTTGACAGCTCACTGGTTTTTGTAACTGCTAGGTAGTGTTGCATAGACCAATGAATTTTATTGCAAAATAATTTTTTGTTCATTATTATGAGTTATGTCATCAAGAACAAGCTCATTAAGTTAGGACAGTCCACATCTACAGCATATGTATATCGGAAAGATGTGGTCATATTTAAGGGTCTGGTACAGCAGACCATCAAAATGAAAAAGTATCTTCATGGAACCAAAATCGTAATTGCAAAAAAAAAATACTCTCCCATACATTTGGGTCGAGTAGATGTAAAGATTTTGTATGGGACAGTTAAATATTTTTTCACGATTGGTCCTATGGAGAAAGTTGTTCAGTTTGATGGTCTACTCTACATCCTAAAATATGATCACATCTTTCTGATACTCGCCGAATTCATTACCTACCAAAAATTGGTATTGTGGATTTAGATCAGAGCAGATTTTATTTGCTCTTTTACATACGATATTTTTCTAATAGGCGTATAGAACAATTTAGCATAAAATATTATAAACATTTAAATCAGCTGCATTACATGAAAATGTGCGGGAAAGAGCTTTATTGTTGTGACAGAAGAAAGTCGTCTTCCTGTGAAATAATTACATATTGTAGAAAGCAGTTACGGTCAATAGCACATCTGCCCCCTTATTCACAACGCTTCGATTCGATTTCATTAAGAAAACGAGTGAGATAGACATACGACTTCCCGAAATCAAAATCGAATGGAAGCGTTATGAATAAGGGGGCTGAGGTAATAATTTAACATTAACAGCGCCTTTGTTTCGTAGTAGTAAGGGCGATTTTCGCAGTTTCAGTAACTTCTGAAGAGCGGTTGACCGTACAATATGGAAAAAATGGCTTGCCCACCTGTATAGTACTCCAAACTTTTAATACTTCCCTGTGCGATGCTTGCTAAGTGCAATATTTTTATTTTCCTCGTATATCTTACTAAACTTATTAGCAATTATATTTATTTTTATAAAGTATTACATATTATAAGTATTCTTCGTAATAAATCTTTATTTATAGATACTCATAGTCATTAGTTGTTTCAAACTTTTATTTTGATGTTGTTCTTGTAATGGAAAAATTGTTTATATTTTTATAAGACAGTATCATTCGATTTAAGCATAGAATCTAAATGTAAGTGACTGACTTTAAAATCAAATTGAAAGACAGCGACACCACAAATGACTTCCACCTTTTTACTATCAGAAATACGTAAAAGAAACAATTGTTATATTTTTCTTCTATCTGTTTTTTTTTTCATAACTTTATGATGCATTTAAGCTAGATAATTAATTGTAAAATCAATGCTAACCATAAAAAAAATATTTAATCTATTTTTATAGAAAATCGTGTATTCACTTCGTCGCGTTCACCTATTAATTTTACCATATCTGTATTTTACCACCTTACAATTTCGAGTGTTTTACATTTGGTTAACCTACCCAAATTGAAGATTAGACATTTTGTCGAACCAAAGCAGTAATTTATATTTTTATAAAGGTGGTGTTTTACTCGTAATCATTTCATATCAATAAGGCCTAACTTGCTCATGAAAGCATAATTAATTTTTCAATTACCCTCAATATAGTTATTTAAGTTATTGTCATGTAGAATTTCACTTAGTATTATTATGATGTAAAATAAGTAAAGCATTATTCATTTATTTTTGTTATTTGTGTTAGATGACTTTATACTTAAGTATGTAACGAGTTAGGTTAGATATAAAACTATTATTATGTTGTAGTTATCACCCTAACTTAACTGTGCCATTTCCCTGTGCTTTACTTCCTATTTATGGGTTTTAACTTAATTAATCAATTTATTGCTTTAATTAGAAAAAATATTTAAAATGTGACCTGTATACAACATTATGTCTTTTTCAATTCATGTAATGTGAGAATAAATACCAAAATGGAAAGTCCATAACTATTGTTCTTCCATTTTATGATATTTTATTTTAAAAATAAGACAACAACTGGACTTACTGCTATCAACACGGATTAACTTTCGTTTCAAAACAACATCTATTCAGTATTATGCTGCAGATCGAGCAAGTCCCTATGCCAAACTATTTAATAATATTAACTAATAAGATAATTATACCATCTGTTATAATATTCTTTGCATACAACTATCTACGTAACTAATGATACAAATCTGTATTATTTTCATTTTAAGGTGGCTGTCATCAATATTCATATATTTTTATACATGTTGTATTTTATTTCTACTACACTAAATAAATAGTTTAGAAAATATTATATGGTGATTGGTTTTCTACCAAAGATTAGAAGGTTTTATTCTTAATGTAATGTTATATTCTAACAGAATAAAACTTGAAAAAACTTAGGATTGTGTAGATTTATCTTCATCTTAGAACTTTAAGGTGTATTTGGCATAATATTTTAAAAGTACATACCAACACCTGGGGTTATCGTATTTGCCAAAATCATTGGTTTTACTGAGATATTTATTAACATTGACTTAAAATTATAATGGTGGTTATGGTAAATATTGTGATGGCTAAGTGTTTGCAGTCTGTACACTCGTCATGTTATACCAAATTTAAATGTAATTATTTTGACTACAGTTTATCAACTGAAGGAATTGATATGAAATAAAATATAAATCTTAATAGATATAATTAAATTAAGGTTTTAAGAATTTGTAACATTCTGAAAATTTCAACATCAAACATATCTGAAAAAGCAAAATGTGCATGTATTGGGTGCCGCATACAATTATATATATTAATATGATCTATTAAGTGTATAGGATGTAAATTTGAACCGGACAACTGCTTCCATATACAATAGTATTGTGTCAATATCGTATAAGATGCATTTTGTACACGAGACAAAGCATAACAATTTCTGTATGTTACCTTAACTTAATATGTTAGAGGTGCTTGGATTTTTACATTTGGAATGTCGTTAGTCGAGACAAATAAACATTACTTAGCATGTGCTTTGGCTGAGCTTAGATGATCCCGTCTCTGTCTTTCTATTGTAGTTTAAAAGTTTTTTGACAATGACAGGGATGCCTCCTGCTTAGCCATAGCAAGTAGTGTAGCTAAGTAACGTCTATTTACTCGGTCTTAGCCATCGCCTCGGCCTCGGCCATGGTTCTTTTGATCGCATTACTTTATTTTCATAAAATCGTTTTTTTCTTCCATCGCATCATTGTACAAGTTTTTATCTTGGATGTACCAGTACTATTAATATTGCATAATATTTTTATTAGCATTCTTTTTCATAGTTCTGGACTTGACTGAGTCACCTTTAATCACGTGAGGTTCGAATGATGAAAGATGGGGGACTTTTTTTTCGTCCCACGAAAAAATACACTCGTATTTTTTCGTGGGACGAAAAAAAAGTTATGTGATGTGTAAAATATTTTTATCAGTACTTAATTAAAAACCCTAAGCAAGCGAATTCGTTTATGATATTGGATGAAAGATGGGGGGACCAAGGGGTAGGGGTGGCTGGGGTAAAAAAGTGGCCTAAAACCTCACGTACGTGATTAAAGGATGACCCTAGGCTAGGGAGATCGTAGACAGCTGTAAGTCAACAAACACAACAGTTAGTTGTTGTCAAACACGATGGAATGTCCATTGTGAATTCAAATAACGCAAAAAAAAAACATTATATAATTGAAAAATTCAGCACCGTTATTTTGTACCAGTAAGGGCGGTTTTTTGTACTTCAGTTGTGGTATGCTGCCTAGCTGCGGGCGCCCCACGAGTTGACAGTCGCTGTTGTCTTGTACTAGTAGATCATTATTTTGCTAGTATTTTTCAATAAACGAACAGTTTTATCAAAGTAATTAATACCTCTTGGGATCACTAGTTATGTAATACATATATTATGTATCTGTAAGTTTTAGAAAATAACGCCCTTATCACCTTTAAAATAAAAAACATAATAAATCTACGCTAGATACATCCAGTCAGGTAACTTGATTTCTGAGTAGATTGACTGACTACTTCAATTAGCAGCACTAGAGATAACATTATACTAGAGCATGCCAGGCGCGAATCGCTTTTTCGTCTGCTCTATTGGGTGTACCAACACACGGACAGGACATGGACCCGGTGTAAAATGTTCTTGAAAAGGATTCCCTAGTGTTTGATTCGTGACTCGTGTGCGTACTTTATACGACTCGCGCCTGCCACATTCTAGTATAACTCAGGTGTAATTTGAATTTCCAGACAATTTAAGCTGAAACGTAGTCAATTTGCTTATCAATCAATTTCCCAGACTCTAGATACCATAAAAGTACAAACTAAAAATTCTAGAGTTCAATTAATTCCTCGACCCCGACTGATAAATACGGTGTCGAGTGATTGACTGGCATGCAGCTGCGTCCGAAAATGTCGTATATATTTTGGAACTCGGCGCACACTAGACGCACAAGTCTCTATTAATAAAAGCTAAGGCACCGTTAGAATGCACGATAGGCAATAGTAGCAGCCGTCGGCCCGAGTTGTGTGACCAAACCAGGAACCCACAGGCTACGATAAGAGCAAACTCGGGGGAAGCCGACCCTAAGGGACCTTGTCAGGCCACGACTTTTGATCTGAAGAAAGTTTGGTGGCACGACCAGTTTTATTCAAGATAGCGGCCGGTCATGCTTCAAGTCGTGGTCGCGGTCGCGTAATGCGAGATGTCCCTAATACTAATATTAACATGAAAAACGAAAATTTTATCAGCCTAGGTTAATTTAGGAAACATCACATACCTAATGTAGTTATCTTCGGCGTAGAGAACGCCACTAGACAGAAAATCACCCGCGATTACTGCAATTTTGGATCAATCTTGTAATATAAAATCTAGCTTACACAGAATTTAAGACGACCTTCAAAGGAATTTTAAATAATAACTCAATTCCTCATTGGTACAGGGGGCCTAAAAATACCGCTTTAGCAGAGTCATAATAGAATAATAATATGAATCACGTTACAATTCGTGATTTTATGGTCACAAAGTAACAATTCATAATATTAACTGCATCTACGACTATTTTACGAATTGTAACATGGTTCATAATGTGATTCTGTTGATGATTCACGGCCTTTTTAGGCCCCCAGAACTTAATTAATGAACAGCATGAAAAAAATATTTTTAGAATAGTTAAAAATATCTATTTATGTTTGCTTCTATAAATAAAGTTAACGAAACTCCACCAATAATAGTTCATTATATTAAGTACTTAATACTGCTAATTTTAGTCCATAGTATTAATATAACTGTAATAGATTAAATAAATTGACGTATGTTCATTCACTTTGGACCGAGCTTGCCTGCACATTTGTTAATTAATTATAAAAGAAATATTTTCCTAATGGCTCATAATAATATGTTGATGTTGAAGTAGGTAATTTTTCAATGAAATTTCAAACTGTAGCATACAATTACAAAGATTAAAGTTACACATCTTAAAATTTTGAAACTGACACCAATTTATAATACAAATATTCTAGACTACAAGTCAAGGAATTGAACAGAAAAATGAGAGAATTATAACTTTGCATTCGCCCCATTAGCGTAAAGACTAAAATGAGTGGAGTTTTTATGTTAATGTTAATGTTATCACATCTATTTTTCTATCTGAAATAAAATTTCTACATAGTAAATAAAGACATCAAATTGTTGCATAGAAATCACATAGATGTATAATATAAATATTGTTGATATTGCTTATAATGTTGTTTCATTTGTATTTATTAGTAACAAAACAAACAACTGATTTAAAGTTTTTATTTTAAATTTTATTTACAATTTCCAAGAAAAATAAAATGATGAGCTGTTTTAGTAAAGATGATTAAGTAGGTAAACAAACAATGTATCTGTGAACACCAGCTTGATTTAAAAAAAAAAAAAAAAAGGGCTGCAACTACAAGAACTGGAACAGTCTGAAACATTGTGCCATGGTTACTTTTGTCTAATATTATAGTGGATTGACTACTGAGGTAAGTGTATAGACAGATTGTACAGGGAAAACATGAGAATTTAGTGAATGGTCTACAAAAAGAAAATATTTAAACTTATTTTACATTAACTCCTTTTAGAGTTGGTGCCACTATAACTCCCTTGCCAGGAATCATTAATGGGGTACCTTTATAGCATGCAACTTTGTCATCATTTGTTAAAAGGTCAGGGGCACAAGTCTCAAATATTTTTTTTTTGGGGTTAAGTATGGCTTCTGGCTCTCGAGGGTAGCCCTCACATTCAACCAAATCCCCAGGAACTGCTCCACTAGGTGGTACTAGGACTTCTACTTTTTCAGGAGATGAAGCACACATCACCATAGCTTCTGAAGTCACTCCCCTCATCTGAAAATATATTTTTTTATAATTTTTTAATTGATTTGTATGAATTGACTAAAATTTTACTGATGTGAATTATATTTTACCTTGACTGGTTTCAAATTAGCAAGTACCATGACAGTTCTGTTTTGCATCTCTTCAATTGGTACATGATTTACAAGACCAGAAACAACAGTTCGAGGTTTCTCTTCACCACAATCAATCTTTTCTACATACAGTGAATCAGCATCAGGATGTTTGTTTACTTCAACAATCTTTCCAATTCTGAAATCTAATTTCCTTACATCTATTACAGCTTCAATGGAGGACTCGGGTTTCTCCTTAATTTTCTTGGCAGTGTCTTTCACTTTTTTCACAACTGTCTGCTTTTCTGATTTTACTGTTATATCTGCTGTTTTACATGCAGCAACAGATGACACTGACACTTTCCCTGGAATTGGGTACTGCTTCTTACCGTTAGTTGTTTCCAACCTTATTAATTCAGCCTTAGCAGTGTCTACTTTAGCAGCTAAAACTTTATTTTCCTCTGTTAATTGTTTCACTTTTTCTTCAATTTTGACTTTTTTAATTTCATCTAACTGAAACGCAAAACATTTGATTGAAGCTTCACATCTTCATTACGACTAATCTAAATGTTCATTTGCAATAACTTGTCTGTTGGGCAAAGACTTCATTGGTATTTTGTGCTAGCAGTTTGAATAAACAATAGATATTACCTTGCTTCTTAATTCCGCCAGTCTCTTTTCTGCTATTTCAGCATTGTTTATAATTCTATTGACAGTACTTTGAGACATGGTTCTCTTTATTATATGCGATATCATCGAAAGAAACGCAGTGAAGAGGTTGTTTTGCTAACCTAGAAATCACCTTTCCCTTTCCGCTAATGATAATGACACTGACAGTAGTGTTGCCTTAGTATCGATAGGTTGTCAATACTATCGCTATATCGTTACCTCGAAAAATAGTCAGAATATCGATAGCCCTATCGATACTATTGAAATTTTACAATACTATCGATAGTATCTATCCAAGAAATTGAGCAATACTATTGATAAAGTGCAATACTATCGATACTATCATTATTATGGTGTTTTACTGCAATCATTGTCGATACTATCGATACCATCGATAGTTTACTACATCGATATTTACCCAAAGTTCAATAGTGCACCGGAATTTTAATCAACATCATTAGTTTTTGAGCTAAAAAAATATTGTTATCGGCTTTACTTACGGGTTTATAAGTAAAAATATACAATGTTGTAAGGATTATATACGGTCTTATGGCCAATATACACACATCAACACTGTCTAGGGATATTTTGGATTTACTCAAAATTTACTAAAAATAACATACAATATGTACATATTTTTATAAAGCCCATTTATCAGACTACACTCCAGAATAAAAGAAATCTATTTTTTTTTGCGTAAACATATTTTTATTCCAATAAAGAAAAAACGTGAAATAATGGTAAAACTAACAATGAATGTGTTTCTCAAGAAAAAGTGAAAAATAAGAAACAAATTATCTGTTCTTAACAGTTATGTGAAAAATCTGTTGTCAGTAAGTCCTGCAACAGTTTTTCATGCTTTGGATTAAGTTATCCAAGTCTTGCTGCGGTATAATGTCCCAGATCCGGCTAAAATGCAAAAAGTTGCTCTTCCGTCGCAATGTTTGCATGGAAATTCAATTCAATTCATTTATTGCATCAAATATGGTAGGTATGTACATGAAGTTCTTAAATAAAATATTTAGTAACACACATTTGGCCAATACATAACATGCAATAGTACAAGTTTTTACACTTAAGATATTAATTATTACTAGTTAACAAACAACAGTAACAGTTAGATATATCTGTGCTTTAATGTATAAAATTTACAGGGACACTTTTGAAAGAACTCATCTATCGAATAAAAACACTCTTGTAACAACCACTTCCGCAACGCAACACAAAACTTATTGAAGGGTAGTTGAGTAATCGTCCCAGGCAAAGCATTGTAAATTAAGGGAGCCATGTAAACGCAGCTCCGCCGAAAAAGTTCTAGCTTTGGAACGGGCATTTCAAAATCTAAATGTGTAGCTTTCCTTTTATTTGTGTTATCTTTCTGTACAAATAGTTCTAGATTGGACCTCACAAACCTGGCAACTTCGTAAATATAAATACATGGTACAGTCAATAGATTTTGCGACTTGAATATAGGCCTGCATGAGTCAATGGTCTGACTGACGAATTGATTGATTTTTTTAGAAATTATTTCGATGTGATTCTTCCAAGTAAAATGCTCATCAAGTGTTACACCCAGGAACTTTGCATTACGTACCTGTTCTATATCATTATTGTTAATTGCAACATTAAGGCGTACCGGTTTACTTTTAAATGTTTTGCAATGAAGCAGATTGGTTTTGGAAATATTAATTTTTAATTTATTAATGTCTAACCATTGTATAATGTCATTTAATGTTTGCTTGATTACCATGTCAAAATTTTGTAAATTTCTACATTTAATAATAATAGTGGTGTCATCGGCGAACAATACACACTGGTGTTTTATTGACTGAGGCAAATCATTTATGTACAGAAGGAACAATAACGGCCCCAAGATACTACCTTGTGGAACACCACAGCAATTAATCCGTACTTCAGAATCAAAATCTTCTAAGGTGTTACTAAATCTGTTTAATTTCGTTAACCTCGTTACCTGTTTTCTGTTAGTTAGATAAGATTGAAACCATTTGTTTACTGGACCTCTGATACCGTATCTTTCAAGTTTTTCTAGAAGCCGCGCATGATCAACACGATCGAACGCCTTACTTAAGTCTAATAGCAATGCACAAGTAGGTATTTTATCATTAATATTCGTCATCATTGCTTTCACTAGCGTAAATATTGCCAAAGTCGTTGATTTATTTTGTCTAAACCCGTATTGCTGGTCGACAAGAATGTTGTGTTTAGTAAGAAATTTCACTACTCGTCTGTACATAATTTTTTCAAAAATTTTTGATAAAATGGGAGTGAGAGCGATAGGTCGGTAATTGTCAACGTCTGATTTTGACCCTTTTTTGTATAGCGGCTTTATCAGAGACAGTTTTAGCTTATCAGGAAAACGGCCCTGTTCCAAGGATAAATTAACAATGTAAGCCAAATCCCTTCTTTGGAGCATATCCTATGCATGTTCTATGGGGTTTAGGTCAGGCGATTGAGCGGGCCAGCCTAAGGCCGATACGTCGTGCTCGTGCAACCAGCTCGTCACCACTCTCGCTGTGTGCGAACGGGCGTTATCGTGCATGAGCGTGAATTCTTGGCCCATTCGTTGTCGATGGGGGTAGATTATTGGTACTAGCACCTCGTTACGGTATTTTTCAGCCGTCATGGTGTTTCTGATCCAAACGAGGTCTGTTCTTCCACCAACACGATTCCCGCCCAAACCATAATTGTCCCGCCGTGGTATGAATGGACTTCCGGAGGTTGTTGCAGACGGCTCTCACGACCAGGAACTCGCCAAACACGTACTCTACGTATATCGGAATGGAAACCGAACCGGGAATAATCGGTAAACAGCACTACAGACCACTGGTTATCTTCCCAGAGCAAATGTTCACGAGCCCACTCTAGTCGTCGTCCACGATTTCCTAGGCGTAGTGCTGGAGTACGAAGCGGTCTGCGAGCATGAAGGTTAGCTTCATGCAGCCTTCTCCTCACAGTTTCGTCACTCACAAGCAACTGATGTTCTGACTGAAGCCTCTGAACCAACTGGATGGCCGTAACATTTGTTTGTCTTCTCGCGGCAACTTGCAAAAATCGGTCTTGTCGTTGAGTGGTTATGCGCTTCCCGCCTGGGTGTCTTTCAGCCACTTCACCAGTAGCACGATAACGTGACCATAATCTTGATATCACGTTTTCTCTTGTTCCAATCTCCTCAGCAATACTCTGTTGAGTAGCCCCAGCCTGGAGCATGCCTACTGCCCTTAATATTTCCTCTCTCATTAAATGGCGCCGCTGCTTGATGCACACAATAACGACATTATATAATCAAAGACAATAACATTAATTCGAAATTAACCGATAACTTGTTATAAAACTTAAAGACACAAAAAAATAGCCAAAAACTACTGTAGGTAAATGAAACCATCGGACTTCGCTAAAATTATGCCGCGTAAATCTTTTGTTTTTAATTTATTTTTTCAAATTCAAATTTAGAATCGTTTAAAAAGGTTTACAAAATAAGCTTTCTTTTTTTTAAAAACTGGCCAGTATTTTTTGCGTTTTAGAACTTTATACAAAATATCCCTAGACGGTGTTGATGTGTGTACTTTGGCAGAGAGGTGAGTCCAGCTATACCAACTCTAAGGCTATGTTCTCTATGATATCAATAGTGTTTTACAGGTATTCATCCATCATTCATGAATTATGTATCGTTTTTATACGTCCGAATATTTTGGTAAGCAAACTGTTTATCCAGAGTTTGGAACTACTGAAGGCCTAGAGCAGTTAATTGGAGTGTAGCCTTAGGGGCGCTAAAAAGCGAGAACTTTATAAAACTTTTTTTTTCCTCCGAAATTATAAAAGTTTATGGCAGTATCGGGTTAGGCCTCTGCCTCGAATTTTGCGGGCAGCGGGGCGGCGGTGGCGGCGGCGCCGCTTGACTGGAGTGCACCGCTCGTTGCCCGCCCCCGCGCCGCTGCCACGCCGCTGTTTTCGAGAACCGGTCCATTTGATTTTACGCATAAAGATCGTGCCGCTCTCGCGCCGCCGCCGCCACCGCCCCGCTGCCAGCAAAATTCGAGGCAGAGGCCTCAAACTTGGCTATAGAAATCATTTAGCTTCCGAGAAGCATGGTCGTACGTCGCTCCGTTTCCGAGAAATGGGTCTTAGAAAAAAATCGGTTGTCTGTAAAGTCGGTTTACTGACGATAGTTGAACGTGACAACGTCATCGATTGTGCCTCTTTGTCGCTCGTTCCGCGCTCTCGCTTGCACTTCAAGCCTTAAATGGAACACCTCATGACCTCAGAGTAACGCCGCATTTTTTCGTGCGTGCAGCCGGCTCCATCGAATTATAAGACGTTGTCACGTCAAAAACTGTTTAGTTTAGCTTTAGACAATTCAACTGACATCAGTATATTATGTAGGTATGTGTCTAGATGCAGATTTCAATCATATGAGCATGGATTCCCAATCAGTAAAGAGGTTCGGTGGCTCAAAAACAGATCTAATTATTATATAATACCTATTCTATTTATGTATCACAAAAATATGTCTTTATGCAAAAAAACCCAGAGGTTTCTGTTTAACAGAAACCGTAAATAATTACCCCAAGGCTTGTTATCAAATGAAGTTTCGACAAAAAAAAAATGCTGCTCCAAACATACCTAAATCGACAAAATGTGTGGAACAAATAATTTGTTTGACATTTGGTCCCTAGTGAGAAGTTGTGTATTTTCATGAGTACTGTACTTTCACAAAATATGGCCCTTATTTCACCTCCTAGCACCATAAAATTGTTTGAAATTGATCGTCTAAGGTCCCCAAATGTAAACATTAGGGGACCCTAGACGACCGTTGAGACTCGTGCAACTGCCGATAGTAGGTAAGTTGTCATTTGTTTTTTGGTCTGTGGTTTTGGTAGAGAAAAAAAGTAAAAAGGAGAAAAAAGATGGCCGTTGCAAGCGCGTCATAAATACGCAACTGACGTTGTTTATATTTGCGTAAAAATATATGATTTAATTATTATCTTAATTTGATTTTGTGTCTGTGTTGAATATAATGTTAGTGGATAATCCTCTATATTGAAAGTCGGAATACTATGATGTATTAAATCTGCATACATGATGTCAAACAACACTGTCGGCTCATCGGGGCCTGCTCCCGGCAAAATACGTGGACCTGGAAGACCTCCAAAACGTACATGCACTTGGTGTGCTCAAAGTAAAACACCGTTGAAGTATGTTCTGCCTACAGAGAACGGGAAAAAAGAGTTCTGTTCGGAAACGTGTTTGTCTGAATTTAGACAGGCGTATAGTAAAGGCGCCTGTCTTCACTGTGATAATGTTATTCGGGGTAACGCACCTTCCAGTAGCAAGAACTTTTGCTCCACATATTGTTTGAATAAGTATCAAAAAAAGAACGAGAAGCGAACTACGTCCCCACAGTCTGGAAATGGAGCTAACGGATCAGAAAGTCATGCAAATAACAATTCTACAGGTTCCTTTTATGATATTTACCAAGATTTTGATTGGAATGAATACATGAAGGATACAAATAGTGTGGCAGCACCTCAAGAATGTTTTAAACAGGCGCCTATGCCTCCAGTAAATGACTTCAAAGTGGGAATGAAATTAGAGGCTCTTGATCCCCGGAATTTAACATCTACATGTATTGCAACTGTTGTTGGGGTTCTGGGACCTCGATTAAGGCTGCGGCTTGATGGCAGTGACAACAAAAATGACTTCTGGCGTCTTGTAGATGCAGGGGACATTCATCCTATTGGTCATTGTGAAAAAAATGATGGTATGTTGCAGCCACCTTTGGGTTTTCGTATGAATGCCAGTAGTTGGCCAATGTTTTTACTCAAAACTCTAAATGGTGCAGATATGGCTCCTGCTAAAGTTTTTCAACCTGAACCTCCAACTCCTAAGACAAATTTGTTTGCTGTTGGTCAGAAATTAGAGGCAGTAGATAAGAAAAATCCACAGTTGATTTGTTGTGCAACTGTCAGTGCAGTGAAAAATGATCAGATACATGTAACATTTGATGGTTGGAGGGGGGCCTTTGATTATTGGTGCAGATATGACTCAAGAGATATATTCCCAGTTGGTTGGTGTGCCAGAGCTGGGCACCTTCTTGCTCCTCCTGGTCAGAAAAGTGCTACAACACCATCAAGGTAATATAAACATCTATGATTTTGATGTTTCTTTTGCTAGACTAATATCTTAAAGATTTTTTTAAATGTAGAAATCCAGATAGTTGCAAATTCAAGTTGTAAGGTTTCTTCAAATATTCTTCCAACACACAAAAGGCAGTTTGACGTATAAAAAAAAAACTATAAAGAAATGGTTACATAGAATATAGGATCTAAATAATTGCTTCTCATTCAGTCTCATGAACAATCCAAAATTATTATTTTTTCAATGGGGCGTGAATAATTTTTTTTTTTGGCTGAACCATGGCCCACTTGTGGCTTTTTGTGTGCAGGTATATGGTAAACCTGCACAGTAGACAACATAAGAAAGCACCACTGATGATTTACGTGGGCTACCTACTGGGCCCAAATAATTAGACAAGATATAGACATAAATAAAATGGAAGAAGAAGGAGAGATTTAGGCAGTGCAAGAGTCTTAAAAATACATCCTGTTCTTTATATGTATGGATTGTAAATCTTACAGATTCAAAATGAGACCAAGTGGTGGTATACCCAACCCGGCTTTACCAGAAGGTGGATCTACTGGCGCTGGGAATTCAAATAGCTCTGTAACACCGACACCGGTAGCCACAGTCTCTCTTCGCATTCGTAGCAGTTGCACTGGTGGCAGCAGCTCTTTTCCAAGTGCCGTCTCCGGCTCTGGTCCTTCCGGGGCAGCAGAAGCACTGGTGAAAGAATTGATTAGTGTCCACCCAGACCCACAGAGACTGACAAGAGCAATACTTACAGCATCTAGTAGCTATTCTAATATAAGTAATGTACAGGTAAGACAAACAACAGTTTATATGTATAAAGACTTGTTACTGATAACCAAGTGCTAAGTTGAATTTTTGTGTGTATTTTTGAATAATTTATTGGGACTGTTGCAGGTTTCATCAGGAAATAAAAATTACCCAGTGAAAGTCCCTTCAGAACTAACAATAGAAGAACTTAAGAACTGGCTAAAAGGAGTATCCAGTGGTGTTGGCAGCTGTATTAATATGATAGAGGTAGACACAGGCGAGGCTGCTGGTCGGCCTTGTACGCTCTGTGGCGAGTCTACATCTAATAATGTTACATCAGGTGTCAAGAGACCCAAAAGTGTAAGTAAATTCATATATTATGATAATATTACACTCAATTTGTTGTTACGAGCTGGGTGTGCGATAAATTAAAACACTACCGATTAAACACCAAATATCTTCATTAATCACAAAACACTAATAAGTCAATCACAAAGTCACTACTGATCACTATCCATGTCGCACTTGTAATTCGTTAATTGATTTGCTACATTGTGTAGCCAAAATCAGACTGACTACTGACTCATCCTTCGAGAAAGTTCACAACTTTCTGGTAACTTCATATGGCCAACCCATGTGGAACTTTCTGGAAGCTTTCGAGAAAGTTCCATAGTGGAACATTGTAGGATTATTCTCAAATCTTCTATACAGTTCCATGGTGGAACATTCTATAGTAAGTGCCAGAAAAACGTGCAATAGCGATCATTAACCCACATACAATTATTGACATACTTAAATCCAAAAACAATAATAATGACATAAAGCTCTCCTGAATTTACATCTATCAAGATCCTTTCCTATTTTTAGTAATGAAAAACGATTCATAATAATAATTGATTGTCTGCAAACCTACACAGAGAAATTAAGGAAAGGGCAATGAGCTTTATTGCATGTTTATCTGGCATTTACTATAAACTCGAGTGTAATCTTGAATGTTCTCGTAAAGCAGCAGCCGTAACAGTAACTTTAATTTTTTTCCAGATTGGTCCCTGTATTCTTTGTACTCATTGTTGCCTAGCCTTTTTACAACTATTTTAGGATTAGCTAGCTTACCTAGAAATATAAAAATCAGAGAATCCCTAAATGTGTGCCACTGGCAATGTATGAACTTGACAGCCAAGGCCTTTCAATTAAAGTTCATTAAACGGCCTTGGCTGTCAATCAAATTGTTGGCTTGGCAATCAAGTGATTGAAAGTGTTCCAAAAACAAATAAGGTTACACTACACATTGATCTGGAAATTAATAATTAATGCTTGTGCATTTCTGATAATTATTTATAATGTCTTCGGCCTTTAACCAAACCCCCAAAAGCTATCCAGGTCGTGACACTGACAATGTGAGTCAAAACATTACAGGAAGAGAGCACAACGGGTAGCAGCGTGAATGGTTCGGGCGAGTGCTCGAGCGTCAAGCTGGCGCGCGTGTCGCCCGAGCGGCCCGAGCCGGCCTCCTCCACCACGGGCGCGCCCCCGCCGCCGTCGCCCGCGGCTCCTCCTGCCGACTGGTCGGTCGAGGACGTCATTGGATTCATTGCAGCCGCCGACCAAGCCCTTGCCGCTCACGCCGATTTGTTTAGGAAGCATGTGAGTACACTGGCTAGTATTCTGTTACTATTTTTTTTTTTGATTTTGTGAATGGAAATGTCAGCGCGGCGATCCCATGAGATGGCAGTATAAATATAAACTAGTTTTGCTGCTAAGAGATCGTCCTTTGTCATGCATTGGGGACACCAAAGGCTAGCTAAGTAGCTTGTGTAGTTATGTAAAACATCTAGCAGGCCACTCAGAAAGTATTGCGATAAATAGTTTTTATATATGGGAGACTGGCCAGTTAGAATCTTTTTCGAAAATATGATTACTTGTAAGTAAAAATATGTGTTCCATTTTCAAAATTTCCCTCCACTATTTTTGCGAGCCAATTCAAAGTATCGTGTCTTACTGAAAAATGGATCTGCGCCGGAAACATTTTAGAGCTATGATTTTTTACGATTTCAAGTGTCGCCTGAAACCGGATGAATCGTTCGATAGACTTCAAATGGCATTTATGGATGAAGGCCCCTCCAAGGCAACCGTGTATCGTTGGTATAACGAATTTAGGCGCGGTCGACCAACCTTGGGGGATGAAGAAAGAAGCGGTCGCCCTTTGACGGCCATTACGGAAGAAAACGTGCTAACAGTGAAAAATTTAATCCAAGATAATAGGCGAATTATATATCAGGAGATTCAGCACATATTAAAGATTGGATCGGGAAGCGTTCACGAGATTCTACACGGGCATCTTCGCGTGAGGAGAATAGTATCGCGCTGGGTGCCGCACTACCTCACCGACGCTCAGAAGCAGGCCCGGGTGGAATGGTGCCGTGATATGCTGAACAAATTTGAAGCAGGCTCGTCTCGGCGTGTTTATGACATCGTAACAGGTGATGAGTCCTGGATTTATCAATACGATCCAGAAACCAAGCGCCAGTCAACAGTTTGGGTGTTTCAAAATGAACCAACGCCTACCAAAGTGAAGCGATCTCGAAGCGGGGGGAAGATTTTGATCGCCAGCTTTTTTAATTTGACTGACCACTTGGCCTCAATTCCCTTACGAGATCAAAGAAGCATCAACGCCGAATGGTATACTACCAAATGTTTACCAGAAGTTTTTTCTGTTGTGAGCAACAAGCGACGAAAAACAGGGCTCCGCGGACTACTGCTCCACCACGACAATGCGCCTGCACACACCGCGCTCAAAACGAGGGACTTCCTGGACAGTACACCAGTCAAACTCCTGGGTCACCCTCCTTACAGCCCTGATCTAGCACCGTGTGACTTCTTTTTATTTCCAAAAATAAAAAAATCAGCTCAAGGGGATACAATTTTCGTCGCCGGAAGATGCGCTGGCTGCGTTCGAGCAGGCTGTAAACGAGGTGTCTGCGGCGGACTGGAAAAAGTGTTTTGAAAACTGGTTCAGACGCATGAATCTTTGTATAGAGGCTGGTGGAGAGTACTTTGAAAAGATTTAATAAAAATATATGTACCTGTAGAACAATTTTTTTTAGTGTCGCAAAACTTTCTGAGTGTCCCACGTACTAGAATCTTACTAAGCTTCAATCCTGCCTGGATTGAAGCATAGTACGAGCCCAGCACAGCACAGAACCAGGACTGAATTGGATCAAATACAAACTAAAGGTTCTAGATTTGTTATAAAAATCAAAGTGGATACTAATTTGTCTTTTTGTTTTGTTACAGGAAATAGATGGCAAAGCATTGTTATTGTTAAACTCTGACATGATGATGAAATACATGGGATTAAAGCTAGGCCCTGCTTTAAAAATTTGCAATCTTGTATCAAAAATAAAAAATCGCCGACATTATAGTACCTAAGCATGTACAGCTCTACTGTGTACTAGATATTCAATCATATTACAATAATTCACTCTTAGAGTTTGAAACTATAAGTTTCTTTTTTATATTACGCATTTCCCTGAAGACTAGAAAAACAATGTTTATATTTCAATTTTAGAATCTGCTTTTTTTTTGAATCTCATAAAAGGATGTGGTTTTATTGTTCTGAATGATGTACTGAGTATGTGGTTTCCGTTTTCGCGTCGGTGTCCCTTCCACCGCGTATATTTAAAAAAATATCCAATGACATTCTATGTTCAGTTTAAAATTTTGGGACAGTTTCAGCAATAAATTGGACATTGGATGTAATTTTCTCGTGATTCTTAAACAATTAATCCTAAAAGTGTATAGTGTAAACTGCTTAGCCTATGAACAGCAGTTTAAATTATGTAAAGCCTATCCTATAGTCAGTTCACATCTTGCGCAGAGCTATTGTGCGGGAAGTCGCGTGACCTGTCGTTTGGTAGTTCTTTAAGTATTTTATTTGTGTGGATTGCTGAATTTTGCAGCGATGGTTGGTCGTTTTCTTTCTCTACATTGAATGTGTAATTATATTCTGAATTCAGAACAAAGCGTATGCTATGTTTTAAGGGCGAAAACGGGAACTCAAAATTATTTGGAAATGGTGTAGGCGGCAAGTTTTTTGACAGGAATAATTGATCAGACCTGATCACACGAGTTATTAATAACGCCTTGTCCAATTTAGATATTATTATTTATTTGGACAGTTACTGCATTGTATTAAAATATTTTGGAAATCAAGCAGACATTTGATTTCAGTTCAAATTACGAGATACGAGTTCGTAGAACAAGGGTGAATTATTAATCTGTTTTTGAGTAAATAAGTTGCCTCTAAACTTATGGTTCAACCTCGTACTAACTTGTAACAGTTTCATTATATTATGACTGAAATTGAATAAAATTAAACAAGAATCATCCATACTAATTGTGATTGTTACAATTATCCTGTAAATGTATTTTATTAGCGATTTTATTGGAGAGATTGGTATGAGACATAGGGGCATTATGAATATGAGCGGAAGAGCAAAGTAGTCAAAGAAGTCAAATGCCTGTTATTTTGTTTTTTTTTTTTAGAAAACTAAAGCTATTTTAATTGCTTTTTAAATAAAGAAGCTCTTGAATCTGTTTGAGTCTTACTGGTCATTCTGTTTTCGCTCTGAAGTCCTATCTCAATAATTCACATGTTAGGACGCGTCTGTATTGTATATATGTATCGAAGACTTACAACAACCATATAATCAACCAATAATGTACCCACCGGTGGGACAAAGGCCTCCTTTCTGTGAGAGCGGCCTATCAAACACCTGAACATTATATTTTGATAATCTACGAAGATTTGCCACATTTCGATCTAATACGATTTCTTTAGTAGTACAAGTTGTTTTTACGATCCTCATGAAGTTCAGAGCGGGAACCGACGCTCCTCACTAATCTAGTGGAATGTATACGAAATACCCACACACCCAATACAGACGCGCACAGCATAGTCTGTACGTTAGTAGTAACATTGAACTACGAAAGCCATCCTTATCAAGCGTTTGTACCGTGTAGTTGTAGACGTGCGATTGCGACATATAATTTGCAAACATACAGTATGTTTACAAATTATAGAAGTAAAATATAAGTACTTGTTATGTATACTCAGGAGGTCTTCTTGTACAATCAGTGATCCACGTTATGGGATCCCCTTTGAATAATAGTGAACTTGAATCCATTTCGTGATAGATTTTTATAGCATCTTATGATTGTGCGATAGTGAAATTTATGACCGCTATACACGGTCAAATTCAATGAAGAAGGCTAAACTTCACAGGCTCTTATGTCGACAGAAAAGAAAAAAATGTTGCTTAAACTATTAATTTCAAGTAACTATAGCTAATTTCAGAATATCAACAACTGGTTGTGTTGCTACTTGAAATTGTGAGTTTAGAAAACCATATTTTCTTCTTTTATCGTTATTGGATATCAATATACACCAAGTCAAAAGAGCCACGTATTGAATTTGACCTTGTCCTTGTCTCTCACAAACGAAAAACAAATGATCTACTGGCCAAGATTGATAGCACTGTGCATTTATATTCTTATGAAGAATTTCCTAATATTTTGTTTTCTTTTTTAATTTATTTAAACAATAAAATATGTTAAAAATAACCTACGATCATTACCGAACATTAACACGCAGCAATTAGTCCAAATTCACTATTATTATTCAAGGGGGGGTCTCACGAATTTGATTGAAAGCTATAATAGCAATATAATATAATCTATTCACATCATTAGGTTACATTTAGATATGTATGGTCATTAGGGTAGCGGAGATGGACGGAGCGGAGTATAGGTGTGCAGGAATCGACTCATAATGAGGCGAGAGTCGATTGAAGTTCATGCAATGGTCGATTTCAGCAAGTCTCCATTTCAGGTGAAACGCACCCTTGTATAAACCGATAAAAGGCTATTTGTTTGACTTACTATTATTACTAATAGTAATCTATTTGCAATTCAGAAAAGTAATAATAACATTAAACATGTAACATTCATTGTTATTATTATTTTAATAATTCTCTCATCAATAATAAGGTGCAGTTTACACTTCAGACTTCTTTACAAATAGGTTTTCCTAGTAATATTAATTTAGTCATGTATATAGGTATTTTTCACTGAGTAAAATTGCATTTAATGTAGTAAGAGCTCATATTTCATAATTATTATTCCATTAAATTCCTAAAGAAGTTATTA
Organism: Standfussiana lucernea; assembly: GCA_964057025.1. Classification (NCBI taxonomy): domain Eukaryota; kingdom Metazoa; phylum Arthropoda; class Insecta; order Lepidoptera; family Noctuidae; genus Standfussiana; species Standfussiana lucernea. The sequence continues at coordinate 7,305,793 of OZ059796.1, forward strand.
TCGGGCTGTACTATTTAGGTTTAAATTAATTGTACATAAATATCGGCTAGTCGTGCGTCAAATGTTGCCTGAACGCTATAAGTACATACAGTTTTATTACAGACTCAAATTCAATACCGTGTACAGAAATTTTATCGTAGATTAGGGTCTTAGTGCCTTTCAGTAAATAAATAGGTGTACTTAAAATAATCCCAATAAATAATGTCCTCATTTAGGCCAATTAGCGCTCAATGACACCAATAGAAGCTGTGATTTTATATGACGATTTAGTGTCCTTAATATTGTTTTACACGATTATGTAAATTATATAGTCTCGTATATCTGTCAGCTTCAGTTTGATTTTGTTTTATATGTCCGTTTTATTAATTGTTCCTTATGAGAATATTAATATAATTTTTAACGGTAACGATGAAGACGTATTTTATTTATAAAGCTATGGTATTTAATTTTGCCATTATCATGCGTTATTGTGTTTAAACATTTCATCATGTGATATTTCAATGTTATCTGTTAAAAGTAATAAATAATATTATTAATAAAATATTAATATGTTGCTATGATAATTACGTGATGTATATTTAAGTTTTCACATGACATAAAGTAAATAAGTAAAGTAGTTATTTAATTTTCCTATTCTGTTGATGTAAATATTATGGTTATAGATAATTTTATTATAGGAGAAATTATCCACTGGCATAAGTGTATTACATTATTATTGTAAAAACGCTGAACTATATCATTTTATTTTTAAGACATGAGACGACGTTTAATTTTGTGTAGATTGTTGTTACTTTTTTCAATTTGTGATACAGCGTGTATCAGAAAGGTGTGGTCATTTTTAAGGATGTGGACCATATACAGACCAACTGTCTCTTTAGAACCAACATGATTATCCCGAAAAAATATTCAGCTGTCCCATACAATTTTCAACACCTACTCGACCCAAATGTATAGGATAGTAGCTTTTTTCTCGATTACCATGTTAATCCCATACAAGAACTGGTTAATTTTGAAGATCTGTACCAGACCCTTAAATATGGCCATACACTTTTGTGATACATGTTGTATACAGGGTGATTTTTTCAAGTAGGCGTGGATGGCCTAATCCGAAATTATGAGGAATAGCGAACAATACTCAAAGGAGTCTCGAGCCCAATTTTGATGAAAATCAAAACTGCATCATTGGATTTTTGAAAAATGAATATTCCTAGTCAAGGATCGAACCCATTGATTTTGGAAAAAAAAACTAACTGTATTAGTAACTACTACACCATTCGGTAGTGTCACTAATAGGTACACAATTCTGGGAAGATAGAAGGAATAATAAATCTGGAATAATACAGTATGTTTTTTTTTTTAAAGTCGATTCCTGGCCGGTTATCCAATGATGCAGTTTTAGTTTTCATCAAAATCGGGCTCGAGACTCCTTGAGAGTTTTTCACTATTCCCCATAATTTCAGATTTGGCCATCCACGCCCACTTGAAAAATTCAGCCTGTATAAATTAATACGTTTTGGTACACGCACATAATTTAATACTATGTATATGGGAAAGTTAACAGGGATTATCTGCTAGCCGTGCTTGCGTAACGGCACGGAGTAGGTAACATATTTACGGTCTTTATACAATTGGAATGTTTCATTTCTCGAAAACAGTATCGAGATCGATCTTGATTGATTACATACGACAACGGCCAGAGTGATCGTTCTCATCGGATAACTGATCGGATCCCGGTCCTGGCCCTGAAGCGAATCATTCGTACTGGAGAAGTGTGCTCTGGTCAATGGTTGCCAATAGTTAGCATAGCTGTCATATAATTCCTGTTATAAAACTCAGTGATTCAGAATGATAATATTCTAATAAAAATGGAACATGCTTTCTACACATCAATTCACTATTTTATTACTCGAGTACGTTCTTATAATATTATGTAAATAGGCGAATAATTGGAAACAAATGTGTATTATAAATTAAATAAAACGCAAAAGTTAAACATTGGTTTTAATTATATCATCTACTACAACTACTTTTATTCCATCTCATATTTTAATTTACGTTCCATTGCTACTCTCAAAATCATCTAAAGAGCGGATTGATACCGTGATGCAAGTGTTGAAAAGTTACGTTTTAAACCGGCGAAAAAAAGGAGGAGGTTCTCAATTCGACGTTATATATATTATATATATTTGTGTATGACGCATAACTTTTTACTGAGAAGTCCAATTTCAAGTTTGATTGAAATTTGAAAAATAAAATGCACCCGTAAGGGGAGAAAACGGGTTGATAGATTTTTTCCTACTTAATTTATCAATTGTGAACTCATTCTGTTTAAATTTGGTACACATATGAAGTATTGACGACAATACAACATATAATAGAGATCTGGATTGTATCTGATGATGGAGACGGAAGGAAAGAGGTCCTCAACAGTTTACAGCAGCTATATTTGTTTGTTTTTAAAAACGTTGTCCCACACAGGAATTTCTCCTGTATCGTGGGTGCGTTTACAAACATTTAAACTCACATACACAAACAACCAGACCCGGAACAACTACCTGTACGCGATTCAAATATTTTTTCCGTGCGGGAGTCGAACCCGTGACAACCCCTGACAGCGCAGCGCAGCAGTCAATCGCTCAGCCACTGCGCCAACCGTGCCGTCCTACACTTAAATCGTGTTTGGGCTCTCATTTCATGCAACTTGATGAGAACTCGCCTAGCTAGAGTATGATTGTCATCGAAGGTCTGACGATGGAGACGAAAGGCAGTTGCTAGAGATCCGCAACAGTTTACAGCAGCTATATCGTGTTTGGGCTCATTTAGAAAAAGCGCTCGTTCATTATGCGGGTTGTTTAACATCTTATTTGATTCTGAATCTGATAATGCAATGCCATGGAGTGTTTTCACTCTGCTCAGTGCCACATATAGCAAAAACTGTCTTTCCCAGGTTGATTACTGTTTTATCGATGGTCGTCCCTTGTAATTTATATACCGTGATGGCCCAGCATAAAATTACTGGCAACATCCTGCGTTCAATGTCACCTTGACCCTTTATGCCTTGGAATGTTGCAACCACTGCTGGAGGTATAGCAAAATAACCATCGGTATCTTTCAGTTTGCTTCCTGTGCTTTCATCATTAAAGGACGATCCCAGGATTTGTATGAACTCTGGGCCCACCCTCCAATGGCTATGTGTAATACCTACATTGTTGGATAGGTATTTTTAAGCTGAACAAAAGTTATAAGGTGCCAAGTTCCAAATGTTAGTCCGTTCAGACTTATGCAATAAAAAACAAGTCAGTTTAACATTTTTTTTTTTGTTAGCCTCTCATGTGTCCCATGCACTGCTGGGCAAAGGCCTCCCCTTTCTCCTTCCAAACCTCTGCCTTGTGCGATATCTGGCCATGTTCGCCCCGCAAACAAGATCAGATCGTCACACCACCTTCGCCGCGGTCTACCTCGACGGTCAACCAAGCACTATGTACAAGAAACGTAAGCAATGGTTTTTTGTTGGTGGTGGTTGTAGTTGAAAACTAAATATTTACGATATTTACGGTAGGACTCAATGTAACTAACGCACTCAAATCATTGCGCTGATGAATGCATTGAAAAGTATTGGGGTCATGGAGCTATCTAAAGTAAAGTTATAAGTTAAAACATTAAAAACTTGTTTCTTTTTAACTTATTAAATAATTGTACATTTTGATACAAGTGGGGAAACTTTGTCATTGCTGCCGAGCCGGAACTTATCGAGCCGAAGGTGATGGTGTTACGGAGCCGAGACCTGCAGTGAGAATTGCCCGTTTATCAAAAGACGAATTTCAATACACTTAAGAAGAAATAAAATACCTAATAGAACAAAAAGTATTTTTGTTATTAGTCACAATGAAATTATGATTTAATTTTCATTTTTTTCCGCGCTTTGCCTTAGGTATGAAGTCGCAAAACAGCTTTTTAAAAATAAAGAATTCAATCATTTTTCAATTTTAAACACAACTAATTTGTAATTGTTACATAAAAGCAAAGTTTGTCTTCGTAGTACATGATTGATTGATTGTATACGGGTATGACTTACATAAAAAAGTATAAAATGTGTTAGAATTACATTAAGAGCGTTTACGCCGCCCATGCGCTGTTTGACTCCAAAACAGTACTTTTCAAACCCTTTAATACCATCAACCCTTTATTTTACAAAAATGATAATTACTAATAACTTTAGGAAATTTCGTTGTCTCAATAGTTGGAGAGAAAAATATTTCAATTAATAGAGTATTGGTAAATTCTATCAAGATAACTCAACAGAGGTTTTCTTAATTTCCCTTTTAGCGTCAGTTTCGACGCTCTAATTATAGGAAACCACTGGCAAACCTAATTAGATTTGTTTTTTTACCTATTGCTAAGATCCTAAGGAATACAGTTGGAGAAGAAAATTTTTTGATTTAAGTTTCTTTATATAAGAAATTAAAGTTCAAACAATGTGAAATATTAAGGAATTAAAATGATTTTTTCACCGATATATCTTACTTGATTTAATATAATAATAGCATAATATAATAGAAGAACATATGCTTTAAAACATCCAATTTAAAATTTCAAATAATTTACAGTGATTATTTTTCTATAAATATTTGAAAACTACTATAAATCAATGCGCGCGAGCAATTTCAAATCAGTCCGCCGCGAGGCTTTCTAGAGAGAGGACATGTCGCTCGGCGCTCTGCCTGACCCGAGTTGACCTTAGTCGTACTTGGAAGGATAGCGGACGTTTATAGTGTGATTAAAAAATCTTGGTACTTTGATGATTAAATTTTTTTATTATTATTTTTGATGACTGACAATATTTTTAGTGACAACCAATATCTACCCTATTTTTTTACCTACGAATTTTATTTATTAAAACTTTTACTTATTTTTTTGTAAGTAAGAACATAAATTGTTTTTAAAGTTAACGCCAACCTGTTGTATTTCCCTCATAAGAGGTGTCACTAAGAGGAACATCGCGTCAGGTTAAAATATAATATAAAATAAACGTAAGTAAATCCGTATAAAGTGATTTATTTGAATAACGAAGTTCGGTTTCTTTCTAAAGTTTAGATCAACAAATTCATGTTTGAATAACTAATAAACGACTTTAATATTAATCATAATTATAGCTATACTTGCAATATATTATTGAATACTTATTTTATGCACTCGTACTTTAGTAATCCGTGTACGTTCAAATTCAAATTCAAGTTAAATTTTACTACAACAATTGCACTCGAACGGATCATAGTGGGTTAGTTTGACTATAGCGCAAGAGAACGCGCCAGCGCTATGCACACAGGCACGCGCGCTTTTGTGTGCGTAAAAAATGCATTGAATTACCTAAACTTGACTTCGCGCGATAGACGTAAACGCTCAGAAAGCTCGAAAACGACCTCGAACCAATAGTAATAGCGCAGCGCGGGCGTTGCGTAATTCAAATTTTCCGTTTTTTGCAATTTGCAGGTCAGTGTCGGATTGTATGTTGAATAAAATATGACGGCAGTGTGTTGATAGTGTCTAACCGAACCTTGAACCCAAATCCCCATGTGGAAAAAGATGATGTAATTCTAAAGCACAACTTCGGAGGGGTATACCAGTTAGGCAGTGAGTAAGATTTACCTACTTTTTATTTTTTTAGGACAACAAAAGCGTTCTGGCGGGACCTTAGTATGAGAAACTTAAAAAAAAACGATTGCTCGTTAAAACCTTTTTGAATAAAAAGTATATTTTTTACCTTTATTGTTGATTGACACTGCGATTGACGCAGATTTTCAGAACAATTTATTTATCTAGAGATAAAGCTCTAAGTTTATGCATAAGTATTCTACTCTTTGGATAAAAGTATTCTACTCTTTGTATTTATCTTTGATTCTACTCTTTGCAGAACACGCAGTGTCAAAATAATATTAAATAGATTGTCTAAGGTGGTGAATAACATTTTACGTGTAAAACTACTAGACACGGCCGAAAATCAAAATGCAACAAATTAAAGAAATGGTATTGTAAGTAAACAATGTGCTTTACGTGATACCTGTACTAGGACATAGGCCTCTCTCTAAAATTGGGAGGGTGCTGTAATCCACCTCGGTGTTGGTAGATGTTAGATATTTTCGATTTTTTTATTCTATTGTGCGCCGGTTTCCTCCTCTATTCTATTTTCTTTAAATGGAACACGTTCCCTTGACAGTTTCTTACCGCGATACCACAACAACGATGAAATCACACTCTTTATATCTAAGTAGTACCTGCCCCCGTATTAACAAACGATTCGATTCGATAAGTCGTAGACGAGTATCTCCTCTTTTTGGCATTATGAGTTGAAATCGAATCGAAGCGTTTGTGAATACGGGCTGGGCGACCGAGCTCAGCTCGGGTGAAAATAGAGAAAACGATTTTTCGAGACACGAGACCTAGCTAGATCGATTTTTCGCCCCCGTAAACGTCGTATTATTGCAACTTTCGTCGAAATCGTTAGAGCCGTTTTCGAGTCAATAAATCGTCGAAAAATCAGCTGTTCAGTAAGTACATTTTGACATGTAGGTATTGCAGTTTTATAGGAAACAGCTGTTTTTTTTTGGTTCACAAAGATGTACTGAATACGTGGTACCGGCTTTCCGTCGCTGGTCCTTCCACTCTCTATACCTAAGCATCATCATGACAATGACAGCCTTGTTTGTGTCTCGCACTGCTGAGTACAAACGTAAGTACTTAGTAAGTCTTCTTCATTTTGCGCAATAATAATAATAATATGCTTCTTGTCAACACTCTTACTGCCTTTCTTGGCCCACCTCAAATTATCATCCGGTATAGGTACTAAAGCCAGTTTAGTTGTCTTGTACAAATTGATGAATGATATTTGGCGCTCCGTCAATATTTTAAGCAATGAAGTTCGCAGAGGATTTCATAAGAGTTTAAAACGATACATTGAACAAAACTGTCGTTGTAATAAGTCATCGCTTTAAGAAACTGTCGAGAAAACGTGTGCAAAGTTCACTAAACGTGTTCAGTTCAAGTTAAAATCAATATGAGTAGGTCATTAGATTTATTGTAGGTATTGAAGGAAACATTCGATTTCAATAAAGTAGTGGTACCTAGTAGAAGGTAAGTACCTACCTCATTAAGTTTAACCGCAATTACCAGAACATCTTTGAAAAGTTGCGTGATTTTGAACCAGCTAAACAACTAAATATTGAAAATGATAGATGAATATTATCTATTAGGCGTCCTTTGGGCCTGGGCCTTTTGAATTTATAAGTACCCTAGTTGCAAGACTGCACGATGATCTAACAATAAATTTTAGATATTATGATGAAAATTATGTCTTATAAAACTCTTTTGCAAAAAAATTACCGACATCCAAAAAAAAAACAAAAAAAGTGGACTTTCGGAAGTCGGTGGCAAAAAAATCAATGAAACAAACAATTATAGTCATTAGTTATGGTCTTTGATTATATAATGTCTAGATAGAGCGTCGCCCTACAATCGTATCAAAGAAAACGACTCAACATTTTCAAGTATGTGTGCGTGCAGGCGTCGTTTTACACTATGCGTCTATGTCTTTGTGTGCGTAAATAATGATACCAGCTACTACAATTCTCCCATAAATCACATAAAAAAATAGACTTATTAAATAAGATAAGTTTTAGGTGTATGACACGATCTGCACTGATTGGCGGGCAAGCACTTGTGAACCAATAGTTGGTTGACACTTTTTGACACGTTTGCGCGCACTTGACGCTCCATCTAGACATTATATAATCAAAGGTTATGGTATGGTTGTCACACAAATCGTTGTCAAGTATCAATTTCGCAATTTCTTTTACTTGGATGACATATTTTTTCCAGCTATTTGGATTTAAAAGCCAAACTGCTGAACCGTTTTTGATGAAATTTCTATGGGACCGACCAATCGAAATATCCTTTCACAAAAAAATGGATTTTGTAAAAATGGGTTAATAAATGACCAAGAGATGAGGTAACAAACTTAAAAAAAATACAACCGAATTGAGAACTTTCCTTTTTTTGAAGTCGGTTAAAAATATAGAAAGTTCTTTTTTCACCCTTCCGTCGCGTTGGTGTTGCCGCGTTGGTGTGATACTCGACCCAGTCAGGCGACTTTTTTAAAATGTGATAACTTTTTCTGCTTGATCCCAAAGAATTAGTAAGTCGGTAATAAATTGTAGCGTACAGTAGTACCACACTCACACTATTATATTTTTGAAGGCTAAAAATGAACCCCCGAGTAATCTTACTACCTCAACACACTTACGCATTTTCTAAGAACTAACGCGCGTGGTCCGTAACTCCGTACTAAGAACATTTATCACAAAGGTTCCTTTTTTCTGCCTCTCTGGATTGACTATTTGGCACTCCTATTGGATTTTACATGATCGACCGATATAAATAGAGGCTAAAATAAACCAGGACCCATGTAATTTCTGTACCTATACTATGAAGGGTAGAAACAGATGTAACCTGTCCCAGATAGTGTTTTAAAATTTTTGAGCTCGCTTCGCTCGCTCTTTCAGCCTAGGTGCTTCCTTTTATATTTTAACTTGGTCTGTAAGTCGACCAAGTAACTCCTGTATGAAGGATCGAAATAATTCTAACCTGTCCAAGGTGGGGTGTTAAAACTTTTGAGCTTGTTTCGCTCGCTCTTGGAGTCTTACATTTTTTTTCTTAAGATTGTTCCGTAAGTTAATTCAGTAACATCAATTTCTGAATAAAGAAAAGCTAAATTTTCTAGAGTGGAGAGTTGACAATTTCTTTAATTTCCTGGACTTGTCTAATAAATCGACAAAATTAGTAAGTTCTACTTCTATGTGAACAAGCATAGAAAAATAACCAATCCGAGTCGCTAACATTTTTGAGGTGTCTCTTGCATTTTAGATTCTTAGAAGAATCAAATCAAATTATTTTATGACACATAGGCCTACTGGGCACTTAAAAAACGTCGAGAAAAAAAAGGCGCACGGTTCGCGTTGGTCGTTTCCTATGGAGAGGAACCGGCAATAAACTCCATGGTTACTCTTTTAAAATCATTTGGTTTTACAATATTTTTATGTTAAAACATTACGATGGTCATAGGACATAGACAGCACGTAACTATCAAACGTCAAATTTTACAGGAGACGGAAAAAACTGCGAAATTTTTTAATTTTTTTTTTTTAAATAAACATTATTTATTGAATTAAACAAAAACATTTACCGTTCACTTAGGTTCTAATTAAATAATTGTCAATAAAATTAGTTTCGGGTAAACAATATTTAAATAATCTCACTACTGTCATGTTACGAGCAGTCATAATTTAGTTATGAATAGAATATTTTTCAAAATTTACACCACTCTGTTGTCTCTTTTCTATTGATTATATTTTATTATCTTCAGAAAATTAATAATCAGCCAAGTAGAACTAAATATAGTTTATAATAGGATTAAATTAATTATTGTTACGGATTATTATACGGCAAGCTATCATAGAAAGAGTGGTAATCCGAAGGTATTACAGTTTTAAGAGCCTGCAAGTCATTATATATGTTTAAGAGGCCTACTCGTATTACAAAAAACGCGAAATTGCAAGGTTTCCTCGTTGAAATTATATGTTATCCATTCGTTGTTTGAAATATAAATTACTTGTTAAAAATAGTTCGTTTCCTCTACTACGATAATAATAAAGCGAATTTTAGATAAATTATTAATTTATTCAGTAATAATCATTCTCCCGATGCATGTTTAGACAAAAACTCACGGAGACGTGATTTGGGAGCTCTAATTTGTAGATTCTATTGAATATTGACCATCAAAATATTTTTTTTTTCATCTTACAAATATCCCCAACTTCAATAATGATTGAATACATTTTCGTTATATGCCTTTACTGTAAAGGAAAAACAATTGGACCTAATTTAATTATTAACCGAAAAGACTTCGAAACAAGCCCCAATATCTCCGAAATTGTACATAGAGGAAACGAACTATTTTTAACAAGTAATTGTTATTTCAAGCAACGAACGGATAACATACAATTTCAACGAGGAAACCTTGCATTTCGCGTTTTTTTGTAATAGGCCCTTAATGTAAGTTTAGGCGACTCCATGAAAAGCTGTACGTGCAGCTTTTCATACTTGGAAAATAATATGTTTTGGCCTGTTGGGCAATAAAGAATAGTCTTCTTGACAAAAGTTAATTTTTTATAGATTTTACCGTCTGGTTTGTACAATATAGCTTTCAGATCTGTAACAACATGATCTTCTTTTTTATTTCCAGGCCTGATACTATCATAACGCATCACTTTAGGATCACTAAACTTTTTGAAAAAATCTAATATTATTTTAACATCCTATGGGTACTTCCGTGATTTTCTGGTTATTTCTGCGTATTGCGATGGAACATAAATTGCTTCGTGCTTTTGGATACCGCGTTCGATAGTGCATGAACGCTATCTACATCCATCTGGGTATGTCCAGGTTCTAAATATTTGTGGTAAATAATAACAATATTCAAAGCAGCAAAGTTGGCTAGAGCATTTGCCAAAATTACATTTCTGTTTTGATAAGTGCAACCGTCGCTCCAAATGATGATGGGTTTAGCTTGAAGTTCGCTTTCAGAGTTGATAATCATATCATGCAAATAGTCCAGTATGCAGCTAACAAAACTGATGTTGGACTATCAGCGTTGACTTCTGAAAACCAATAACATCTTACCTTTTTGGATAGGTATTCATAAACTGTATGATTGTGATTGATCAACTTCCTGCGATAATAGGCGCTGCTGGCCCTTATATATGGACAAACTATTACAGCTTGTACATCCTGTTCTAAGACAACACATTTTCCTTCTTCTGACTCCTTTAAGTCCTTTTATTTTTCTTCTCTTGCATTTTTTTTTACCTGATTCTGATGGTCTTTATATTCATCGTCCGTAATTTGTTTCAACTTAGACATGTTTCGCAAAAATGAATATTTTTTTCTTTTATAATTTTATCAAACATAGTTCGACATATCCAGGTTTCTCATTGTGGTCGCTTCAGTGTAGGTTCTATAAACTTGTACCATACCTCCGGGAACGGGTTCTAAGAATTCCTTACTGGTATATTTGCGGCAGTAGTGCGAAGGCAGTCTAGGTAAATTTTCAATAAACTCGATAATAACTCCCTTGACAATGTTTGTTTCTCTCCTCTCTGTTTTTGTTCTCTTTGTTCAGCATTTTCTCTTGCAAACATGCCGCAATCAGATTTTTAACCCAGTTTCTGAACGACCAATATCCAAAGTATTCAAATACATCAGTTTACATACTCTCAATTTTACTTCCCCATGTTTCAAATAATATTGAAGTGACGCCGCTCTTCGGGACTTCCTCCGTTGGGACTCAAAGTTCATATTTTGTCAGTGGTGTTAAGCACAATTTTTTTTTAGCTTAGACTCCAAAATAGATCGAACAATCGCTGTCTACATTCTGATGTAAACTCGTGACAATGACGTTCTTTGGACGTGCAACGAAATGCAGAGTGGCAAGGCGCTTTTAATTGTCTTGCTGACCGTGATGCGTATTACATGAATTTTCATTTTTTTTTTAGAAGAGAGTTTTTTTTTTTTTTTTTTTTTTTTTTTTCTTATTTTTAAAGGCTTTTTACACCTCTGATTCAGTTAAACCTTTTCTTTCCTTTGTTTTCCTCCCAGTGCAATTTTTTTCAGTTGTACAACTATCCTCATCTTCAGAAGAGCAGGCCAGGATGTATGATCCGGATTATAGTTGCGATCGCCATTCATGCTTTCAAGCACTTCATGCGAAGTCGATGGCCTTGGTTCTAATCCAAAATCATATGAGTTCAAAATAGTAGGAGAATCTGTACCATCTCTTGTTTCCATCTCAGGAACACGAGAAGTAGTTGGCATGGTTTCAAATTCTGAATCGTTTGGGTTTGATAAAATAGAATTATCAGTATTTTGTACGATTCCCTACTCGATAATATTTTCCGAGTTAGAAATATCATCTGGGCTGAAAAGTGGTTGAGACTGAATATCTAGACATGATAAAGAGGTAAGTTCGTGTAAAATATTAATAGAAGGACTTATCGAAGCATCTTTCTCGCGATTGTCTTGACAGATTGGTTCGGCACTGAGTACTTCCCGGGGAACACTCTCTAGTTGAACTGGTGTATCATTTTCTGTACAAAACAACATAACACCATTGCCTTTTACTTCGAAGGTAAACACCTGTAACTCGGAAGGGCTCTGCGACTCGGGCCACGATTCTTGTGATTGACTTCAGTAGCTAAAGTCACTTTTATTTAGCCGAGAAACATTAACAGCAAGTCCTTGTTCTCTACAACCGTTAAAACTTGTCTGAAAAGCTTTCCTTCACTGTCCTTCTCCATGATGTGCAAAAATCTGCCATAGCGGAACATCTACTGCAGTCAGGGCCCAATCACTGGATCGAGTTTCACAAGCCACGTATCTTGTCAACGAACAAGCATTACATACCAAGGCTGACAAGAGAAGCTATTGAAATATCAAAACACAAAAATTTCAATCGAGAGGAGGGCTTCAAATTGTCTAGTACGTGGAATCCAGTGTTAAGTATGCTCAAAAGTAACAGCCGGCGTCGGGATCAGGACTCCACAAAACCTAGCGATATTGTGAGTGTGTTTTGCCGTGACTTTGTACCGAGTTCCAGTAGTGCGCGTAGCAAAAAAGAGGGTAGACAGATTTGTCTGCTCCTAACAACTTTTTACCATCCAACCGCATTTTCCAGTCATCTCGTGATCACGGCGCTTGCAACAGCGTCGAAATATCGGGAGCTCAATATAAACATTAATTGCGGAAAATATCCCGTAAGTTATAGTGTAAGTTCAACATACCTACTAAGTATTTTTACTATAGGTATAGATTTTGATTTTATTATTTAAATACATTCATTCAAACATAATAAAAAGTAATTAGAAAAACTAATTAAATCGCACTCTAATTATTTCATTTATAAACTGAAAAGTTTATAAATGAAATAATTCAGCATTCTCCAAATACGTTAAATGCTTAAAAAAAACTTACCAATAACTCTTGAGATGCACTTTTCAGAGATAAATAATCGTATTCAACCTTCGATTTTATGTAAAACTGTTTTTAAAACAATCAAAACTCGCGGCGAAATCTTCTCTGTCAATGAATCACTGCGAACTATTCAAAAGTTGACACCTCGTAACTGTGCGATAAGTGAGTTCAAGTTGTTACCTGCACATTGTGAGTTGTCAACTTTGGCACAAAATGTTCCAGTGACATTTTTCCAATGATGCGATTCGGCGCGAAATTCTGAATTTTTTGATGTGCAAATCTCTTTTTGCTAAAAAATGTGGGTTACGAGGTGTCAACGTATCGAATCCTGCAAGGAATAACATCGTAACTCAGTTTTAGGCAATTTTGAGTTACAATCATATTCTTGCTTACAAAAAATGCAGTTTTTTTTGCACTCACCCCTGCCGCTAATTTAAAAGATTTTTATAGTGTCAAAACATTGTAAGTGAGAGTCAACTGTGGTTAATTAAATGGTTTTTTAAATCTTTACCGCGCTCTCCTCTAAAGGTGCTAAATATTAGTTACGATGTTATTCCTTGCAGGTGTCAGTATGACTATTGGGTACTTAAGTATGGTTATCATATTAGACACAAATCCTTGTCAAGTATCAATTTCGCAATTTCTTTTACTTGATGTCATGTTTTTTCCAGCTATTTGATTTAAAAACCAAATTACTGAACCGATTTTGATGAAATTTCTATGGGACCAATCGGGAAGCAATCCTTTCAGATAAAAGTAGAATTTTTCAAATAGGTTCATAAATGACGACGATATGAGCTAACAAACACAAAAAAACAACCGAATTGAGAACCTCCTCCTTTTTTTTGAAGTCGGTTAAAAACGTAGAACAAGATAAAAAGTTAAGTATCGTCTAGGAATCTATAAGGCCTACAATGTTCAAACCTTCACAAACAAGCGGTAAATAATAAATAATCTACACAAATAAAATATAATAGAAGGACTAAATTAAACTAGTAACACAAATATTGTCATCAGTGCTGTAACTATTCTGAACAAAAGGTATATAAATGATTTGAAAACTATTGAAAAAATTCTGATTATAAAGAAAAAAAATTAAGATAGAGAATAGTTAGAGACATCCACATATTTGTGTCGTTTATGAGCTACCAGGGGGCCGCATGCGCAGAAGGAACTAAAGCCAAACTTCTGAACTTGGGTTATACAATTTCGTGTTTTTACTGCGTGTATTTATATTGTCGAAGTCGCTTCTAATTTCGAAAAGTCCTCGGTTTTTTCGGACATAAAATACATTCTAATATATAAAGTGAAGGCAGAGTCAGTAGATCTCTTCAAATTTTTCTCTGAGGGACTCGCGAGGGCCCCCTGTATAGATCGCGCGGACTGCTCTCTTTTGTAAGATGAAAATTGAATCAACGTCTGCTGCCGATCCCCACAGCAGAATGCCATAAGACATAATACTGTGGAAATAAGCATAGTATACTAACCTAGCCTTCAGCCTAAGCTAACTTCAGCTGAATCCGTAATTAGTAATCCCATAAAAATCTGTTTTTTTCCCTCATCGTGCTGTCTCCCCCCCTAACTCAAAAGCTGGCGACGCCTTTGTAGTCGAGTGCAATTGGACAATAAGGCGGAACGAAGTTCATAGTGCTCGGATTTTCATGGGACTTTTGTTGAGTTCCTAAAGGCGTGGAGAAGAAAGTTAAATTTATATAATAAAAGATTAGATATTTATTTAGTAAACGAGGCGACAGACACCACTATACGTAATACTAGAAGCAGGGACCATCTAGTTCAGCCAGGTTTCAGGATAGCTAAAGTAGACTCATCTTTCATGGGGTATTGTTTAAAATACTACAATAAAATACCTGCCGGCATTCTACAACTGAATGAGACGAAATTTAAATTTTGTATAAAACGCACACTGTGTAGGCAAGCATACTACAAGTTGGGAGATTACATTGATGATAAAAATGCTTGGCTCAATGCTGGTCCTGCTCCACAACCATAGGGGCAAACTTATTGATTACCATGGGAAGTTATTGTGGAACCTGCAGAAAATTGTAAACATATCTTTGCATTGTATAGATTCAATATCTTAGTATTATATAATTGCATAGCACATGTGTGAGTACTATGTACGATAAAGCTACCATTTACATCTTTTATTGATTCGCATTTTCCTGGTGGTTGAGAGAATGTCATGCTCACTAAAATGTCTCGCTGATGGTGGCGCGTGTGTCGGTTCGTTTAGATCTCTTCAAAATGGTTGAGTTGAATGATGGCTGATCCACACGTCATGTTCGTGAACGGGCGCTGTCAGTAGGGACTGGTCATTTTGCAGCTGCCATGGATTATTGTATTTTTGAATTGTTGATTGTATCTTTTTAGTCTGGACGCTCTTACTCGCACGTCTTTCTACATCGTTCTCACATACATGTATAATCTCGACATGAATGATTTAACCAAGACTTTGTAACAACATAATGATTTAAAAGAGTGTCCATGGAGTTTCTTGCCCATTCTTCTCCATAGAGATCTACGCTTTCGAATGGGCAACTACAGTACTTTCATAAGTAATTATGCCCTGTGACTGAGACTGTAGCATGTTTTTTTTTGCGTTTTGACATTCAAAAGTGCCTGTAATGGTCTAATTGAAATAAATGCTTAGTTTTTTTGAGTAAAAAAAAACGTGACTCTTTTTTTGAAAATCGTTTAGATTTTTTTTCTCGTTTATGAATAATCTGAAATTCAAAAATTGAAGTTACCAATGCCAAATGAAATCTTAGTTTAAAAATTCGGTATTGTAGAAATAATTGATCAAAATAGGAAATATCCATAAGAAAACTTGAAATTTGCATTTCATCGACGAAAATGAACAAATAAACAGATCAAATTTGCATTTATGTAATGGATGCAAACAGATCACACTATTACGCCACACTATAAATTCGTCGAATTTCAAGTTCTTCATCAACGAAAATAAAAATACTACCTACAGCAAATTAAAAAAAAAAAGTCGCGAGCGGCGTTTTTTTTTTACCTTCTTTTCCACACCCCCAGGATCTAAATCAAATACGTCCCTTGAAAATCCAACCACTATAAACTTCGATCTACCTCTTGAGTATTTTTTGTATACTTGCACTCGACTATTGTGTAAAGTACCTTTATTTCCCTCCAGGGCGCGCTTCAGTTTTACATTCCGTATACTTATCCAAACTTACGAACACCAGTACCTTACTACTGGTGTTCGTATGGTTGGATAAGTCTAATCACTGGAAAGGGTATTAACCTAATATTTGGAAGGACTGATCCGATTACAAAAAATCATTGGTTTTTTTTTTTATAATAACAACAACAGGCCTGTAATCTCCGGAAGGTGGTAGAGGGCAACTGGTCAAATGGGGGTACACATTTGACCAGTTGCCTTAAGTCCGAGCCAGTTGCCATCAACCGAGTTCAAGTCCAGTCTCCGGGCTGCTACTGAGATATTTAGTTGATTTTTTTTTAAATTAAATTCTAATCTTTGAAATACCTAATACAATTTTATTATTTTAGTGGCAAAGGAACATCCAAAGATTTGATCCTTGAGATCACTGGCTCATTCGGCAAATATCAACTATGGCTTTGCTTTATAGTATTTATATCAAAGTTCTTCATCGCATTTAATCAACTGGCCATTGTTTTCTACGCGCCTCCAGTAAAGTATACGTGCGGTACAGAAGCAAAAAATCCCTGCCCTTGCGCTAATCCAAAATACGATACCTCAGTATTCACCAGAACAATAATCATGGAATGGAATTTAATTTGCGATCGAAAATGGCTAGCAAGTTTCACACAAGTAATATTTCAAGGAGGCACACTTATTGGTAGCCTGGCTTTTGGAGCGGCTTCTGACAAGTAAGTTGCAGCTTTATGTTTATTTCTCATGTCAAAATCGAAGTATACACTATCAATGGTTAAACAGGGGACATGCTTTAAAGGAGTGAAGTATGGGCTCATGAAAATGAACAACTTGAATAAAAAATCTGTCTATATCTATACATATAATAAATCTACCGTTTGAAGGCTTCTTCAAACGGTAGCCTATATAATTATAATCATACTATGTGCTTGAGGGGGTTCATTATATCCGTATTCTTCAATTGTTTGACGTTTCAGTCATGCATGACAAGCTTGAGAACGGCTATTTATAAATTATGTCAAAGGAAGAAACAGCCTAGTGGTTCATGACCGCTCTGTAAATTACGTGGTAGCAAGTTCGACCCTTATATTAGTTTCACTTTTTGTGATTTGTTTGAATATTTTTTTGATGCTGGGAGATTTCCAATTTTTTTTTTGTATTGGAATCGTTTGCATTTCTATTTTTCTTCAACAATGTCTCCATAAAGTATTAGGGACGTATGGAAGAAGAAGACATGCCACGTCGATCCCAAATAAATTGGGATAAGGGCAGGAGAATAATGATAATGATTTCTCCAAATCCAAAAAGTTGTATACGGGACAGATTCTGATAAGTTCACATGTTCTGGCTGTTGTATAAGCCTTTTCTTTCTTTATTTGCAAATGATCACGCAGCAAAATCAGCTGTTCTATACATTTTGACCGTGTAGGTATTGTAGTTTTGTAGGAAACCGGTTTTTTTTAAATAACCGACCCTATGTTGGGGGCGGGGAATTAAATGAAATCAATTTTTTTTTATTAACCATATATAAATCCACATACAACATTCACAAACGTAGTGTACGTTTGTGAATGTTGTATGTATCATAAATAAATAAAACATTACACACACACACTACCCGAAATGCAGCGAATTAGGTGATGAGCGCGTGGGACTGCCACCTTTTTTTTAGGGGACTTTCCATTCTCGTACCGCGGCCACCAAGGAATTGGCCGTGGAATGTGTGCGTTACGAGACGGATCGAGAGTTACTGATAAGTACATTCTACTTGAGCAGGACCAGTGGGTATGTTCCACGAAATGTTGTCCTCTCCTTCGTCTGAAGCCGCCAAAACGCTGTTTATGTTATTTAGCCATAATGAGTGTGTAGATGTTTTTTTTAGTTGAGGTTACGATGGAATTGACATATACTAAATGTATAAAAATTCCTTAAATAAAGACAAAAAAAAAGGAATTGGCCGATCGACGTATGTCGGTGCGTGCGACAACACGACTGTGTAGAAGCTTGTGCAGTAGCTGGTAAATAGCTGGGCCTTCACAACGTCGCTACAGCGGCTAAACCGCCTAGCGAGCATGTTGCCGCGCACCGATATCGCTCGTCGCTGTCTTTCTATATCGCCGTGGTCAGAGAGGTCGGTTGTTATTAGGTGTCCCAAATATTTGACCTCGTCGACTTTTTCAAGCGCAGTGCCGTAAAGTTGAAGTGGCGGCAGATCCGGCCAGCTGTTTGGGCTTTATTTATTTTATGTACACACAAAACACATTACAGGAAAAATACATACAAGACAAAAGAGCACAAAGGTACCGCTTATTTCATTTAGACATCTCTTCCAGCGGACCTGCGGCTTTCAAACACCATGTACACAGATTTGTCCCGGTTGTACATCATTTTGTGGTCAGTGGCGTTATTTTCACAGTTTGCGCAACGCTGATATCGACGGGGCTAGAAGAACCATATCATCTGCATATGAAATATGATTGACTAGGTTCCCGTTAATCGAACAGCCTACACCTGTTTGGTTGAGGCTGTCCGATAGCCCATTCATGTAGACGTTGAAAAGTGCTGGGACATGCTTCCACCCTGTCTTACTCCGCACATAAGGCCAGAGGGCATCGATAGTAATTCTTCGGACACGACTCTACTGCTGCTGGTACCAGTTTTTCAGTACCCGCACCACCCCACTGGGAACTTCACGATCTGGCAGCTTTTGCCACAGCAGATCATGGTCAACGCGGTCGAATGCTTTGCTGAGGTCTAGTTAAAATTAAAAAATAAACTACTGCTCGTGTTCCCTATATTTTGTCGAGTTATACGAATATAAATGTATGGAGAATCTGATTTCTTTTTTCTGGTTTCAGAGCTGGTCCCATCTTAAAAGTATGTCCCTCGTTTAACCAGTCATAGTGTATATAAGGTAGAAGAAGTATCGTATTACCCAGTACTAAATGGGTTGTGGAGGTCAGATAGGCAGTCACTCCTTGTAAACACTGGTATTCAGCTGCAATCGGCTAGACTGGAAGCCGATCTCAACTAGATGATGGAGTGTAGGATACATTATATGCTGCTATAATGTATCTATAGCCGGTGAACGTACTGACTTACTGCTGCAACATTTAAATAAATACTACGCTTGTTGCTACTAACTAGCCAACGCTAACGTCTTTAGGTCTTTCTTAAGGTAGTCGATCCTAGTTGTATATTAAGTTATAAATGTGGGTTTTCTCACGATGTTTTGTTTCACTGATCGTCTGAGGAGAGGAGACCATTCCCGTTTTTTAAATTAGGTATTTGAATCCAATAATTTTAATTTATTAATATTTTTACAGGTATGGCCGGAGAAAGACGTTTCTTTTGGCTTGCTTGATTCAATTTATATTTGGAATATCTGGTGCTCTTTTAAAAAACTATTGGTGGTTTGTATTATTTCGATTCATAGTTGGAACATCTGTGGGTGGAACAATGGTTATTGGGTTTGTTATTGTAATGGAATTTATTGGACCAAATTACAGAGAAGTCATTTCAGCTTTGTATCAAATACCATTTAATTTGGGATCCGTAATGCTGCCATTCATATCCTATAATTTGAGAGATTTTAGAAATTATCAGTTGGGTTTTTCTTTACCCAGTATTATATTCGTCATTTATTTATATTCATTGCCTGAAACACCAAGATGGTTAATAGCTAAGAATAAAACTGAAGAGGCCATACGAATTTTAACACATACCGCTAAAATGTAAGTAAAATTTCAAGTAGTTAACTCCGTAGTTTTGTTAAAAAGGCATAAGCGCACGGGGTGACTGGCTGTCTTTCCGGAAATAATTTGGAATAAATCTTTGTCTATTAATTAAAAACCTTAAAAAAACGGAGTGTAATATGAGTTAGCGAAATTTAAAAAGGAGAGGGAAAGCACTTTAAGCCGTTGCTCCCGGCTGTCATTTAAAGATATTTGACAGTCGTAACAGGTAGTCAGTAGCCCGAAAGTCTTGCAACCAGTCTTACCAAGGGGTGTATATTACCCAGTACTAATTAGGTTGTGGAGGTCAGATATTATGCCTTTTAATGTAAGTATTAATTTTACGTTGTAACTATAAAAAATGCATATTAGGTATAGAGGATAACTCTTATAGTACCGAAGCAAAGCTAATAAAATTAATCACGGAGAAATCAGTGACATAGATGATAAAAAAGATGCTGGTGGAATACATAACCTCCTCCTTTTTTAAAGTCGGTTAAAAATGGACAGCGACCCTATTTATGTATAGTCCTTTGCCTGTTACCGCGGCAGCCGCGCGTGGCGAGCACGCCGCATTCCGTGACAAGCGCGACTCCACCACAGAATACATAATACTTAGTACCTACAAGTACTCCATACAAAATGTTCTATGGATGATTTGATAAATAATAATAATATCTAAATCACAATGCCTTCCACCGCGCCATCATTAATCAATGTACAAACTGAAACTGAATCGCAAATTGCCATAAACATAAGAATACTAGTATTTCGCGGGTAACCTTATCGCATCCTCCTTAATTGAACACGATAAATATAAGGTTTTTCCAATTATTTGCAGGAATAATCGCCCAACCGAGAATATACGAAGAAATGTGGAAGCCTTTCAAATCATTTCAGCTAAAAATAAATTACCGTCAGGCAATACATTTGATCTTTTTCGGACTCCTAATCTTAGGAAAAATATCCTAGCAATGGCGTACAATTGGTTGATGTGTTCCTACTGTTATTATGGTATAGCGCAATATGTAGGACAACTTGGGGGTGATATTTTCACAAACGTAGCGGCTAGTTCCGCCTTAGTCACACTTGGCACATTCGCGTCCATACCCTTGCTGAGAACATTCGGTAGAAAGACCATTTTATTAATGGGTCATTTTACATGTACTTCTTGCTTAGTGGTTTTAGCATTTTCGCAAGGTACTTTATCAGTGGTTTGCGCTAGTATTGGTGTCGTAAGTGCTTTTATAGTGTTTGTTGTTGTTTATTTGTATTGTGGAGAGTTGTTCCCTACTGTAGTCCGAAACGCTGCGGTCGGTTTTTCATCAATGACAGGTCGGGTGGGTTCCATGGCAGCCCCATTTGTTGTTGATTTAAGAGATGTTGAGGCGTGGTTGCCCCCGATCGTATTCGCTGTGGTGCCATTTTTTGCCTTCTTCATTACGATGCTTCTACCCGAAACTAAAGGTTGCAAACTAACAACTACATTAGAGGAGGGTGAAGCTTTTGGAAAGAAGGTCAAACCGATAAATGCATAGCGTAACTAAATTAAATAAGGTTCTGCTTTATTAGCTTCGGTCGACCCTGTTTTTTTTTTAAATAAATAAACATTTATTTCAGAACCACTTTCATATTTGTTAGTAACAATATAAATTTACAAACTAGTGTTCGTAAAATTTATTCTAAGCTGCGTGAGGCACGCCGATCCTGGGGAATGTCTACTTGATGGCGTGCAGGCGTATCCACCTCTCCAAGATCGGAGAGTCCCACCTATCAGCCAACGTTCTAAGAATGATGTTGGGGCTGGCGCGAACCCGGTGTAACAGAGATGCGCATCTCTTGCGCATGATGGCCGAAAAACTAACAACGTCCGCGTCGGCAAACATGCGCTACAAAAACGCGGCAGCCCGATCAACACCCGGAACGTGTTGTTATATTGTATGCGCAGGCCACTTTATGCCCTTTGCTTAAAGTTCACCCACAGGCTGCACGTGTAAAAGGATTGGCAGGATTGGCTTTGAAAAGCGTCACCTTAACCTGAGCCGTACAACGTGCAAACCTGTGGGCCAACATTCCACATCGAACAGCCAGCGAGCTGCGCTCCCGCTCAACATCAACGTTATCTTTCAAATCATCTGAGACCCAATGACCCAGATGTTTAAAATTTGCAACTCTATTTAGAGGTCTGCCACACAGCATAACTGGTGGAATTGTGCTATAGCATTTACTGCCTGCTTTAAATATCATGAATTCGCTCTTTGATGCAATATATTTGAGCCCATGGGTCTCAGCGTACGATTCACACACCTTCATCATTTTCCTTAATGCCTTGATCGATGGGCTCAGCAGAATCATATCGTCAGCATAACTTATATTATTAATGCATACACCATCAATATGACAGCCGATTCCGGTTCTGCTAAGCTCATCGATCAGATTATTCATATACAGATTAAACAAAGCGGGCTAGGACAGCCCCCCCCTGCCTCACGCCACACTCAAGCCTGTACTCTGCTGAAAAGGAGTCTGACACGGTTCTGTTGATTAGCATACCAAAATTTTAATAAATTTATTACTTCCCGGGGTACATTCGTCTCATGCTACAGTTTACCCCATAGCACATTATATGATACAACACGCAATTACTGGTGTCTTTCTTGCTGTATAGTACTGCACAGTCTACTTAAGGCTAAGGATAGCACTTACTGTAGATAAACCAGGCCGAAACCCGAATTGAGCATCTTTTATTTTCAGATGTTTATCAAGCTGGCATACAAGCAGACTGTCCAGCACCTTAGCAATAATCGTTGCCAACAAAATAGGTTTATAATTTGATAGCACAGACGAGTCACCCGTTTTATTTTTGATGATCGGTACAACAGTTGTACGCATTAATTTTTCGGGCAAATAAAAATGACCTAAACATAAATTTAAAAACATACATAAGACTCGTGACAAGTGAATCCCAGCATGCTGCAGGTGCTCGAGGCTGAGACCGTCATGCCCGGGCGATTTTCCTCTAACCATGTTCTTAATTGTAACAGCTATCTGTTTCGCAGTAAATGTGACGCTTCGCGCGGATGAGACGGTCCCAGAATCGGGCGCAGGCAACTGCGGTTCACTGTTTAGGGGTGATTGTACTCTAAAGTGCTGCTGAAACAGATCCGCAATACTACCCTGTTCATGTATACCTTCGACGCTCACGGGAAGGCTCGGCTTATGATTTTCCAGAATTTACCAAAATCTTTGTTTTAGTGGTGTTTAGCAATCATATCCATTTTAATTTGATTATGATATGGTTTCCAAATAAAAGGGGTGTGAAAGAACTTCGAAGCCTTTGTCTGTCTGTGGCATGGCTTCCTAACGGACCGACTCACCTTTTATTTATTTTTAATATGCGGTGGTAAATGTCTGATGCACACTGCACAGTTCGGGGAGACGGCTTGGTTATGTGGGGCTTGCGCCCAGCGTAGCCCGCCTACGGGCACCAAACTCCTTTGGTGAAGTTCGGGCTCACCTGAAACATCGCCACCACTCATGAGGGCCGTGCAATGCGACGGTGGTAGACTCCCCAATCTATCAACCTCTGGCACCTCCCAAGGGCGGCATCAGATCGCCATGGCGCCTCCTTCACCGTCCTACTATCCTCCTGCGACGAATTGTGTCAGCGACGGAGTCCTCATCCCTGACGCGATCAGCCGCTTCCTTCTGCGAGATGACGTCCTCGCAGAATGATGCTACTGCCTCCCATGCCCCCCTGCTGTCGACCATGGCTTTGGCCGCAGCCGGCAAGGAGTAGTCTGCCCCGATTGCTACTGCGAGAGCGCGGCGCTGCACCACCCAACCAGGACAATGCTCGAGGTTGTGAAGGGCCATGTCCGCGCTGCAGCCGCATTGGTGACACATGGGAGTCGCGTCCCGTCTAGCCGCTTTGTGCAGGTATTTGCTAAAGCAGCCATGCTCTAAAAACACCTGCACCAGACGGAAGGAAAAGTCCCGTGTCGCCTCCGTGCCCCACTCTTCCAGGATCGGCTGGATAGCCCCCACGGTCCAGTGACCAGCACAGGGTGTCTCCAGCTTCACCCTCCATAGCCTCAGGGTATGGGATTGCGCTTCCCTACGCCAACTCGTGACCACTTCTGGCGACGGGGGCCTGCCACTCCACCTGCAGGTCTGCGCCATGCCGATTGACTTCGGCGAGCACCTTATGTGTTTGCGGTCAAGTTCAAGTTATAGTTACTATTTTATACGTGTTAAAGTAAACAGGATTCAACTCTCCTGGACTGAATCAAGAAGTGACTCTCCCTTCATAATATCTCGATGAAGATCTAGTATTGTTCTAAGTATGTTAGTCTCATGTTCGTAATTGGTTTTTATTAAGTTTTTTTTTTTGATAAATCATAATTTCTCATATATATTTCCTTTTAATTGAACTTATTATTTCTTACTTATAAATTGTATGTTATTTGGTCTCTATTAATCACATTTGCATCAGACATCGTCAAGTACTTGCTAATCGTTAATATTTACAATGTTTAAATTTTATTATTTTGTTATACAACAATTTTTTTTATTAAAGTGTTTTTTATACTTGATTTTTTTTGGTTTCTGTTGCTAGCATATTTAGGCTTTAGCAAATCTTTAAGCTCGGTTCACACAGCAATACTTACGCTGCAAGTTTTAACAATTCGATTGTTTATAAATGCATAAACAGCGTGGCGTTCTCACAATACATTTCCATTCATGTAAAAAACGACAGCTGCACTTTTCTTAGATTAATGTCCCTGTGAAGACGTCAGAAGTTTATATATTATTATGTTATGTTTATATTCGATTTTCTTGTCATGTCCGGTGAGTAGCTGTTTGTTTTGTGGCAGCATAAATGACGTGTGAACGGTTCTTTGCACAATTTGTAAGCCACTACTTATTCAACAGACGTGCCTACACTGCAAAAAACGTACAGTCGTGCAGACAATATCGTAAAAAACATCTAAGTTTGATATGCCGTATGCACCGTGTGAATACAACTGTGCTTAAAATCAAACTTAATTTTACACGGTAATACGGGTATGCTCGTGCTTAGCCTTAGGTACAGGAACATTTAGTGCTAGATAACCGTGTTCAGAAATAGTCGAAACGTACCGACATCTTTAAAACATGGTACCTACCTGAGCTGAAGATATTTTTTCTCGCAAGACAACTATCAGTCTTACCTGTCAGTTTTTAGGAACTTCAGTCACTTAGACATGTATATTTGAAAAAAAAAATGTTTTAGTGGGTAATGAGAAAGAAAAATTGTTTTATGCAGTATGCACGTCATGTCCCTGTGTGTGTAGTCGCAGCGGAAAAATGTCGAATTTCATCATTTCAGTTTATCAGATATTTAGTGTATGACGTCGTGTAATTGTGTATGGTAAGTACAAATTTGTGCATCCAACCATTGGGGAGCTATTCAACAAAAACTGTTTCCGCTGGAACTACGTCGTCCTAGCGGCACTTTTTTTTTCCTCAGGACGTACAAGAAAACAAATACATGCAATAATTAGTGTGTACAGAGAGGTAAATGTGTATGTTTAAATGAAATTTGTGTGTCATAAAACTGCGAAGATAATCAAGTTTCCGCTGCGCTGACGTTTGGCTATCTGATGAAAATCATACAAAACGGTTTAGAGCAGAGTTGTAATTTTGTACGCACGTTGCTTAGAATTTGTGTGTAATGTTTGTGAAAACAGAATTTGAAAAAAACATCCTGTTAAACAGAAATGCTCTATCTCCTGCTCTGGTACAATTTTCGCAAGGTCTAATATTCTAAATCCACCTTTAGAACATTATATCATCATAGTCGATTGGCAATTTGTCATGGTACAAATTAAACGTACCGGATATGATTCGTTATTCTCCCACTGAACATTGTCACAAATCAGTCTTAATGTTGCTCATTCAGTAGTTAACGAGTTCAATTTCATAGTCAACAGGCTTTGCCCGCGGCTGAGCCTGCATGGAGGTTCGAAATTATCGCACGGGAACATATTGCCAGGTTAAACAATAAATCCTATATCCTAAGCCAGGTCCTGATCTACTTGTGTGCCAAACATGACGATCTGTTGAGTAGTCATTAGTGGAGACGTGACAAACAAACAACCGAACTCCTTGTAACATTTTACTTTATTAGAAGTTAGGATAATGATCCTGTTTGTAGGAGGTAATCTCTGAAACTATTCATTCGATTAAGAAAATTCTTTCATCGATGTAAAGTGAGGGCCTTTGAAAGAAATTTTGTTTTAATATTTGTACGCCGTTGACGGCAAAACATTGAGAACTTTGAACTTTATATTTAATTTTACACCTTATACACCTATGTACGAGTATAACAAATAAAAAACGTTGACGTTGACTTTGGACGCCTATCGCACACGGTAATAGTATTAAAAGACTTGCGAAGAGAGGATTCTAATATGCTTTATGTGACTGGCCATGTCTGTCGAAAGACCGATGGCCGATGGAGCAATCGAGTCCTGGAGTGGAGTCCGCGTACCGGCCAGCGCAACGTTGGACTCTTCCAGTTAGATGGCCGACTACCGAAAAGAAGTGGCTTTGTCAGACTGAATGCGGAGCACAGGGTTATGGTGTTGTGGCGCAGCAGGGATAGATCTTTAACTAGCAGTGGACCACGATAGACTCAGTTGATTGACTGACTACCAAGAATAAGTTGTCTAGTAAAATCAGGGTAGAGGTAAGGTCTGAAATTAAAATTGAAGACCATCTTCAAGTTATGAAGTGGCAATAAGTGGAAGTGAACCGATGATCTCTGGTAGACGTGTTTTGAGTGAAGGCCGCGAATCGACAAGCGTAAAGAGGGACGCGTTGGGAACGACGGTCTTCACAAGGTGGTTAGTGATAGCTATGGACGAGACTCGAACAGTTATTGAATGGCGGGTCGATTGGAGAGATCTATGTCCAGTAGGCTGATGATGATGATGATGATCTGCAGGTGTTCTGGCTACAGCTGGGGTTACAAAGTATTTTAATTTAATTTTAAACTGTTCGGGAAACTTACAGCTAATATAAACAATGTTCTTAAACTATACGAATTTGAAGGCCATTTACAAGTTTCCGCAGATAAAAAACACTTGAAACAAAAAAGAAAAAGAAAACACAACAAAAGAAAGAGGTACAAAATAATAATTATTATACATGACATAAGTTATGCAACAAAACAACACGATCGACTACTTTAAAATACAAGCAAAAAATTTAAATTTTAAACAGAAAAAATAAACTATATTTAGACACAAATAAACTACTTATCCTTTATAACCCTTCATATCCTTGCTACCTGCGTGATCGTTTTTTATTTACCCGCCCGACGCTCTTTGTAGATCCCACCTTAGGCATCATCTCAATTTCCCATCCCATAAAACCGACTTCTAGGTACGCCTTCTCTGTTCATGCAGTACGTTTGTGAAACTCACTTCCGCCTAACATTCGCGATGCAAAACTATTTCGGTCTTTAAAAAACTAGTCAAAGAACATTACCTTTCTTCTATACTTT
The DNA here is from genome assembly GCA_964057025.1 of Standfussiana lucernea. Classification (NCBI taxonomy): domain Eukaryota; kingdom Metazoa; phylum Arthropoda; class Insecta; order Lepidoptera; family Noctuidae; genus Standfussiana; species Standfussiana lucernea. The sequence goes on from OZ059796.1 coordinate 7,333,340, forward strand.
GATTCTGTATTTATATTATAGGTATATAATGTAAATATATAAATATATTATATTCTTAGATATTCCCTAATTCAACCTACATGGTCCGAGTAGAAAAATAAAACATGGCACGATTTGACAGCTTTTTGAACGGGCGGATTGTCAAAGAATAGAATACTGATGGCTTGGCTTGGTTTTCAGATGCAACGGATTCGGTATTTTAGGGACGTTATAATGTTGATTAGGGTCGTGTTAAATAATTCTGATGTACTTATTAATTACCTATGTGCTTGTTGCTGATTAAAAAGAATTAGTAAGAAATATAACTTCCTAGGTTATTTAGTGATTTGTTCTTTAATAGTTTTCGCTTCTGGTCTCTAAGAATATATTATTAAAATAAATATATATATTTATCTTAGATTATATACATGTCTAGATAGAGCTTTGCTCTGCAATCGCAACAGAAACAACTGACCAGATTTGAAGTGCTTTTCTATTGTTTAACCTGCGCGTGCATCTCTGGTGGGTGTACTGAGTGATACCAGCCCTTGAATATTTCCCATTATAGGAGGGTTTTTTTTTTCTTTTGGGATATTTGTTTAAATTTAAATTCATTTAATTATGATTTACATATTAGAAGTTTCTGCATATGAATTACTAGGCAACATTATTTGTAATGAAAAAGATACATATTATTAAAGGTTATTTATTCATAATATTCTATTTAAGAATTATTCAACAACAACATTATTATTATATTATATAAGGTCTATCTGTGCATACACGAAAACTCTTAAGGGGTCACTGTACTCATCATTATGAACAACTTTTACTATGAGACCAACCTTAGAATCCCGAAAAAAAAATTGCTGCTCCATACATTTTGACGAGTTACCTATGCGAACATAATTATAGGGAACAGCTGATTTTTTTTTAGATTCAGGTTTGGTCCCATAGTAAAAGTTGTTTATAATGATGAGTACAATGTCCTCTTAAGAGATTTCATGTATGAATAGTATAGATATACTTTAAGAAGTCATTAAACTGAAAAATCATTGTATGTATGTATATTATCCAGCACTACAGTTAAATGGTGGCTGATAGTCTCGAAATATACTTTTTGGATCATGATTAAACAATTTTTTTAAATTAGTTAAGGCTCGAATGGGAAATTTTACATTCAAATAACAGGCAACCCTGTAAACATGGCTGTCAAATGGCATAACATCTTTGGATAAAATTACACTTTATTAATTTAATTGTTTCTTTACAATATAGTTATTTAAAGTTTACTTACCGATGACAGGTAACTTTTTTAGTTGTTTTCAATAGTCCTTTGTAATTCCTGCACACTTTTATAGCGCAAATCGTCATTTTCATATGTCACTGAACGCGTGTTTACCATACAATGATAGTGACGTCACTGAACGGGCGGATCGAACCTATAATCCCACAGTTGCCTGATAGTTTTTTTGACGTTTTGACGCTCGAACTCTCTATTTAGACATGTATAATCTAAGATATTTATTTATTTATTATATTAGCATGTGTGTTTATTATCTGTTTAATTATGATTGTTTAAGTTATTCATTTTACACACTGTGTCTACGTTTCTCATCTATCTATCCTCTCGCAGGGCCGCTGGTGAAGAGATTTTTAAATGAAATAAGCAGTACCTTTGTGCTCTTTTGTATTTATGTATTTTTCCTGTAATGTGTTTTGTGTGTACTTAAATAAATAATTAAAAATAATAAATAAATCATCTGCCTAGCCTTTTCCCAAACTATGACGGGGTCGGCTTCCAGTCTAACCGGATGCAGCTGCTTTTCAGTATTTTTCATGAAGCGACTGCCTGTCTGACCTCCACAACCCAGTAACTGCGTAATACGATACAATTGGTAAGACTGGACTTTCGGCTTCTGATTACCTACTTGTAACGAATGCCAAAAATCTACAAATGACAGCCGGGACCAACAGCTTAACGTGAGGCATGGAGGAAACTCGGTATGTAATGATGGTCACCCATCCACGGACCATCCTCAGCAAGCACGGTTTACCCTTGAAGATCCAACCATGCGGCTGTTATTATTTAGCCACGAGCTCCTCAGCTCCTCGCTCCAGAATAAATCTAGGTATTACCGGGAATAAAACATGTTATTTGATAGCTGTTATCTTTCTAGTTTCTCGTTGTTGTCACAATAATATCAATAGACTGATATTGCCTCGCGGCTGGTACAACAACAACACAACAACACTGATAGCGAAGAGAACGGCGGATAGCGTTCGCTGCGGCTGCGATGTGCGGCGCGGGCGCAGCTATGGGCTCAGTACAGTAACAAAGCAATTTTGTCAGTCTACAGCAACGCGCCGCGTAGTGCACAACACCGCATCGGCAAAACCGAGTGCATATGCTAACTTACGTGTGATAAAACTATCCAACCAAAGTGATACTAGTTTAAAAACAAAATAATATCAATAAAATGGAAATGCAGGAGCGCAACGGTAAGCGAATTAATTGTGGTGAAAGTGAGTTTACTGACTTTTACATGGTATGTTGACCCCGATATTGTAGGCCTTGGCGAATTAGCATTGACACTGAGACAAATGTGTTAAAGTTTGCAAATTCTTGTATTTAATATTTGTGGCGTTTAGTGATTGCAGTGCCTGAGCTTTGGTATCTATATCTGCTACGTATATAAAAAATGGAATGTAGCAAGCAGCCTGCTACATTCGCTTTCAATTGAAGAAATATATTTTCAAACTGAGGAGATAGTATCTACTTACAAAATATGTGCCCATACGCAACTATCTGCATCCTGCAAGTTTTGACTCTCGATTTTCCGAAGGCTTAATAATATTGTCTATATATGGCTCTATTAACGTTTGCAGGTAAAACATATACTTAGGTACCATATATCCAAAAATGTGAGTAAGTAGTTAGGTACGTATACAGTAAGTACATAATAAACTACCGAGATGTAATTCCTAGTTGAAGGGCACTTAACGTTTTGCCGCTTTTAGTTAATTAGTCAATTACGGGTATAATGTGTCATATACCCGTGATCATTTACGTAGTGACTACATCCGCAATATAATAATATCACTATATTTTATGTGCAGTGATGTGCTATATCTCTATCTACCTTCCCTCTCGAGGACTAAAAGCGTGATGTTCGCTTCATAACGAGATCACAAGTCAAGAGTATTGAATTGAAAGTAGTTTGATACCAGTTAAATTGATTAATCAAATAACGAATCACTTTAGCTACAATAAGGAGAAGTCATTTTGCTTTTTACGAATATACTTGCTCTGAATGAAGGTCAGTGTTGAGAAGAAATCGACCAGCTGTTTAGTAGATCAATGAGAAGGTGTTAAGGTTCCAGCATAAGCACATGCATATTATATTATGGAGTTTTTGTAGGGGTATCACATTTATATTAGGTTTCGTAAAATTCTGTTTTTGCCTATAAATAAACTTTCTGTTTGTCCCACCAAGCAGTTCCTGGTAGGACTATGTCGAATCGACAATATAGAAGACGAAATAGAACTCACAGTCTACTTTGTCTACCAATTGATTTTGGTGGCACAAATTACCACTCGTATTCTCTTCGATCAGTTTTCCGCACTAGAATACGCACACGCATTGTAAGATTTAACAGGATTTAAAAATAAAACCAATAATAGAAAATCCACTTACTCCTCTCGGCTCTACCAATCGAGAATTATTGTATAGTCAAGTCGTGTGGAAGGTTTAAACGGGGCTACTATTTCTCTATTCTGCTCGAAACTACCGTTTCGTATTCATTTTTAACTAATATTTTATTTCGTTCTGAGTGATAGATTTTTAAGAATTAATGGTATTTTTGTGCGAGTAGGAGCGATAAGTACTAGGCTTGCATTTATACGTATCGTTCACGACGTTATTTTAACTGAAAGTAAACCGCAAAATTGTGAAAATTCCTTTTATCCCACCAGACCTTAATAGAGTGGAATAGTCCATATTTTACTGTTGCATATTATAACAACTCAAATTAAATAATCGTTTATTTGATTACAATTTGTTAGCCGCAACAAAAACGGGGAAATGAAGCGACTGTCTGAAGAGACGATCATAATCATAGTCAATTATTCATTTGCAAACACGATTAACTAATAAATGTCTGATATTAACGACAATAAATAAATGATAAATTAATGAGCGTCATCATAATTTACGCACAGTTCAATTATCTATAATGTTCGCTGCAAACACACATTGTGAGAGTATTATGCATTTATAGGTACACAATAAATTTGAAGTTATACATAATCATTATGTTCCTGTTCACAATAACAGTATGTCAAAGGGTAGGTTGGTCACTGACCGGCACAATGATAACTGATTAAAAATATTGTAGAGAGGGAATACCCATTTGTTACCGTAATTACTTTTTGATTATTTCTTCTCGACATTTAAAATATAACACAACAAAACAATTTTTATTATCAGTATATATGTATTTGTAATTTAATTTAACTTAAAATTGTTTTTTAATCTATTGTTATAAACAATTTTGAAATTAGAAAACTAATGAACAGCAATAATCGATCAGTATCGAACGTTGTATCAATGTGACATGAAAAAAATTGTAAGTGCCATATAAGGTAACGTTAAATCTAAAATCGACGGTATATGTTTAATTATTTTACATTTTGATAAATATGTGTTTTCGTTGTTTTCAGGGGTAAAGGCACCCAAAGCGGTAACACAAGATTTGATCCAAAAGGTGATTGGTTCATTTGGAAAATATCACCTTTGGCTATGCCTCTTGATATTTTTAACAAAATTTCCGGTAGCTTTTCATCAGATGGCCATTCTGTTTTTATCTCCAAAAGTTTCATATAGCTGTGGAACATCAGAAACGAATAATACATGCCCATGTCCAGAGCCAACGTACGATACTTCAATTTTCTCGAGAACCATAATAATGGAATGGGATTTGATATGCGATAGAAGATGGCTTACCAGTTTTACACAAACCTTATTCCAATTAGGAACATTATTGGGCAGTGTATTTTTTGGAATGGCTTCTGACAGGTAATGTTCGTTTTATACTTCAGTTTTTTACTGTCTCTACGTAATCAATATGTGTTGTCATTATTTAGAAACAATGTGCTTGCTTTTTAGGTTCGGGAGGAAATATCCTCTTCTCATTGCTGTGGTTATCCAAGTATCGTGTGGAGTAGCGGCTGCGTACGCTCCAGATTATTGGACGTTCACATTCTTACGATTCTTCGTCGGTATGTCCGTGGGCGGCACCATGGTTACTGGATTTGTAATTGTTATGGAGTTCGTCGGTACACAGTACAGAGATGTCATCTCTGCTCTGTATCAAGTACCATTTAATTTGGGCCACATGATGCTTCCACTATTCGCCTACTTCTTCAGAGACTACTCAGATTTCCAGTTATCGATATCTGCACCTGTTATTATTCTACTATCATATTTCTTTCTGGTGCCTGAAACTCCAAGGTGGCTGATCGCCGTAAAACGGACAGAAGAAGCTATTACTATACTAGAACGAGTTGCTAAGATGTAAGTTTCCTGCTCCTGCTGTTAAATCAATAAGGTATGTTTTTACCAAACAAAAGGAATACCTTTTAAATAATTACTTTGTTTTACAGAAACAATCGTCCTACAGAGAATATCAGAGCGGACATCGAGGCGTACCAAGCATCTTTAGAGAAGCACCAATTAAAGAAGGGGAATATTCTGGATCTGTTTCGAACTCCAAATCTTAGGAAAAATATCATAGCCATGTCGTTTAACTGGCTGACGTGTAGTTACTGTTTTTATGGTGTTTCGCAGTATGTAGGTCAGCTTAGCGGTAATGCTTTCATCAATGTAGCATGCAGTGCGAGCGTCACCTTGCTCGGCACGTTTATGTCTATACCTCTTTTGAAATTTATAGGAAGAAAGTCCATTGTGATAATATTTCACCTAATATGTGCAGTTTGTTTATTAATTTTAGCAGTAATACCTGAAGGGGTAGGTTCTGTCATTTGCGCCAGCATTGGCGTTGTAGCCAGTTTTATTGTTTTTGTAGTTGTATATTTGTATTGTACAGAACTATTCCCTACGGTGGTTCGAAACGCTGCTCTCGGATTCTCATCGATGGCAGCTCGCATCGGCTCTATGATAGCACCCTTTGTCATAGAGAGCAGAGCTAAGGCATTGTGGATACCTCCGGTTGCGTTTGCGGTGTTGCCGCTGATAGCAGCTGGTATAACCATACTTCTACCCGAAACCAAAGGTTGCGAACTCACAAACACAATAGAAGAGGGAGAAGCGTTTGGAAAAAAGACAAGAACTGCTACCCAGTAAAGAAATGCGAAAACGAAAAATGCTGTAAGATTTATACTGTAAATATTATCAAAAACGAACTACTTTCCACCTCATCAACAGAGTCAGTTGTGAACTTGTGACTTTATTGGTGTAGGTAAACGTACGCAACTTAGTAGGAAGCACTTAGTTGAATTTTGTGTTATTAATTTTATAGACTGTGGCCTAGCTTAAGACAATTAACTATTAAATTAGTAATGTATTGTAGACTCAACAGGAAATGTTCTTTTTTATCGTTTATTAGTTTTGAATAACAAAATGTACATAATCACTTAGGTATGTAGTTCTTGCCCTCATTGTTGGACCGAGACGTTTTTCGAATTGAAATATCAAGTGAAAAAGTGGACGCCAAATTTTTTTTTTTTGTGATTCATACATGGTATCAAATATAGTAAATAATGGGGTCGGAATATATTTGTATGGATATACATATTTATATGAAATGTGACGCTTTACAAGATTTTGTCTCATACAAAACTTGATTGTATTGATGCCAGCTGTTTAATAATACGGATTTTATGCGTGGCTGCTATTTTGAAACAAAATGGCGGAAGTTGGGCAGGCTAAATAATCAAAACCATAATCTCCTGTGCCTAGGTTAAGATTGTATAAATGTTTTATATTATTAAACTCATTATTCTGGAGAACTGATTTAACAATCAATATTTTTAGGAACTATAAATAGCGATGTTACCTATGTACATATAAAAAATAAAATGCAAAGCGGTGTATAAAATTCTAAACTGTCATAAAATAGTTGTAATTAAATTCAACACATGTACTTGGAGGAAAATAAAATTACAAGTTATTTTTTACATATCGTGGTTTGATTTTTAAAATTACTCCAATACTTGAGTTTGAGAATCATTTCAAAATCCAATTACTTTGTGTCGAGTTCAAGTCATTTATCTGCGCGCTGTAGTTAACGACTTATTTATTTTTAATCAACGATAAGCTAGAACAAGCGAGCCGTTTTGACTCTCATGATTTCACAAAATTGTTGATACAATTACTTAGTTTAATTACGGTACTAAAGTAATTGGTATTTAACAACATAACTCTCCCGTTTGACTTTATTTGATTAGTGTACGCGTGAGAGAGATAAGACAAGATAAAAAGATACTTTAATATCTGTCATGAGTCTGCAACATCACAGCTGAATCCTTCAAAAGAACGTTAATCTTGACAGTTTACATTGCCGTACAAATGTTAAGTGGAAGCTCAGATAAACGTCACACAACACTTATCTACTTACCGCTATTTACTTTTTTGGAACAGTTGCTAATAGGCGGAATAAAGATCATAGTACACGTACCAGCACTGCACCGGATTAGCATCAACACACCTTATTTTTCCTAGCTGCCTTTGAAAATTCTTTGTCCCCTAGATGGGGCAGAGGACGTCCCCAGTAGTCCAACATCGCGAACGTTCTTGAGTTTCTGCATGCTTCATCTCATTCCATGTCATTACGATGCTCTTCTTTCTGCGAATACCTTGCGACGACAGGTTTCACGGGGTAAGCCGTGCTTCCTTTTCCGTTGAGGATTCCAATCTATCGGTTGTTTATGTTCGTGTTTGAAAATTGAAAACCCTCCAAGGCGTCTGACCCATCCACCTCCACTTATGGCGCTTGATCTGGAGTTAGATCGGGCTCTTGTGGCATTTCTCCAACAGCTCAACGTTAGAGATGGTCTCGGCGCGATGAAGACTTGGATTTGGTGTGACATGCCCTTTGTTACCTTCTACGTTTCTCCAACGTAAAGCAGCACGGATTTCACATTGGACCTGCTAAGTTTTTTTCTACGGTACTTCTAAGTGTGGCTTGCAGTATGGACTTTCATAAAAAGAATCATGATCGGTACGAGTAATGGCCATGCTGATTCAGTGCAATGCTAATACATGTGCGTTGAGCTTAAATAGATCTAAAATGAGAATACGAGGCTATTCATTGTTATTTTACAAATCGGCATTGTCAATGTTATCATAGGCCTTGTGAGCCAAGTGTGACTATAAACATTAAAAGAGTTCAGTTCACTGTCAGGCATAGGATGCAAAATTCATCGCTAATTTACCTAGTTATTCATTGTTTTTAGACACCGCAGAAAATCTTGTCATCAAAATGATACAAACAGCAATGGTTGATATTTATCTGGGTTCCCATCTTTCTCTCGATGTGTTATCTAATATTGGGGGTCATGTCGAGTATCTCGATAGGTGTTACATAAATCCATTATCTATATCTAGATAGATATTTTTATATAGGGACAGCGACGTTAAGCCGGTTACCATGTGTTCAGTACACCGTTCTATCTAGCTAATAAAATGACTATGTAAAGTATCAAGTAGCTACGATTGTACCATTATTGATCGATTCTATCACTTTGTTTAGTCCTGTGCGTGGAAAATTATTTATACCTTTTCTTTCTTTCTTTCGTTCTACTAGTAGAGTCGATCTTTATAGTTATCATCAAGATGGTTGGATGGTGGATCAAGTTCACTGTACTGTTTATATTTTTTTGGTTTTAACTCATTTTAATTGTTGTTGATCTTAAATGCTAAAATTATTCCAACACGGTCACATTATCTCTGGACCTCTCTGGAATGTGATGCCCCCTCTAAAATGCTGTAGACGACTACGGTTGCCGATATGTCGTCATCGATGCAGAGTCCAGAGATAATGTGACCGCGTTGTAGCTTACCAAAGACTATATAACCACTTGACTGCGCATACAGTGCCCCGACGCTCCAAAACTATTAGCGTTTTGCCGCCTATGTATAGGCTACGGTACTAGTAACCATTTTAGTTGTGACCAAGTATTAGACCTGTGTGCACGTTAAATTATTGCATTTTCTTTAAACTTTTGATGCAATTATAACGCATCAAAATGCCTTCGTGCGCGGTGAAGTGGTGTGGGAAACATTCCAAGACATCTAGTTACTAAAAGGATATCATAACTTTTCATCGGTAAGTAAACAGTAAGAAAATTATTTTTGATTTAATCAGATTATGAGCGACCGCAGGGGTCTCGTTAAAATGGTGGCTGGGTCAAAGAGCACATGTTTGATTTCCGCGATGATGTCTTTTGGAAACGTCTCGTTCCTTCATTAGACAATTCTAATTATTTTATCCCTTTCTTTCCCTTTGTATGTTTATTGTAAAAACATGTGCTGTTACCTTTATTATACGAAATTAATATCGACAATAATACAATTTAAATTAATAAAAATGTTATTCAATTCAAATACTGCAATAAAATACCTATCTACTTTTAACCGACTTTAAAAAAAGGAGGAGGTTAAACTTTTAGGACCCTAAAACTATAATTCGAAAAACATTTAGCAAATTAATTCATTTTAAAACTCAATAATAACAAGGATACATGTTTTTTGTAGTCGATTGTTTTTGATTACCCTTTTTTTTATTTGTTTTCCCTTAATCAAGTAGATCAGCCGTAACGATAGGCATACCTAAGCAAGTTGACCTTGAACTGACCAATTGCAGCCGCGCGTTCTTCCTCGTCCCCCGGCCCGTGGTAGTGAGTCGTGTACTTAGAAGAAATCGGCCTATAAGCTCTCTAATGGTTATATACTCTGTGTAGCTTACTGTTGATGATGACGCCATCTAGCTGATTTCGCTTCAGCCACAGCGAAGACTGTATTCAAAGGCTTTCTCGGGTGATTTTTGAGAGCTTTGGCGTGCTGCTCCACCGTGCGCTGTCATATGACTAAATATCATCCAATTTTGGCTGAAAAACTCCAAGCACAAATTAGACATGGAAAACTTTTGACGACATTGTAAGTGATAACCAGATATCGGAATAGGTAGAGTTTATTTGCCTAAACTTCGACGATGTAAGTGACGTGGACCTCAATAATTATGAAATCTTGGAGTGATTTTTAAGTTCCGAAATAAAACTGTTAAATTAGAAGGAGGTATTATCCGCTAATATAACTATAGGTGGTCTATCTTTAAGGTCAATACGTTTTATTATATCTAATTGCGACCTCCTTCTTTCTCTCTTCAAGGATATGCGGTTTAGATCCTGCAAATAAAATAAAGTCAAAATTCAGTTGTCGTGTAGCCGGTTTAAATGTGATGTCGTATTCAAATAAACCTGTGCAAACCTGTGCAGAGTTTATAATTGTTGGATATAATTCTTAATTGACATGTAAATAAATACTATAATTTAAAGTCATGTACAACGGTAACCTAGTGCCTCGTCCAAGGTTCTTGATAAGTATCACATTATCTGCTTTTCCCCTCTCTTACCTACTTATCTTTGAAAAATGTAGGTAGTAAAACAATTCGTATTTTTCCTGTTACTAATCAACATTTTAAAACGCTATCTATCTTTTTTAGTTGTAAATGTGGGTTTAAAGTACCCACATATTTTTTAACATTGTCATGGAACAGTAACAAAATATGTATGTTGTATTGCGTTGTAAAAATCATAAAATAAATGATAAATAATAATCATAGATATGTAGAGATAAATAAGCATTGTTAAGTAACAAACAAAAGGTAAGTAAAACACATGTCATTATATTTTCTTATTTCCGGAGATGTAACAACAACAAGTTAGGTACATACTTTATCATAATTCAAGAAAATAACATAACATTATCTGTATTGTCGCGTAAACATATTATGTACAGTTGTCATTACTATAACTATACTCAATGATAGGCAAAATTACTTTAGTAACTAGATTAAACTACTAGTTTAGTACTGGATAAAACTATAAAACGCAAGGCCCTTGAATACTTAAATAGAGACGACTAAAGTGAACTGGGTTTCATAAAGGTAGGTAGTATGACTGTATCTTAGCGAATATAAAAGAACACAAAAATTGAATAGCTTTATAGAAAGTTAGAAAGCCCATTTTGGACGTGCCACAGACCAGGAACTTCTTTTAAAACTACATTTACCTACTAATACCAAATTGTAGAGGTTGTGAGAGATATAATCTAACTAGAATCAAAAGTCAAAATTGTAGTAGGCGTGTAGGAGGACAGCAGATTTCACCAATGAAATTGAACGGGATTAGCACATTTAGTAGCCATCTCGCTTAGGTAGAACCTAGGTATTTCAATCGACTACCCTTTGTAGACTAATATTTCAAAGAAGAAATAAATTTTCTATCTGTACCGTTTTTATAATACATATGAATACAAAAGAATCTATACATATAATAAATCTGTAGACGTGGCGTTTCTGTACATTGAAAATATTTAGAAAAAAATAGTAGGGGTGTTAAAGGATAACAAACAGAACCCATTTCTACTATTTTTAGAATTTTTGTCTGTTTGTCTGTATGTCTGCAGTCTGTGAGTCTTCGGCTATGTTTGTTTGTTTAAGTATCACAAAACCAACGTGGTTAGTTTCAATGCAATTAGAGAAGGTATTAGTTTTTGTTTCATTGCAATCCGTGCTCTTAATTAAAATATATATGAATTTAAAGTGTTCAAGAAGCAATCATCATCATTACTTAACATACATGCAACGAAATCTATTGAAGAGAATCTATACACAAGATCACTTAAATCGACTGCCCGAATTTTTCAAAAAGTTACTATAGCAAAAGGTACTCTATATGGCGCTGCTTTGAAAATCTACATAATATAGAGTGATTGTTCGATCGCTTTCCATGCATTATATTTTAGCAGTTTAACTCCGTGCTCGATAGATGGCGTTGTGCATTTGACGCCAGTTTCTGAATCGCGGTGTTAGGATTTTCCATGAATGAACTTCGTTCGCGACAGTTTAAATTTTGATTGATTAATCTCCTAAATCTATACATAAACAGTATTAAATCGTATAAATTGAAAACGTGCTTGAGGAGGTTCACTATGCCCGTATTCTTCAATTGTTTGTTATTTCAGTCATGACAAGCATGAGAACGGCTATTCATATATTATATCAACGAAATAAACGGCCTCGCGGTTTCATATCACTCTGTAAATTACGTGGTTGCAAGTACGAGCCCAATATTAATTTCACTTTTTGTGATTTGTTTGAATATTTTTTTGGATGCTGTGAGATTTCCAATTTTTTTTGTATGGATTTCGTTTGCATTTCTATTTTTCTTCAACAATTTCTCCATAAAGTAATAGGGAAATATGGAAGAAGAAGACACACAGCTGACCCCAAATAAATTGGGATAAGGGCAGGAGAATGATGATGATGATTTCTTCAAAATCCAAAAAGTAGTATAAAGGACAGATTCTGATAAGTTTACATATTCTTGCTGTAGTATAAGTTTTTTTTCTTTTTCTATTTGCAAATGAGCGTCTTTTTTAATTTTTAAGGATATTAACCGTTGGGTTTGGGACCCAAGATAGATGATGAGTTACATGTATTTGCTTTCGTTCATAAACTTCTTCTCAGCGTGCCGATGGCAATCTAAATTGATTCCCACCAGTTCCTTCAATACTTAAAACAAGGATGTACTAACAGGTTTTAGATTAATTTAACGGTAAGTCAGTGAATTAGTATGTTATTTGTAGAGGATGTTAAGAATATACTATGACTTCACGTTCCCATGTAATTTACCCTGATAATGCCAAAAGAATACGCGGTCACGTGACCGAAGCCGCAGGCACAGCTAGTATTTTATTTAAGATTGTTACCACTCGTTATACTCAGCCAGTTATAAATAATGGGGTAGACGTAGGCATGCATATTTAATAGGAACGTTAAATGAAAGAACAGCGTCAAAATATTGCACGATTATCTATATTTTATTGTAAATTCATGTTTATGTGACAGTAAACTCCATATTATTTTCAATAGAAGGACATGCCGTTGAATTTATTCGCTCGATTGGTCACGTTTGCGCTCGTCATGGTTCGCACTAATACCTAAATAAAATACGTAACAATAACGCCATAAAACCGGCAAGTCACCTGTAGCAGTAGACACGGTGGCACTTAACCGTGCAGAGTAAAAAAAAGAGAGATTAGAATACTTGTCGTAGCACTCATTTGCTAATTTGGACTGGAAACTTCAATTTATTAAGCCTACGCACGACATACGGCAGACTGCATGTAAATCTTCCTTGATGATAATTGATTGGACTTGAAGACTCTCTGAAATCTATGTCTTCTTTTATCTCTGCCTATAAACTAAACATAGTCAAAATTATAATATATTATACTATGTTACTTTTTTTCAGTAAATAAATGCTTAAACAAAAGCGAATCGTGATATAGGATTTTCAACCGTCGGCTCAGCACCGTAAGCTGAATTCCAACAGGGCAATAATATTTAGGCATTGGTTTAGGTAGTTGGGTTTGTAGCTTAGTATTAGTGACAACAAGCATAAGTATCCCAGTTACTAGGCAAACTCCAACACTTGTATCTATAGTCAAGTTAAAGTAATTACTTGAGTCTAAGTATTTACTTATGCAACCATATTTATGCAATAGACAAGAATTTGAACAAAGTAAGAACCGTCAAAGAAAGCAAAGCTAAGGATGTTAACTTTTAACAGTTCTAATTTCAAGCATTTTTTCTTACATACTTTTACTTAAGTACGTAATCACTTTGACTTGTTTTATATCGAAACGCGTGTAAGAATACTAAGCAGAGTAAAATTTGTGTAGTTTTAGTGTTTTGTGGTGGACAACAACAATTCACTTACAATATGTCCATTCAAACCCTTTATGTAAATGCACGACCTCGCCACATAAATAACTGCAGGTAGGTACCTATAATACCTCTTTGGTTTAGTGATCACAAGCGCGACTGCTGAGCTAACCCTAGGCCCTGGGTTCGATTCCCCGGGTCGGGCAAATTGTTATTGGGTTTTTTCATCAGGAATTTCTTAGTAGCAGCCACGAAGTCTGGATTTGTGACCGGTTAATTACAATAGGCTCGCCACTCATTACATGGAACTTAAACATAACTGGCATAACTATTAGGTAACTGGTGTACTATTAGGTACACCTCTGCCTAACCCTTCGGGGATTACAAGCGTGATGTTATGCTATGTTTATGTTACCTATACTACCTGTTATACATCATCAAATGCACTGATTTTAAATAGGTTATATAGTGTTTACCTGTGCTTCAGACCAACTCGTTTTTACCTGCATAGCAACGACATTGTACATAAACAGTTATCTTTATTTTAAATTTGTTACATATAATAATGAGATTTGCAGTAACCAATTGTGATCTAATCATGGACTTTATGATATAATGGTACTAATCAATGAATTGATCGGAAACTTTGGGCGGTATCATTATTGGCTATGTTTTATTGTATTCGCGAGCAAAGTCGGAGTGGCGTTTCAACAAATGGCAATAATTTTCCTGGCCCCACCAGCGGAATACTACTGTCCAGGATCCAACAATACATGTTGCGACGACCCGGTGTTCGATAAATCTAAATTCACCAGAACTATAGTCACTGAATGGAATCTGATATGCGAAAAAGCCTGGCTCAAAGATTTAACTCAAACAATTTTTCAATTTGGCGTCCTCAGTGGAAGTTTAACATTTGGAATTGCATCCGATAAGTAGGTTACCTACAGTTGAACAGTTTTTTTTTTATTTCAAGACAAGACAGGAAATGGGTACACTTAATAAGGCTTATTTAATTTCAGATATGGCAGAAAACCGACTTTAATAATATCAGTGATAATAGAAATATTCACAGGAATTATGTCATCGTTTATGCCAGATTATTGGAGTTTTACATTCATCAGAATGTTAGTCGGCTTTGCAAACGGTGGTATTATGATCATATCGTTTGTAATCGTCATGGAATATGTAGGAAGTGCAAACAGAGACGTGATATCTGCCTTGTTTCACATACCCTTCACTGCCGGTCATATCTTGCTTGCAGCAGTCGGTTACGTTATACGAGATTATATGTATTTTCTACTTTTTTTATCCCTCTCAAATGTTTTTCTGTTGTTATATATTTGTTTATTGCCAGAAACTCCAAGATGGCTATTGGTAATGAAAAAAACAGACCAGGCAGTGTTATTAATGGAACGAATTGCAAAAATGTAAGTGTTACATATTTTTTGTACTGTGTCAATTTACAAAGACATGTCTCATTTATATGGAATAGAAATTGTTTGACGAAAGAGATCTAACATTCAACTATTTATTTCCAGTAATAAACTACCAACGGAACAAATAAGACAAAAAATTGAATTATATCAATTTGAACACAGGAGCTCAAAACCAAAGAGCACGGTGTTAGATTTATTTCGCACCCCGAACTTAAGAGCAAATATCATGATTATGTCATTCGTTTGGCTCGTCTGCAGCTACTGTTTCTATGGCGTCACTCATTATATCAGCCATTTAACTGGCGACGTTTTCATCAACGTGGTGGCCACCGGCAGTATGTGCTTGTTCGCGTGTATTATTTGCATTCCCCTAATCAAATTCTCCAAGCGCAAAACTATTATTGTTGCTGGAAACACCTTATGCAGTTTTTGCTTATTTATAGTTGGTTTTGTTCCTGAAGGTAAAGCGTCTGTGGTCATTGGATGTATCGGTGAATTACTTTGTTATATTATTTTCGTTGTGATATATTTATATTGTAGTGAAATGTTTCCAACAATAGTACGAAACGCAGCAATAGGAATTTGCTCAATGATGGCTCGATTTGGTGCTATGATTGCACCTTTTGCGGCTGGCTTAAGGCCCTATGGCAAATGGTGTGCGCCTGTTGCATTTGGTATTTTTCCAATGACAGCTGGACTACTATGTTTATTATTGCCTGAAACGAAAGATTGTGAATTATTGAATACCATAGAAGAAGCAGAAGCCTTAGGCAAGAAAATCCCGCGAAACCCAAGGACAAGCAATGACGTTAATATTACAGAAAGAGAAATGTAAGAAATATAATGTATGGATAACATGAAGACGATTTAACTTCTTGTGTAACACAGTAAAGTAATTGTATAAAGTACCTCAGCAATATATAATACTGTTCCACGGCAAGGTGTCATGTAATAGGGCTTAGTGGATCGCGTAGGGGTTCTAATCTAGCGATGCTGACATCGGCAGCGGCAAGGCTTCCCGGCGCGGCAGAGCTCGCCCGGGGCCCGCGGCGCCATGGCGGTGGGTTTCCTGCTCTGCACTGCTTGGTATTACACTATTCTTGCTGGTACGTTTTCCATTGGATTTGTCTTATTAAGTAATACTATCTACCTTTTAAACGCACCTTGTTTCTTCTTATATTCTGATTTCAGGCTTCTTCATTCTTTACTGTCCTGTTATGTACCTGATGTTTTTTAGTCATAGATTATATAGAAAATTAGTTGATACATTATTTTCGTTGTGGGAACTATATCCTGTGGTAAGACGTTATCTTACGAAATATTTAATAAACAATTATTATCGTAACTGAATGCTATTATCTGCTAAATTTATTATTTCAGGCGCTGTTTCAATGTTGCTGTAACACTCAATTGCATCATTTCGGTGATTATGTGAATCCTGACGAAAAGACCATCATTGTGATGAACCATCGCACAAGAGTTGATTGGAACTATGTATGGATAGCTCTGTACCACGCCACGCAGAATCCTTCCACCGAATTATGTTTTTGTAAACAGACTGTTCAAAACTCTAGTGAAGCTAATAGTGGTTTGGATCTTGGAGGCAAATCGAAAATAAAATTCGTTTTAAAAGATGAAATTAAAAACATTCCAGGCATGGGTGAGTTAAATTATGCATGCAACCTTCCACATATAAATTCTTTGCCAAATATCACGTGGATACAAAAATGTAGTTTGCTTCTTTCGAAATAAGGCAGTTGTTTAGATACGACCTTACCATATTTGTAAAACCTTGCAGGCTGGATAATGCAACTCAACTTTTTCCTGTACGTAAAGAGGAATTGGCGTGAGGACCAAGTAAATCTGTCTCAGTTTGTAGATTACTATCAGAAACTGAATTACGACTACAGGCTAGTTTTATTCCCTGAAGGAACGGATTTAAGTGAAGAGAATCTTCGTCGCAGTGAAGAATTTGCATATGCTAATAACATGCAGGTATTAACCATTCTTACTCTATTTTGTATGCATAAAGTTTTGACCATGACTATTAATACTGATTATAATCAACGAAGCTCGTTTCCAATGAGTGCCTTCGTTTATCCGGTTCGGTAGATATCCACTGTCTTTGTCAAGGTTCAGGGTACTTGACTTGTAATTCATTAGCATTATTTGATCACAGATGCGCTGTCTAATAAACAAATGTCAATGATTTTAGATTTGACTTCGGAGTGTGATTTATTTAGATGATGAATAATTTCTAAATCATTGACGTACGTATCAACAAATTTATAATTGTGCTTTTATTACACCTGTGCCCCTCTCACGAAGAGCTAGGCAGAGGTGTATTATAAACTCTACAGAAGTAGGGACAAGCCTTATTTCGTCTACCTTATTGGTGTAAATATTTATACTTACCAGCCACCAATCCACAGTAGTAGCGTTAAATACCACAATTAGCCGCCAGTTAAATCCAATTCTTGTAACAATCTTCAAAACCTGTTTAAAACTACCATATCATTGACTAAAGCTGGCACTAATTGCCATAAAGTATGCCTTTTACTTGATATACATAGTTAACTGGAAGTCATATTTCAATAATTTTTTTAATCACGTCACTCAGCGTCACATAGGCTGTTAGCTCAGCGGTTACAGCAAAGTGACAGGACGCCTCAAGTATCTAGTACTAGGAGGGACTGGTATCTATTACCATTCTCAGTGGACCACTCACGTATTACTTATATAGAGTAAATAATTGTGCATGTTTCATCAGCTTGATTTCCCTTTGATCACCTCATTGGACAAGTAGAAGTTGACACTAGCGCAGCTGCAGGAAAAGGTGTAACGTTGCACAAAATATCAGTTGCATTAACTTTTTTGGTTAATAGTTCTTAATTATTATTGATGGTTAAAATTGCATCATTGATAAGATGTGTTAATTTAGCATGGGACTGAAGCATTTTCCTTCATCCTAGTTTTATCTGACCGAAAATAATCTCGGGAATTTTCATTGGTTCCATCTCTAGCTATGCATTATTGTTATTGTATTCTTTTCCCATTGTTATTGGTCATCTGGTCACGGTCACGAATATAATTACAGCTTTTGCTTATTAGTTAGCCAATTACCTCCATTAATCTTTCCCAGATCACAAAACCTTTTTGTGTTTTACACCATGTCAATAGGTAGATTGAACAATAAATGATCGCTGATTACAGCACTACGAGTACGTGTTACACCCGCGGACCACTGGTTGGGTAGCATTGTGCTGTCGTCTGCGCGAGTCCGGCCTTGCCTCTGTCTACGACGTCACAGTAGCCTATGATACTCCGGCGCAAACCGAAATGGACTTGTTTCGCGGAAGAATACCGACGCATGTCTCCTTCTACTTTAAAAGGTTGGTTATTGAACAAATTTGTTTGGCGTAGATATGAACAAGAGATTAACGATCATCAAGGATTGTAAGAAGGTACTAAGCAGGTATTCCATTCTATTTCTAACATTTAAGGCAGTCACTGAATTCAATTCAGCAAATAAACCATCTAAAAAGTAACCTACCTAAATAGAGAAAAAAAATTTCACTGATCTACAATGAAAAATACCTCCTTTATCAATATACATAATTATGTGTACGAGTATTAAGCACGTCAGCTCGAATGTCAAGGTTTGCCCATTAAACCGGAGCATGAATAAACAACAAATAAACAAATATAACAAATATTACAACTAAATATTATAACAAATATAACAAATATTTCGATTCAGCACGCTTCGAAAGATCTTTAAAACATTTTCATTGGCCAACATGATTATTTTTACTTTCAGAACAATAATTATGCTCGTTGCAGATATTCTATTGATAAACTTCCTCATGAAGATGAAGAACTTAAAACTTGGCTCGGTGACCGATGGAGGGAAAAAGAGTACAGCCTTCGAAGATTTCACAATGATGGTGAGTTAAATCCAAATACAATGTTGAGACGACAGTACAAGAATAAACCAAACTGCGTATTAGTAAAATGACGTTCCCACTCTACATACAACTTTCAATCAAATACATATACGTATATATTTGCGCAATAGTTATGTCTAATGAATAAAACTCATAGACGGCCCGGAAATACAACACAAAAAACTTTGTTCCAAAAACAAAATTTTTGGGTTCCTTTGACAGGTTCAGAACACACATTTATTTTCGTCTCCAGCTTGTAATTAAATCAGTTATATTATATGCATGGGAATTCGCTTCGATGATGTCACCGTTCTTAGTGGGTCCACCAGATCATTGAAGGTTTACTTAAGATTTTATAGTCCTTCTTCAGCCGATGATGCAATAGAGGTAGTGGTTTGGTAAAACGAGTTGTAGGAACGAAATATTCAACAAAAAACAAAAAAGAGAAAGGGCTAATGACACAGTATTTCCCAGTAAGGTGTGTCCGAGGCACGCTTTGTTTGTATTGTATCTCGATGCTTTGTTGTTTTTGTTTTATAAGCGAACGCATCATGCAAACTTCTTAGCGAGTGCTTTTTTATCATCAGTTAATTCATGAATGCAATTAATTTGTGAAAAAGTACAGAATATTGAAACACGCTTACTATCCACAATACCCCACACAGCCATCCAATCAAACGGGGCTTATTATTACTTTGATTCAGCAATGTATTAAATTAAGTCAGGCTGCTTATAAAATCTCATTTCTTTTGAATTTCCAGGTAATTTCGTCGATCCACAATTCAACAGAGCACCTCCACATCGAAATCCAAGATCGCTTTCAGCTGCAAAATTAGGATTTCTTTTCTGGACTGTTATTGACATAATTTTCTTATATTTCCTGATCAATAGCGTCGTGTTCCAGTTTTGGGTACTATATCACTGCTTACTTTTCATATTCATTACTTGGTATTTTGGAGGCTTTCATAATATTCAGTACAAACTTCTTGACAAATTGATAATGTAAAATACGCTGTACTTAGAATTATTAATAATAATATTTTTAGACATTAGAAATATTCAAATACATCTGTGAGTTCAATGCCAAAACCATGATAATTGTAATAAAGATGCTAGACCTCGTAATTCTTAGGACATTATTTTAATGCAATAAATTACATTACACAAAAATAAATTGTTCTACTTATCTTTATTTCTAAATATATCAGTTTATCATTTTATGGCTTATGAGTTCGTTACTTAAAGATACCTAAATATTTAGCATGAAATACAAACATGCGTAGTCATGACCGTACACACATCTTCATTCTCCTGCCCTTATCCCAATTTACACATATTAGCACCATTTGGCTACGTCTTCGCCTGCTCGCTTTGCTGAATAGTATTCGGGAGAGTGGTCGCTTTAGTCTCAGGAAGGAAATAACAAAGTATTGCTGCACTGAATGCTACACCGCTGAATATGAGGATAGACACCCACTCTATGCCTATATTAACTACAAACGGAGCTATAAATCCTCCAAATCTTGCAAACATAGAAGCGAAACCAATCGCTGTATTTCTGATGACAGTCGGAAATATTTCTGATGAGTATAGATATACTTGGACAAATGATGTATATGCTCCTATTAAACCTATTATCGCAAATGCTAACGTTGCTGCTCTTAAATCACTTGGAATAACAATAAAAACTAATAAAGATACCGCTGCTGTGATGAAACTTGCTATGACGCTCACTTTTCTTCTTAAATGCAATGTGGCGAAGATGACTATTATTAATCCCGGTGTGAGGCACGCGGCTGAGAGCAGCACATTCAAGTATAGATTCCCCTGAAGGCGACCTATGTATTGATTGAGACCGAAGAACGTATGTGAACAAAACATCCATATTAATGCTACAATCATTGTGTACACTCTGATTTTTGGAGTTTTGAATAGGTCTACAAAATTTCCAGTTTTTTGTTGATTTTTGTTCATCAATTCTAATTTTTCAACAATAGCTTCTATATTGTCTGTCGGTCGATTGTTCCTGTAAGATATAATCATTATTTATTCAATTATATAAAGTAGAGCTTGAGAATAAACAAGCGAACGTTATGTTTGCAAGCACTTACTTTTTAGCAATGTGTGTAAGGATTTCAATAGCTTCCTTCTTTCTTCCAACTGTTACTAGCCATCGAGGTGATTCAGGTAGGAGCCAGTAGTAAACGACGACTATGACCCATGGGACTGAGGTCACCAATTGTAAATGTCTCCATTCTCTTACAAAGTATGCTATAATTGGAAGCGTAAAGTATGAGATTAAGAATGGCATTTCCTGAAGTCCAGCTGCGTAGGGTCTAAACGACTTCCCACACAATTCAATGAGTAGTATGTAGCAACAGAGCATTACGCCGCCAAGAGTTACTCCAATCAAGAATCGGCAGATCAGGAACATCCAAAATTGTGGAACAAACGCTGAGATAACTACGAAAACTACTTCAAAGAATAGTGATATCAATACGACGGATTTTCGACCGTACCTGAAATGAACGAGAGAATAAAATATATTGAAACTTGGCATTGGTAAGTCTAAATATTGATGAAAAGATTAAAAAAAAAATATGCAAACGAAATAGGTAAACACGTGGCTTATACTTTTGTAAAATGTAAAAACAATTATGTCTAACTGAATCAAAAGATGGCCGTCCTTGGATATGCACCACGTATCTTCTATTCGGTAAGCAGACTGGCCACTGATGAATTATATGAATTAGTAGTTTTAAGATTTATGGTGTAAAAATCATCGTAGATACCTGTCAGAGAGGTATCCGAAAAGTAAACTGCCTGCCAATATTCCAATTTGCATCATAGATTGAGCCAAACTCGCTAAATAGGTCCTATCGCATATGAGGTCCCATTCACTTGTGACGGAGCTCACGATCGTACTCGTGTCGTATTCCGGGTTCTCACAAGGACAGTGGTTGGTCACATTGTTGTCTAAGCACTTGTACTCAACACTTGGTATGATAAATACCACATTATTTAATTGATATTCGGCTGGAAACCTTCCCACTGTGATTAAAAATAAAATCCATGTTTGATATTTTCCAAAACGACCAATCGCGGTTTCGATATGATCTTCGTCCATTTTGTTTGACTGTAATAAAGGGATAAACCATTATTGCTGTGTATTAACTATGATTAACGGGTTTGGAATATTGGGAACACTTACCTTACAATTTAATAACTACACATATTTAGTTGTACTTATTGGTCAGTCTTCACATAAATAGATACGACTAATCCGTCATAATCGTTAATGTTTCGTTTGACACTTCTTGTATATAACATTTAAACCGTCTATCGTTCATTACGGAATGATGCACACTCACGCTGTGATCACACAAATGTGGTGGCACAGCTATCTCGTAAAATATTTATCAGATTCAGTCGCGTCGGCAGATTAACAGCTTAAATTGTTATCTTAAAGTAAGTAAAAGTAGACCTTATACTTATAGGAATTTATGTTTGTGTTTAAATTGAGAAAGAGTTAAAGATATAGTGTATTGAATGTTTTAGTAATTTATGTGAATGTGTAGGCACATGTCATTGGCAATCTTTATGTATAAACGTCGGTCGCGTACCGACAATCTGTCAATTTCCATATCTAAGAAACGAAAAAGGAAATATTATCGTAATTTCAGTTTCGAGGACATTGTCAGGACTCCAAGGCCGTGTTATCGCAAATGTTGTTTATGTTCCGTAGTTAGGTATACTTTTTTTTAATAATTTTTGCTTTAACTATTCGCGACGAAGCGTCACCAAAAAAACATAATGATATTTATTGTAACTTGTTTAGTGAATTGTATAAAGCTAGTTTACCTATAGTGTTTAAAATAGTACCCAGAATCTAGTTTGTGAGAAAACCATATGTACATTGCACCTTGTGACCTCGATTAAGTGGAATAACAGTCGTAATATAGTTTTGTTTTTGGTATGTCCAGGTAACCTAGATTGAGACCTAGCGCTGGACCTAATTTTCATAGTCTTAGCCTTTTCGATAACCCACTTGATCGTCGTTATAGGATGTCATGCAATTTGTTTGCATTTAATAAAAATCGTTCTTTTGTTCTTTTCCTCATTCATGAAACGGGGCCTGACACCCTGAAAAATATAGATGTGTCGATGTAAATAGTAGATCACGCAATGGGAATAGATGGGCTACTTAACGTGACTTGTAACTAGGGATTTGCTATAGTATCTCCTAAAATAATGACCTGTAAAGTAAAATCATAGTGCAATTTATAGAATATTTTGCTTTACACTGCTATAGTACTTCAGTCATAATAGATGCAATCGAGGTTATAGTTTCAGTGTATGTAATAGTTTTGATTGTCATTTACCACACATACTCAGATTAAAACTTTGCAAAATAAACAGAAAATCAGTAAGCTATTAGCATTTTCGAACCATGCGTAGTCATCGGCAAGGAACATAATATCTCTCTCTTTCACTCAATACTCCTGAAGAATTACGCAAATCGCTCCCTGAAACGTTATGAAGACTTGTTAGCCGTTGACTTTGATTTTCACCGAGAAACCTATTCCTTCACACTCCCGCGGGACATAATCGTCTTATGCTCGTGCAGATACCTGGAACTCATAGTGTGTAGGACATCAGCGCCGCATGGACATTAATGAGCACATACATACATCGTATCCAGCGATCACGCCCGTGCAGCACATTAACATTTTGGTTAGATAAAAATAAAGGAATAGAATAAAATTAAAGGATCAAATTGTAAGTTAATTCCGGCCCTACAACTGTTCCTTGTGGGATACCGCACACTGCGAAGAAAACTCGCAAAATTAATATGAATGCACTTTAAATCCACCTACGGTTATATTTGGATTTAATAAAATATACGTTGATGAGCTAAATGCTGAATGTGTGACTTAAAGGTGTAGATTGTAAGGTCTGTGTTTCAGGAAGAGACGACAAACATGATCAAAAGTCTTAGAAAAATCATTGAGGCCTGATATGTTACATAATGTTTTAAGTTTTATATTTAACGAAATGTAATGTGTCAATTCATAAGCAAGAAAATGAAGATTTTTTTGCCATTAATTTACTGGAATCACTTCGGTATTGTGCGACACGCTACTGGCAGCTGATTCCAATGGCTATTGCGTTCAAGGGCCTTAAAATTTATTCGACATTCTTCACGGTTAGGTCGAGATGATCAATCAACTATGGCAATTTTATTCTATTGTATCATCAGATGTCACGTTGCAAATACATGGCCAATTGGTCATATTACTGCGTGACGAAAATTACTGAATGGACAATACATTCACATCATCTGGAGCATATGTTTGCCTGAACATATTATGTTTGTCTGAACATCAAGGTCAACCAAAAGTTGTTTACAGGGATTTCATAATTTGAAGCAATATGCTCGTGCGTGTAGAGTACGTATTGTATCTATGCCGTGCTCCTACTTAACTTTAACTATACAAACTCTAGTGTACGTTTGTGGTATGCAGTGTTTACGCTCTAACTGTAGAAGCGTCTGTAGGTAATGTACCTACTTGAAAAGAAAATTCATAATGGTCAGTAAAAATGGAATTGTATTTATCATCTATCCTGGTTAGGTAGATATGGTTATAATTATTATTTAGCCTAGCTAGACTAGAAAGATATTTTAGATTTAGCAAATCATCTCACTTTCAAAGTGATGTGCTGTGCGTGTATGGCGGTCATAAGTGAATCTAATACACTGTTATGTATTCCGAATTCTAACTTATTTTATAGAAATTAAGATTACCTGACGCCTACAAAAGCGCCATCTGTTCCATTTAGATACGAAATAACCTTCCATACCAGGAGAAATAGTATTTGTACAGAAGCTAGTTGTACCTACTAAATGTAAAATAGCAAACGACCTATATCTTACGCTTTCGCATGTTCTCTTTGCTCAATCGTATTTGGAAGTGTTGTTGCCTTCGTTTCGGGAAGGAAATAGCAAAGTATCGCCGCACACAATGCTATACCACTAAATATAAGTATAGATACCCACTCTATTCCTATATTTACGACAAAAGGTGCAATGAATCCTCCAAATCTTGCAAACATCGAAGCAAAACCAATGGCTATATTTCGAATTACTGTAGGAAACACTTCAGATGTAAATAAGTATGCTTGAACGAAAGCAGTGTAAGCTCCTGTCAAACCTATTATAGCAAATGCTAAAGATGCAGCTCTTAAGTCACTTGGAATGACAATGAATACCAACAATGAAACTGCTGCCGTGACGAAACTTGTTATTATGGTTACTTTTCTCCTAAAATACAAAGTGGCGATAACTACTATGATTAAACCAGGTGTGAGACAAGCCGCAGACAGCATCACGTTCAGATATATGTTTCCCTGAAGGCGGCCTATGTATTGGTTAAGTCCATAAAACGTATGGGAAACAGACATCCATATTAATGCAGTTATCATTGTAAACGCTCTTATTTTCGGAGTTCTGAATAGGTCCATATAAGTTCCAGTTTGATGCTGACTTTTGTTTAGTTGTTCTATTGTTTCAACGATTGCTTCGATATTCTCTGTTGGTCGGCTGTTTCTGTAAATTATAAGAAACAATTAATTTTTGTAGACATTGGTCATTATTAATGTTCTAATAAAATGTAGAATCTTTTCAGTTACCTTTTTGCTATATGGGTAAGGATGTTAATAGCTTCCTTTTTCCTTCCTACTGTAATTAGCCATCGAGGAGATTCAGGTAGTAGCCAGTAATATAAAACCACAATGACCCATGGCACTGACGTCACTAATTGTAAGTCTCTCCATTCTCTGATAAAGTATGCTATGATAGGTAGTGTGAAGTACGCCGTTAGCAACGTTATCTGCTGAAGTCCTGAAACATGAGGTCTAAAGGACTTTCCACACAATTCTACTATTAATACGTAGCAAGCCAACATAGATCCACCCATAGATACTCCGTTTAAAAGTCGACAGCATATAAACATCCAAAAATATGGTACAATGGCAGAGATAACCACGATAACAACATCCAAAATGAGTGTTAATAACACAACAGGTTTCCGGCCATACCTAGAAAGAAAACAAAGTAGGATTATTTGTTTCTACACTTTCTACCGGCTCACTCAATAACTTAAAAACTGCTTTGTAGGTCTAGTGGTTGTGGATTCGGCTAAGCAAAGTGAATTGGGCTATTCTTTTGAAAATGTCTCAGTAGCAACCCGGAGTTTGATCAAAATCAAAAGTCATTTATTCAAAATAGGCTGATGATCAGCACTTTTCGAACGTCGAGTTTACAAGAGACAGTCCCTCAAAACGCCCGCCCTTCGCCACTTCCTAGTGTTTTAGCTGGGAAGAAGAAGTGGCGGAACAAACTCCCCTGCAACACATCTGTCTGTTAGGTTATTGATTGCAATACGCTCGCACTCTATTACATTGACGAAATGTGACAGGCGTTATGTTTTTTGTATGCTCCTTCTTGAAACGTTTCCGTCTACATGTTTGGGTATTCACAGTGTGTTCTAGTTCGTCCACTGCTAATAACTTTCGGCATTATCAGGTCTTTGGAAAATTCCAACTTGATGTTACACTCAGCCCGCTTCCAGTATGACCCAGGTCCATCTCGCTGGGGGCGCCTAACATTACGTTTGTCGATACGCGGTCTTCACTCCAAGACTCGTTTTAGCCTCTGCCCAACTATGTTGGAGTTGGCTTCAGGTCAAACCGGGAACAGCTGAATACCAGTACCTACCACCATCCAGGTAACTGGGTTACATGATACCCATTGGTAATGTGAGAAACTATGATAAAGACTAAAGAGTAACTATCTCATGATGTGAATATAAAATTCTATCACCTGTCGGAAATGTGTCCAAACAATATACTGCCTGCTAATATACCAACTTGGACAATCGATTGAGATAAGCTTGCCAAATATGTCCTATCACATATGAGGTTCCATTCACTTGTGACGGAGCTCACGATCGTACTCGTGTCGTATTCCGGGTTCTCACAAGGACAGTGGTTGGTCACATTGTTGTCTAAGCACTTGTACTCAACACTCGGTATGATAAATACCACATTATTCAGTTGAAATTCTGATGGGAATCTCCCTATCGTAATTAAAAATAAAATCCATGTTTGATATCTTCCAAAGCGGCCTATCGCTGTCTCTATATGATCTTCGTCCATTTCGTTTCACTGAAAATCACAATAAAATATTTTGGATACAAACTGATGATCTAATCAAGTGTTTTCGTAAGTTAACTAAGAGAGTTCCGATGGTAGAATATTCAAGACACGTGTTTATGCTTACCTCGGGAATTTTTAAATAGGTACTTTGTCTAGTTGTACGCAATGGGTGCTTCCATTACTTGCCATTTATCGTAACTTTCAACACCCACATGATACTTATTTATTATCTACAATTCTACAGGATGATGGCGAATTAAGTTATACATTTGTAGTCATATTAATGCTTTAATTTGAATTTTATACTGTACAACTAGCTTAGCGTTCAAGAGAACTCAAACGAATAAAATTATCATTACTTTATCTTTGAAATAAGTTACCTCACTGATTATTACATTGTTATCACAGATAACAACAATTATCTTTATTATAACATAAACCTGTATCTTCATCTGCTTGCCTAGGGCAAATGACATAAGATGACAGATTGTCGATGAGGGCACCTCAAAGATGATACATTCTACGGCTGAAAAATACTGAAAATACGCAAACCAGAATATAAAAGAGGATGAAATAATAATACTTATTGTAGTTGAAGTTGTTTTGCAACCTGATGATAATATATTTCGGCTAGCTTTCTTATAAAATTCAGCCGTGTATAATAGGACCCGCATACTTAAAAATCCTTACGTTCAAGATTAAGTTGGTTTATTTTATTGTGTAGCCGTAGACAAATAGGTACTACTAATATCTGTTTTACTTAGACTACCCTTTCTGAAATTCAGCCTGGTTTATTATAATTCTTCTTCCCTTATTATTTTTCTTCTTCCCTGTGGAGGTGAAATATCGTCTATAGGGGTCAAGATCCATCTGAAGAACAAGTGAATGAAACAAATCATGTAGGTAATACAGTTATTTTGTTTTAATTAACAAATTCATTATTTATCACAGCCTATGAAAATAGGCCTTCTATAGCCTTATCGTATTGTTTCATAAATACATTTTTGCAAATATCAATCATTTACAACAAAATGTCAAGCACACTTATGTTTAAAATTAAATAGTCCTTAAATTAGGTAGGTATTGTTCACATGCACTTACACTCTGCATTTATAAAACTTGCATACACCATCACACAGATTAAAAAATATGAATACTTGATAAAGCCATAGCATCAATTACGCTTCGCCCTCTTCTAATGTGTCAGGTAGTTTCCTCCCGCGAGTGTCGGGTAAGAAGAAGCAGAGACCAGCTCCTATTAATGGTACTATTCCGAATGCTAGAGGTGGTAACCAGGCGCTTGTGTGCGCAAGAGTAGCGACGAACGGCGCTAACATGGAACCTATTCTAGCTACTGTCGACGAAAGCCCAACTCCTGAGTTCCTTACGACAGTTGGGAAGAGTTCCCCTGCGTATAAGTAGACAGTGGCGAAGGATATGCTCATCCCCAATAGTCCGAAGCAGCCGAGTGTGAGATGGCTGACTCCTGACTGCGGGACAACGATGATGAGGAGGCAACTGAGACCAGTCACGCAGTTCGCGGAGATCAGTGTGTATTTCCGGCCCAGAAGTCTGTTCAAGTAGACTGATATGATAGTTCCGGGTACCTGAAGGAAAAATATTTGAATTAAATATAAATAAGATTGTTTTTGACTATTGTTCCAGGAATTAGGATCCTAATATTGAAGTACCTACAGTTTATGTATGTACTAATAACTGAAATGCTACCAACGGTCTTCACAATTAAATATTACCTACTTAATATAACTAGGTCAATATAATTTTATATGCATTAATTTAGGTAAATGTTAACCGAAAGTTCGTTTATTTTCTTTGAGTAAAGGTTGATCAGTGATAATATAATAAATGCGTGTCTCATGTAGGTTCACCGCGTGATTTCTAGGTAATAAAGTTTAATGAGCGCCTATTCGTTCTGATAAGTAGTGTCCACGAGATGATTTCGGGTGAAACTGGTTTCTGCCCTGATAATAAGTAAATGTAAATAATTTTCCAGTGAAATCGCTGGACTGGGATAGCTTATCATTCTGTGAACTGACACGAATAATTTTATTACGATGACTTCGTGAATTTTGATAAATCAAAAGATGGTAGGTAAGTAGTAGGTAAATACAGCGATTATTTTCTGTTAGGTAATGCTAATACTAACCGAAGAGTTAGGAAAGGAGTAGCTGTGCCTTGGAACAGTGGTTTTACTAGTGAAAGAAGAGCCTATTACTAGTAAATCGATTTGGCTTTTCTTTTGTCTTCGCTTATTACAAAAGTCTGCTAGTTTACGAAGGTAAGAATCGCTTGTTGTTCAGAAATTCAAAACTGTCAGCACTGCTAAGTTGGCGAATGGGTGTGGATGACGAATCTACGAAAACGTCAGTAGACACTTATGCTCTTACATATAATATGTAGGATCAAAAATTACCTGGATAGCAGCAGAAATAGCGACATTAGTGAAGATGTCTCCAGAGATATGGCTCATGTACTGCGATACGCCGAAGAAGCACAGTCCGCAGACGAACCAGTTGAAGCAGATGGCGATGGTACGCACGCGCAGCTTCGGTGTTCGGAACAGGTCTAGGAAGGAAGCGTGCTCGTCTGGTTTGCCGTCCACGTCCACCACTATCTTCTGAGTTGATGCGGCTATGCCTTCTGTTGGTCGGCCGTTCCTGAAAATGATAAGGTTATATAGATTATTTTTTTGTTTGGCAAAGGTAGCCATCTGTTTAGGAATATGTGTTGCTATCATGATTTTGGTGTATGGAGAAATTGGGTTAATCTGTGAACGTTATAAGTACTTATGATGTTATTATAGTCAATATACCATGTCGTAAGGTGATTGCTGGAAACTAAGAAGTTGTGAGCTAGAATTACAATGTAGCTCATGTATTGGGTCTCCAACAATCAAACAGGCTAAACATACCTAAAGCAAATCAACATAGCATTCTTTTTGATTCGAGTGAATCGGTAATGAATAATTGATAAAGATTTTAATCTACATTCTTTGCACGGGTAAAGCAAAATATAATAGAGGAAAGTTACTTTCTAACCACGGAAAAGATTGTTTTAACGTATCAGTTTTTTTTATGTAAGACAACGACGTTTCTGTTACACACTCGAAAACTGTATAAAGTGCTATGACAACATTACCTATTATTATATTATTAAGTATCACTGTAATAGCGAAAGTAGTTTTTATTACTTTCTCATTTCCCTTTCTAATTGTTTGTCCATCCGTATTTGCTAAGATAAATCCTTTTAATTGAAGAGACTTATTTCACTTTATTCTTTTAGGATGAATGTATTGCAATAAATCCTCACCTTTTCGCTGCAACTTCCATGATTTTGACGGCTTCTTCTGTTCTGCCAGCAGTCAGGAGCCACCTCGGGGATTCAGGCAACAAGAAGTAGTAGCTCAGGAGCAGAACAGATGGCAGCGAAAGAGCCAGTTGAAAAGTACTCCAATCCCGGAGGAAGTAACCGAAAAGGGGAAGTGTCAGATGTCCCAAGTTGAATGGTATCTGGTAAATAATTCCCACGGTGTCTCTGTATTTGGCACCAATAAGCTCCATTATTAAAACGAAGCTGGTGACCATGGTGCCTCCAGTCGCGACGGCGAGGAAGAACCGAAGAGTCGTGAACATGTACCAGTTCACAGAGTACGCTGTCGTCACTCCTGATATCAGTTGAAGGAATACAGCTGCCAGGAATGGGTTGCGCCGTCCGAATCTGGGCAAAGGATGGGTACCAAATTTAGAGATAGTGACTAACATTTTACAGATGATGATGTTGATGTCCTACGGTTTCATTGCGTGTTTGTTAAACAATTAATAAGAATTTAAACCATTCACGCCAAAAATAAAACAAAGATCCAATAAAGCGACTGAGTAACAAAATTCAACGAACTGCCACGCTAGATACAAAAAATATTCTAAGTCCCAATTAAAAAGAATAATTAAAAGTACGACCTTTCCTGTCTGTGATTGTCTGATATCTCGAAACTTGTTTGGGAAAAAATCTTGAATTTTTGATTAATTTTATTATGTTTGTTGGTCACAAGACATGCAAGTCTCTCATGTTTAGTTGGCGTGCTATAGGAAGCGGTTTCGTCCAAGGATTCAACTGTAGGGTTATCAATCATCGTGGTATTGACCTATGTTCGCTGATTACAGATCATGTAGTTCTCATACCAACGATAAATTGTTTCTTTTATACGCAGAGGATGCACTTATATGCATCAACGATTAATGTAGTTTTCATACACAATGGCCAGATGACCCCTTAAATGAAATTCGCTAAAGTAATCTCATCCGGGCCCTAGTGATCCCACTACGACATGCAGCAATAAGCGCAGGATGTGCCAATTGGTTGAAGATTGATACCAAGTGCGGTTCAAACGTCATGTGATCCAATAAACTGTAACCAACCTGTCAGAGAGATGGCCGAACATCATGTTGCCGACGAGAATTCCCAACATGAAGATAGTCTGCGTGAGGTTCTTGAGCCATTGTCTGTCGCAGACCAGATCCCACTGTGAGACTATAGTTTCTTGGAAGACTCGATGGTCATACTCGTAATGAGTGCAGTTAGCGTAGCAGACATTATCGAAACCATTATCTGGTGTGGAGGCGCAGGTGAAGTTAATCGGTGGTGCGAGAAATATGATGCTCATCTGATGCCAGGCCACTGGGAATTTGGCAAGGAATACGACGAAACATATCCATATTTGCCATTTTCCGAGCGCTCCGATGGCTTTTGTCAGAGGATCGTCTTCTACCGTTTGGTTTTCTACGTCTTTCTTGTCGTTCTCCAACACTGAAAATAAATAAGAATCGATATTAATTGTGAGGTAATGAAGCTGGTTATCTACTTAGGTAGGTGGTTAAGTAAGTACTATTTGTAGCTGGATTTAAATAATAACTAGGTACTTAACGTTGAAGCATTTACATACTAATGCTCTTCCATAGTAGACGAATAAATATTAATTGTAGGAGAGAACAAATTTTATTTAGATACTAGCTGTGCCTTCGTCCGCGTGTAATTATTATTGTTTTGCATGGAACCGTAATCCTTTGCCTAAAATAAAAGTATCCTAACTAGCCTAGCCTTTCTCCTTATTACATCAGCTATCGGCCAGTAAAAGACCCGGCAAAATCGGTTCAGCCGTTGCAGAGATTAGCCGGAACAAACAGACAGAAAAATATTAAAAAAAAAAAACTATAAGAGTATGACTTTTGTTTGATTGATTCAGTTTTTTTGCCACCGACTTTTGAAGCTAAAGTTATTTTTCACTTTTTTGTGTTTTGCAGTCCGTTATCTTTTTTTCAAAAAAGTTTTTTATTTTTCCATTTTTACTTGTAATATCCTATACAAATATTAGATATGCATTTATTTTACATTGTTAACAGTACATGGCATGGTAATACACATCTGCATACTCCCTCAGAGCAGACATGCGTGATGTTATGTTATGATATTGTGTAAACAATAAACATCCCTGCGATTGCAGCAATCACGACAGATTTGCTGTCCATTTTTGAAGAGTTCCGTTCTGTCTCCGAAACTCATCATCAGATCTATATGCAATTTAAATGGGACCATTTCGGAATAAACTCCTTTCGAACAAAAAACTAATTTTATAAATCCGTCTATATATATCCGTAATATATGACGGAGTTATGCATGAACATACATAATATTTATATATATATATATATATTTAATATTTATATAGATATATATATTTGTATTTATATGTATATTAATTGACAAAATTTATATGTATATAAATTTTGTATATTAATTGCAGTACACCACTGACTACCCCCCCTTTTTTTATTTCATGTTCGTACAGTCCATCCTAAGGTTGTCTGGAAGAGATCGCTATCAGCGATAAGACCGCCATTGTAACCATTAATTATCAATTTTTGTAAAAACCGTTCTGTATCAATTTCGGTGTACAATAAAGTATATTCTATTCTATTCTATTCTATATATATATAAACATGCGAATTGCTAACTCCTCCTTTTGGAAGTCGGTTAAAAATAGTCTTATTACTTTAGTAGAAACTTAAAGATAGGCCCAGTAACTACTGCTAGATTATTTATTTATTACACAGTAACTTACGTATTACAGTAATGTTGTTATTAGACGCAAATTCTTTTTTAGATATAGTCACAAGAAACAAGCAAAATTTATGAAAATTAAAAACGTAAAATTATGTTCAACGATGCGACTACCGTCACTTCGCATGTTCACGTCAGAACTTCGAAAAATTTAAAGTAGCAGACTTGTAGTCTATCATCACTGATAGTGCGGGTGTCAAATCCGTCACCCCAAATGGACTATGTCCGTCTCAAACAATGGATAAGAGGTCATCTTAGGGGCACAAACCGCAGCATCACGCGTCCCAATATAATGAGAGGGTGACAAAAATCGATAACCTAATTATTGACAGATATTTTATGATTTCCCAACGGTTGTCTTATGGACATGATAAAATAATGTAAGTAACTAGTTACGATACCAACAATTTAATACATAACAGATGGTATCACTGTGTCATGAAGTGACATCGTCTCGAAAAAGACTCAAACTTAGGGAGGTAATTTCCTTTTTATAGTGCCTATCATCAATTTATTTTTATATTCCAACGTTTGTTCGATTCTTATTCTTCGTTCTAGCCTGGTTTCTGCCTGAATGAAGCTACCAGCATCTACCTATACGATTTTAAGTAAGAGACCATTATTAGTTTAATAAAACTTAAATTTAGTAGCCAAGATTTTCGCATTAGCCCAAATTTAATTCGAATTTAATCTAAGCATACGAAGAAGGTATTCAATTCATAATGTGCATTTATGGCAGAATCATGAAATTAGGTATATTGTTCAACTAATCTATACCAATTTCAAATTGTAAATTTTTAAAGCGATATACTTAATATGTTTTGGAGTCATTGGAATCTAACTAGGCGAAATACTATTTATTGCTTTGAGAAAAATAGATTTGTTTTTATTTCGAATAAGTAATCTTTAATAGTTACGTATTTTATTAGGTATAGTGATCAGTTGATCACACATCATTTGCGTTAGTAAGTATGACTTTGTCAACAATTAATAAGACCAATCACCTAATGGTTAATGTAAACATGATCATCTCAGGGCCATTTTCTACGCTTCAGTGCGTGAAACGATGTCATAAGATGAAATATGCAAGCTGCAGCGTCTTGGTTATTATCTATCATATTCATACGACACGTGTGGCTTACACGAGAATCATGCATGTGTCATGTCTGAACGATAAATCAAAAGAAGAGATAAAAACTGGACGTTTTTGTATTAGGTATCTACTTCTTTTCTATGATTATCAATCATCAGAAATCTAAAAAAATTAATTAAGTACAGGGTGTTGTACAGCAAAAAGAGCAATATTTAGTGTCCTCTATTCGGGAGTTAGGGTTTTATTTACAAACTTTAACAGGGAAAACTTCTAGAGATAACTCCTTTTGACTAGATTTGACCAATTTGTTTTGTTTATATTAGACAGCAAACTTTATGTATTCCAGAACTTGTATTTAATTGGTTGTTTTTAAATTTTTATCGTATGATCTTCCGTTTCACCCGAATCGAGTGTTTATTTGAAATACATAATTAATTTGACCTTTGTGCTGTCTATGTCCACTATCAGAGCGGAGTCTGTGCGGCGCACGGCGCGTCAATCTTCCTTATCAGTGGAACAAGGAGCCAAGCCTCCACGCGACACCAGATAAAATAAACAATCATTAAGTATTCGTCGTTATGACAACATTGACTCATACGTAGTCATTCACGTACATAACAAGTCAGTAATTAGCCGTCACTTGTCATTAAGTTGTAACTAGTTGTAAGCTGCCATAGCATACACATGCAGGTTTATGATTTAAATATCATAAACCTAGTCAAAATTAGTTTGCGAAAAGACAACTATTGAAGATTGTGTTAATATGATCATAGGCTACATAACTAGACAGAGAATTAATTTAATATGTTTGTAGACCTGTATAGAACTCGCAACTTTTCCAAATGACCCCCAAATGGTAGGATCCGGTTAATCTTAACACTTAGTTGTTGATGCGTTTTTAGTTTTTTACTGTTGTAGACAAAAGTTGTTAGAGTGTATTCACCTCGGAGGAGGATCCTCTGGCAAACATAATATGATTGCATAGGTAAAAATACGTGACGGATTTAATTCGTTTGTCAGTTTGCAAAACAAATTAATAACGTCTTGAACACATGAATTAAAAGACTATTCCACAACTGACGAGCCATTGTCAGTTCAAAAGAAGAAACATAAAAAAGGATGTTGTTGAAATTATGAATAAATTGACCTTTTGTTAATTTATTAGTTTTCAACCATTACATTTTGTAGGTATTTTGTAGCAAGTTAGCGACCCGTCCGCTTCGCACGGTTTTACGACTTGACAAACCATCGATATTTCTAAATTATATTTATGTATGTTTAATATTCCTGTGTTATACAGGTAAACCTTACCAAATAAATTCTCTAAATAGTTTAAACCGCACTAAAATCAGTCAAATTGTTTATAATGAACAACGCGGTCACGCATACATGCATACCGACTCGAAAACCGATGGACAGAGAAAAGTGCTTACCTAATTCTATCATGTAATTTGAAATTATCATTATCATAAGATATAAGATAAAACAACCAACCGGTAATTAAGTTATTCTAAATATTCCATTAGGTATGAAATGAATCATAATGATTTCAAAATTCATATATTTTAAAGTGGTTTGCCTTGAGTTCCCCTAATTACTTTGGCAGGTACCTACGATGAAAATTGAAAGAATTATTCACTTAAATACTTGTAAAAAC
Organism: Standfussiana lucernea; assembly: GCA_964057025.1. Lineage (NCBI taxonomy): Eukaryota > Metazoa > Arthropoda > Insecta > Lepidoptera > Noctuidae > Standfussiana > Standfussiana lucernea. Next base: position 7,369,778 of record OZ059796.1, read on the forward strand.
TGTTTATTGGTACTCAACACCTTAGAATGATTATTCGAGACCACTTTCGTCGTCGGTAGCAGAGAAGGAATTGCCTCCATTTTTCCGCGCCGTTTTTATTTGAAAAGTGATCTATGGGTTGCCATAACCAAAAGAGGCAAAAATATAGAAAACAATGTTGCAACCCACAAATAATATTACTTTTAAATAGTCGATTATTGAGTATGCTAACATTCGGCTGATCCTGACGTCAAACGCGGCCTCGCGTTTTACAAAATTAGTAATAAAAAAGAGAGAAAGAGAAAAAAAAAAGTACATCATCGGAAAACAAACATTACAAAGTCTTACTATTAATTAGGAACTCATTCAGTTAAAAAATATTAATTTCGTCTACAGACCGTCTTGCCTGTAGCGACTCACTCTTACGACTAACATCGACTACAAGTAGTCTCACTTGTAGTGACTCACTCTTAAAACTAAACATCGATTACAAGCACTCTCACTTGTATTCGACTCTCTCTTATCACTAAACATCGACTACAAGCACTCTCACTTGTAGTGACTCACTCTTATAACTATACATCGACTACAAGTACTCTCACTTGTAGTGACTCACTCTTATCGCTAAACATCGATTACAAGCACTCTCACTTGTATTCGACTCTCTCTTATCACTAAACATCGATTACAAGCTCTCTCACTTGTATTCGACTCTCTCTTATCACTAAACATCGACTACAAGCACTCTCACTTGTAGTGACTCACTCTTATAACTATACATCGATTACAAGCACTCTCACTTGTATTCGACTCTCTCTTATCACTAAACATCGACTACAAGTACTCTCACTTGTAGTGACTCACTCTTATCGCTAAACATCGACTACAAGCACTCTCACTTGTATCGACTCTCTCTTTTCACTAAACATCGACAATAAGCACTCACTTTCATCTCTATTTATCGTTTATGGGCAAGCACACCCGTAACGACTCACTAATTATTGCTAACATCATTTATAATCATCATCGCTACAGATCACTTATATTATTTTTTATGTATGCAACAAATTAATTCACTTGAATTCATTCGCGAATCAACATAACATATAGTAAGGAATAACAAACATTATTCTACACTATTTTACATTTATTAATCTATATTATCTCTCTATTTATAATATACAACTCATAAGATATCGCTTTAGTAAATTATTAACTGTGTATAATTCTCTAAGTACATAAATTAATGTTATATTTGTTTTTATGTTATTGGCTCTTATGATTAAAATTAAATATGGTCCAAGTGGGACTTCATTATTAAATTAATTATATCTCATATCCATACTCTGCCTAGAGTCTAGGCAATATTGCCAAATCACAATTCTTACATTCACTGTTAATCTGACATAATTTCAATCCTATTACTACAACAATAGTTATCACTGAATTTTACTCTGAATCACTCGACATCGCATCATAACTAAAAACAAGCCAAGGGTGTAACCTATCGACGGCATAAACCGACCTATATGGTTTGTGACTTCCTTTCCTTCTAGTAATAGGAGTGTCCTCTATTTCATAACGATCGTTGCCTAATATTTTAGAAATTCTGTACGGTCCTACACATTTTGGTATTAGTTTACGACTGTGTCCAGGTTCCGTTCGAATATCTTTTTCTACTCGAACTAAATCTCCTACTTTATACTCAGTTGGTTTTTTATGTGATTTATCAAAACGCTCTTTTTGTACTTGTTGGCTTATTTGAATACGAGAATCTGCATTTGATCTAATTTCATCGCGATCTAACGGGGTATGAGATTCCGCGACAAGTGCATTCATGAAACCATCCGAAACGCCGGTGGTTTGAACTCCAAATAACATTTCAGAAGGAGTACGACCAGTGGATTTGTTAATAGTATTGTTCAAAGACCATTGTATCTGGGGTAAACACAAGTCCCACTCATTTTCTTGTTTATTGTGATTAGCCGCCGTTATTGCATCAACAATAGTCCGATTGTACCTCTCGACCTGACCATTGGCCCTAGGAGAGGCAACCGCGTTTAAGATATGTTTAACGCCCCTTTTATTAATAAAATCTGAAAATTCTTTGCTCGTAAAACTAGTGCCGCGATCAGATATGAGACGACGTGGTACTCCAAACAGCGAGAAATATTCCGCAAATACCTGAACACTGGCACTACTTTTAACACTTTTTACTGGCTTTATATAAATAAACTTTGAGAAGGCATCAATGATCACTAAAATATGACAATTCTTCTTTTTGCTAATGGGAAAGGGACCGCAGTGATCGGTATGAAGTGTATCAAACGGTTTATTAATTTTCGGAATTGGATGAAGTTCCCCTTCTTTAGCTCCAGCTGGCAACTTATTGTGGGCACAATTTAAGCAAGAATTACAATATTTTTTAATAAAACGTCTCATTTTTTTAAACCAATAAATCTGACTAATCCTGCTGTAAGTCTTATCAAAACCGAAATGACCGACATCGTCGTGATTCATACGAACTATTTGCCATCTTACTGATTTTGGAACTACCCACTTTAAATTGGTTCCATCATTTTTATCATTAGTTAATCTGTACAAACGGCCATTCTTAACAGTATAGTTGTTATGAATTTCGACAATGTCTTTTGTTTCAGAGTCCTTCAAAATGTTAATTATCCTCTGTATTTCTGAATCCTGTTCCTGCACTGTGCACAACCACGCATCGTCATCTATTGCTAAAACATCAACCACCTTTGGTACCTCATGGGATTCGGAGTCGCTTGGGTTGCGTGACAGTGCATCAACATGACTCATCTTGTTACCATCACGATGTTCTACAGTAAAATCATACTCCTGCATTAATATGTACCAACGTGCTACTCTCGGTATTAAATCTTTTTTTGTCATTGTGCTGCGTATAGCGGCACAATCAGTAACAATTTTGAACGATTTACCCAAAACATAAACTCTAAATCTATTCAAAGCACAAATTACCGCCAAAGTTTCCAACTCATACGAGTGTAGTTTGCTTTCGTCTAGTGTCGTTTGACGGCTATAATAAGCTATCGGATGGAATACTTTATCTGAATTCACCCGTTGTAGTAAAATTGCTCCTATACCGATTTTACTAGCGTCAGTGTGAATTTCTAATTCAGCCTCAGGGTCATACAGTGCCAAAACAGGTCGGGTCGTCAATTTACTTTTTAATTCCTTAAATGCTTTTATTTGAGGTTCACTAAAACTCCAGGAAACATTTTTCTTTGTTAGATTCGTCAGAGGTTTTGCTATCATGGAATAATTTTGAATAAACCGTCGGAAATAACTTGTAAGGCCAACAAACTGTCGAACTTCGTGAACATTTTTAGGTAAAGGGAAATCTACTGCAGCTTGAATTTTGTTTGCCCCGGGTCGGATACCATCCGAACTAATCTCGTAGCCCAAATAATTTATACGAGTCTGAAAGAAATTGCACTTTTTAAGATTTAATGTCAGATGGGCAGACCTCAATAATTGAAAAACCTTTTCCAGCTTATCTAAACCCTCTTCAATTGAACGTGATGTCACCAATAGGTCATCCATATAGGCCAACGCCAAATTTTGTCTACCCCTAAGCATACAATTAATCGTCCTTTGAAAAACACTAGGTGCATTGGCAAGTCCAAAGGGCATTCTCTCAAACTCATACAAACCATCCGGTGTTACAAAAGCCGTATATCGCTTACTGGCCTCACTCATGGGCACTTGATAGTACCCCGAAGTGAGGTCAAGGCTTATGAAGAATCTGTTGCCCCCTAATCTGTCTAGTTGGTCTTCGATGCGGGGCAACGGATATTTATCTTTTAACGTTTTCCTATTTAAGGCCCTATAGTCGATGCATAGCCGTTTATCCCCATTTTTCTTACTCACTAAGATAACAGGACTCGAATAATCCGAATTGCTTTCGCGTATTATACCGTTCAGTAATAATTCTTCAATCATTTTATTTAGGTGGTCACGCTCACTGTGTGATATTCTATAAGGATTATATACTACTGGTCTATTGTCAGTCAGCGTTATATCCATTTTTGCTAGATTCGTTTTTCCTAACTCTCCTAAGTTCATTGCAAAACAATCCCTATACTTTTTTAACAAATTATATAACTTTACTTTTTGTTGTTCTGTTACTTCCGTACTAATTTTAATATCTGATAAAGGCAACTCTTCATAATTTTTAGTTTCCGTTGTTAAACCTATATATTCCTTATTTACTTCTTGATATTGTTGACCGCGAACTAATAAAGTTCCTTTCTTAATATTTAAATCGTTAGATGATAAATTTGCTAGCATTAAATATCCTTTACCTGCTTCAAACTCAAAAACCCCAGGCAAAACAGCATATTCATTTTGCGGTAAAATACGAAGACTGTACGGTACCCACAAACCGCCGCCATATGTGCCATTGGTAATAGCATCTATTGGCATCACAGTTTTGGGTTTTATAACTTTGTCACCATCTGCGTATACCTTAGTCTTAAACGCATTATCACCAAGATCCGGTGTATGCATAAATACTAGTTCATCTGTTGTTTTTAAGATAATAACGTTTGGTTTTTCAGTAAAAGACTGCCCTACTAAAATTGATGTCTGTAAATAATGATCGTGTACGACTAGAACCTCCGTTTCAGCTTTAACAGAGCCAATTTCTAAAATTGCTTTAAACTTTCCTAATGGCTTTACAGCGGAATTTCCGAATCCCTGTAAGAGGGGTAAATTTTTGTTATCCCAATCTTGGACTATAAGTTTTGCATTTGATTCTCTTACAAGAGTGCATTTACTACCGAGGTCAACGTATCCTTGCAGGATAACGTTGTTTATTCTAACATCTTTGTAATATTTTGAATTTGCCGATTCACTATTAGTAATGCACAATATAGTTTTATTTTGGTCTGTAACAGTATTCGTTTTAACTAAATCGTCACTGTTATTCGAGTTTCTTTTACGACAATCTTTAGTATCATGGCCCAATTTAAAACAAAAACTACATCGCTTAATGGGTTTGTTACACTTTAAACTTATGTGCCCTAGCTCATTACAATTATAACATCGAATATTATCATTTGTACTGGTTTTTGTTTGCTCATTAGATACCTTATTGGAATTCTTAGGTGGCGCATTATTTCGGTTACGGAAGTTGGAAGTAGGTGTATTATTGTCGTGTTGGGACACGGTACGCAAGTAATTAAGGATTTGTTCTGGTTCATTAAACATGCAGGCTCCTGCTCCCATTCGAACAAATTTGTCGTCAATGCCGTGTATAAGACAGCCAACTGCTTTATTGCCTGTTATCTCACATTTATTTAAAAGTGCCATTTTGTCGTAATAATAATGTTCTAAAGACTGACCAAATTTACATCTAAGCCTTAGCATTGACGTCAACAGGTCTCCATAATTTTCGTTGGAAGGAAAAGCCTGTTTTAATTTTTGAACCCACTCATTCCAATTAAATAGTACCGAGGGTAAACCCTGGTACCACTTCTTGGCCAAACCACTTAATTTGGGAAGGGCATAGTGACATATTTGACGATCGTTCCAAGAGTAAATCTGCGCACATTCACTGACCTTGTTAATCCAATTTTCTATAGTTTGGCTATTATCACTTGGGTCAAATTCGGGTACAACACTGAAAGCAACAGGAAAGTTGTTTTGAGCCCAGAAATTGGAGGGTATTGACGCAGAGTTACCGATGGGGTTATTCACGTTTAATGGAATATTGTTCAATAAAATATCATTATTCAATAAATCAGGAGTAGTTTGCTTGGTAGCTGCACGTAATGGTGTTAAAGAAGTCAACGGAGGACTTTTAGTTGATTCACGATCAGGGCGTTTAGAGCGCCTTTGTTTCCTACTTCCCTTACTATGCTGTCTATGGCTACTGCTATTCTTTTTATCACGACGTCGCTTTTTACTATGCCGCGACCTACGGTGGTTATCATCACTATCACTACTATTTAAAGACGAACTATCGCTACTTGAGTCACGTCGTCTTCGCTTAGAATTACCCATTACGCACGTTAAACGATTTTGAGCGATTCAAAATAAATTCAAAATTATTTAAATACAGCGACAACAAAATCAAGTAACTACCTATTAATAATTAATATTCAGAGACAACTAACGAAAGAAATTATTACATTCAAGTTATTCAAATAATAATAAAATAGTTATAAAATCTCTTCAACCAGCAACTTGATATTTCCAAACGATCGAGGGTACTTATAACAATAACTCCATCGCAACTATAATCCAATGTTAATTAATAAGTATAGGTTAAGAAAATGTTCACTTCAAACTATCTTTGATTACACGTAAAAATACAACCAAAACTGGTATCACTTTCACTAGGTAATTCTCAACGATCACTATTAATGTTATTCCTCCAAAAGTTTTAAACTTGTTTCTTATTTCAAGCACGCTCGTGCTCATGCACGAGTGTGTTTATGCACGTGTTATAACAACAAAAAGTTTGTCGCAAAATCACAGCGAAACGAAGTAATACGTTCAGATCTGACCTTAAAATGTCCTTGGTCCAGGAAACCGCAGCATCAGGCACGTGGATAAACTTTAGCACACTTCTGACTTGAAAGAATTATTCACTTAAATACTTGTAAAAACTGTTTATTGGTACTCAACACCTTAGAATGATTATTCGAGACCACTTTCGTCGTCGGTAGCAGAGAAGGAATTGCCTCCATTTTTCCGCGCCGTTTTTATTTGAAAAGTGATCTATGGGTTGCCATAACCAAAAGAGGCAAAAATATAGAAAACAATGTTGCAACCCACAAATAATATTACTTTTAAATAGTCGATTATTGAGTATGCTAACAAAATGAAAGTACTATGTTTATGATCTTAGATTCCTGTATCATTAAAAAATATATAGGCTAATAAGTATATCTATCTATAGGCAAGGTAGTTTTACAAACTTTTCAATTAAGACTTGGCGAATTGCGAAAGCAAGTAGTTATAAGAAATCTAACCGCAATTTAAAATAGTTACTGCGAATAGTGCGAATAGATCTACTTGATAATCAATGGTCGTTTTCATGCACAGAACATGATTACTGACTAATGCCGTGTTTTATAAGAAACTAATGAAAACTCTGAGCACGTTTCCAACACTCTGGAATAACAACATAAAGGGCTTGGATCACAGTGTGCGAAATTCCTGACAAGTACCTATCTACTGTCTATCAAATATCAAATTTAGAAGGTGGAACGGATACCACGTTTACCATGTATGTAGGTACGTATACAGAACATCATTCAAAACTGTCCCACATATAAATTTTTCGTCGGTAATTAAAAAAAAACATCGGCTGGTTCCTACGTGCAATACCTTGACACCTACACGGTCAAAATGTATGGAAAAGCATTTTTTGTCAATTGCCTATGAAAGATTTGGATTGTCAGCATGATGTACTGTATACGTAGTAACCATTTTATGCGTCGGTGTGTACCTGCCACCCTAAGTAATAATCAGCAGCTAGAAGTCATCATCTGCCCAGCTTTTTCCCAACTATGTTGGGGTCGGCTTCCAGTATAACCGGATGCAGCTGAATACCAGTATTTCACATGGAGCGACTACCTATCTGACCTCCATAACTCAGTTCGTACTGGGTAATACCCCTTTGTAAGACTTTTTGTCAGACTTTCGGGCCACTGACTACCTGTAACGACTGTCAAAGATCTACAAATGGCAGTCGGGACCAACGTCTTAACTTGCTTTCCGAGGCACGGAGGAAACTCGGTATGTAATGGGTGGTCACCCATCAACCCAGGCAAGCGCGGCTTAACCTGATGTTCAATCCAAGCGGCTGTTCTTATTTAGCCACGAGCTCCTCAGCAGCTAGAAGTGAGATAACCAATAATGTCACTAAGTCTATCAACTACGTAAATCCTGCCATGGATTATTGTATTTTTGAATTGTTCATTTTATCTTTTTACTCTGGATCTGGATGCTCTTACTCGCACGTCTTTCTACTTCGAGATTCAAGATCGAGATTTTGTTACAACATATTGATTTAAAAACAGAGTGTCCATGGAGTTTCTTGCCCATTCTGCTCCATAGAGATCTACGCTTTCGAATGGGCAACTACAGTACCTACTTTCACAAGTTATTATGCCCTGTGACTGGGACCGTAGCTTAATTTTTTGTGTTTTGACTTTCAAAAGTGCCTGTAATGGTCTAATTGAAATAAATGCTTTGAGTTTGTAACCCCAGTGCGGGTAGGACTTGCCAGTTTCCTCTCGATATTTTTCTTTGCCGGTACTAATTTGAAGGTGTGGCTTACACAGTATACTGGAATCGTAACTTTTCAAGAAAACCTATCACTTGGTTTGTGAAAGGCTACTTCATTACTGTTAATTAACACAAACATCGCGTAACATAATGTTAACCAGTGAAATGCTGTTGCTGTGATTGATCGACTGGAATAGCAAGAACCCGTCAAATATCTTGAGATGAGTTATTTTCAGTACACGTTATTGATTCGGTTTTCAGAAACCGGCTGCAATATCCTGCTAATACAAAAAATAACACACTTTTGATTAAAAAGTACTATAGGCCATTGCACAATGCAATAGGCCCCTATAACTTGGGACTTAAACATAACTGACTAAATATGGGTGTAATATTATTAATATTATTGAGGTACACCTCTGTCTAACCCTTCGGGGATTTCAGGCGTGATGTTATGTAAGTGCGAATATACATAATAATAGCAACGATCACAGTTTCTTACAAAACTATCTACGTATATGCCGCACCTATGCACACAATTAATTAATCAACGTTAGCTTTGAGAAGTCGCTTCTCACCGTGGCTGCGTAGTAAGTGCGTGACGTGTCGGGATGGAAAACTACAATGAGGGCAATCACCCCTCCGAGGGAGGCAGTCATTATGTGCAATCTTGGAACAAATTACTTTTTTCTCCAATAAATGTACATTTCCAAAATAATTCACTCATTCTTTTACGAGCAGTAATTGAGGGCAAGTTGTTTGGCTACTTTTTTCGACAAAGATAATGAGTTCAAAGTTATTATAAAATATAGGTTGTATGAAAAATATGGTTAGGTATCTTGGGTACCTTCATGTTTTATAGTTAATATGAAAATGTTTATTAATCTTTCTTCGTCGAAATTGCACATTGCCGTTCATGCGTTCATCCTTGTAATCAAACAATAGGTCCAATGTATTTGTATTTAATCTTAACGATAAAGTTCACATGGTTTGAATGATGTAATGTAGTGTCACTGTTTCTCATCAGTAACTCATTAACAGGTCAGACTAATTTGATCTTTATTTGATACTAGCTACTGCCCGTGACATCGCCCGCGTTGAGTTTCGAAATTATGTCACGGGAGCGAATTACGGTACTATGTCCTACACCAGATCATGGTCTACCTGTGTGTCAAATTTCATCGAATTCCGTTCAGGCGCGCGTCAGCGTGAAAAGGTATGTAGCTAACAGACAGACGGAGTTACTTTCGTAACTTGTAATATTATTATGGACGGATATATCTACATAGGTTTTTGTCAACATATCGGAAGTCATTTCTTGTAACGATCTGAATTCTACCATTCCAAGCCAATAAATACTTACATAGCGAGTAAGTATTAACGTAGCAAAAAGAAGTCGACATTCGCGTGTATTTTGCGGAACTGCCTCGATGTAATGTGTACAGGAACACTTCCTGGGATGCATAAGAGCAAGGACAACCGACAATGATAAAATTGTTTTTAATTTATCAGTACCGACTGTTAATTAAATTTACTTTACACGTCTTAATAATGATTCATTAGCATAGAAACAATTTTCAGGAAATGAACATGACAGTGAGAATTGGTAGAAGGAAGGTAATTTTGTAAGCGGTGGCGACTTAAATTATTGACACGCGCTAATATACAATGCTGAGGGGTATACAATCATGTAACAACAATAATATTGAAAATAACCTAAATATTTACTTATCTACAACAAAATGTAGATAGGAATAACAGGCAATTAGGCATAATTATACGGGGTAGAAGGGACACCGATGCGAAAACGGAAACCACATACTCAGCACATCATGCTGAAAAACCCCACAAAGAAAAAAAACCAGCTGTTTCCTAAGAAAGTGCAATACCTACTTACACGGTCAAAATGTAAGGAACAACTGTTTTTTTTTTTAAACAACCTACCAAAAATTTCTATGTGGGGGGGGGGTTCAGATTGATGTAAGTACTATGTATGTGGTTTCCGTTTCCACCCCGTATACATCTCCAGAGGACCGGCCAATATTAGTGATAACGATGACAAAAAGTCTAACATCGGTAGGACTGTCACATTCATGTTACATTTCGGTGTAAGCCTAGTTTTAAATTCGAAGAATTAAGACAATTATGTTGCAATACATTACCTACTTATTTATGAAAATAGATCTGGAGTGTCTATATGAACCAAATATTAGACAGCAATTAGTATCACAAGTCATTTTCATTCAATTGATTAATCGATTGTCAATTGCCACCACTCCTGGAAAAGCCAGATAAAACCTAGACACAATATCTACTCACGTTAACTAAAAGACTATAAAAATATCGAAAAAATCCACTTACTTTTGTGTGATCTTCAGTCCAGGGATGTTTCAGAAATTTCAGAAGGATCTTCACACAAACGGCGAGAAGTAGGACTGATCGTGTGGCGAGCGGTCGCACAGTTAGCAGCAGCGATCAGTGCCGCGCTCCAACACGAATTGACAAACAGAGGCACGTGTGTAAGTATATACATAGCCGACAAGCCGACACTCCTCAGCCTCTGACGACACGATGACGTATAAAACCCTGTCAAAAGCTTGAATGCACCATCACAATTCACGCACAAGTTGACTCGATGCGCGCTAATCTTCATCTTAGTGTGTCAACATTGAAGTTACAGGAAAACTTGCGAACCAGTTTGAGGGATCTTTTAGACAGCGTAAAGTACTGTGATGCTAGAGTGATTAAATTAATGTTTATGTATTAATGACTATGTGCGTTGATATGTTTTGATAAAATGTTAGCGATTCCGTGCATTACATAGTGATTTAACCCATTTACAATTTCTGAGTATGGGTCTGTATCAAATTATTTTTAGAAGCTTCTCCATTAGTGCTTTCTGTAAAAATTAAGTAGGTAGTTTTAGCGACCGAATGAGCAGTGTAGGTGTGTTTAATCTAGGTTCTATTCATTTAATCTAGGTTCAGACATTGCTAAAGTATGAAATTGCGCAATATTTCCTTTTTATAATTTATTAAGGCTCCGTGCAGGAAATCAACACATTTTGAACAATTTTGATTACTATTTGTGGGAAAGGCAAGAAGAAATTGAACCTACTTTTTTGTTATTATAAGAGTCGAGTTTTTATTCTTGAGCATTAAGGAAGGACTTTTGAAAATATAAGATTCGATACTTCAATTCAATATACGGGATACTAGTTTGGATGGTATTTTTGCCGATGGGAAATCCCGTCGGGCGCACGGCCTGTAGTTATGGAATTTAGCAAAATATTGTTGATATAAATTCCTTTCAATCACGCTGATATACAGTGAGTATGTAAGCGTGCTTACTGTTCAGGTAAATAAAGACTTTTAATAAAATAAAACTGCGGATCTTTCTGACCCTGTTTACATATGTACCTTATAAGTATTAATAACAAGTGTTTTTGAAATTCCTTCGCGACATTTTGTAGTTTTGTCGTATGTGTTTTCATAAAATAAACACAGCTTTGTGAGCTTTGTTTGTTTATGTTAATTCGATTTTATTGCAGAAGTCAAATGCAAGTGGGCAAGATAATAAAACTGAATTTTCTAGTATTTGTGTAATAAACAATTTAATTCGTGATGAGTTATCAGCTTCATCAGACTGATCTGATAATGGAGTTCCTACATAAAGTAGATTAAAAGGCTTTCGCGTAGATACATTGTGGTGAACAGGGATTTAACTTCGTAACGGAGTTTGAACTTCAGGGGGTCTACTCTCTAAGTCCATCAACGAAGATAGATCATAACTTCCAAATGAACCCTACGCCCTGTTATTTTCGAATTCATGAGTTTTGAAAATACATCGGGAGTAGGGACAACTGTCCAATCGTGTTGTCATTAGTTTTTAGTTCGGGTTCCTCACTAATCGTGTGTCCGTAAGTGTTACGGAGTAGGAAACGCCCGTATCTTCGGTCGAAAGTACGGGTTTCGTGCTTAGAGAGTAAACTTCCTGGTTTCAGTCAAGAGGGTTCGATTTCACACATCTTCTTCTAACAAAACATAATAGCTAGGTACTACTTAATTAACAACGACTGTCCTGTCAATAGATACCCACCGCGATAAAACTGATGATCTATAGAGCCTATGCTGTCCCTCTGTGGGACGAATGCCTATTTCTCCCTTCCACTTCACTTAAGGAAGTTAAATACTATTAGGCCAAGATCTAAGAAAATGAAAAAAAAAAAAAAAACGTGGACCAATTGAGCGCGAGGTTGTAGCAAGTAGAATTAATTGATACTAAAAACAGAATAAGACATAAGCTATTCTAGCTGCATTATGTATTATATAGTTTGACTATTGCATGAACGAACACTATTACAATATTGACCGTCTGTCTGTTGTACGTTAACTTATTGCAGCGAAAGTAAAAAAGTCAAAAGTGCAGACTAAAGACTTGGGAATGATTTCAGATAGATGCAGAGGAATTTAGATCTGAGTTTTGAGGTTAGTACCTACAGTGCAATTATTTTTTGAATTCCGAATAAAAAATGCATCAGGTAAGTTGTTGATGAACCGGTTTTTTCGTAGATGGTAAAAAAGTATCGTATTCCAACCACCAGATGATTGGTTTCCTATTAGAAATCGAATGACTACCTACTTCTACCGATAGGTAAGTACAAGCTGGTGCGTTTTCCACATTACGCTCGTCATTACCTTCCAATATCATTTAAACCGGCATACCACAACGGTGCATACACCTACCCATACGAAACGTACATACGTATACGGTATGGTGGTAGATCTAGATGATAGTTCCCTAGTCTACTCATCTCCTATAAAAATATATTCTTCTTCTTTTTCGACTAATTTTGATCCATTTTGCAATCTCCAAGTTTTAGGAAGGTGCGGGGTACGCGTAAGTACCCCAGTGGGGAAACTGCTATCAATCACATACCATGGTATTAGTAATACCACAGTGCCAAAACTATGTTATGGTAGGTCCTTATACCTTATAAGGGCCTACTCATTAGTCATACGAAAACAAATTGCAAAATAAAGCCGAATTGGTAAATTGCAGAATATTAAAAACGGATCGGCTGCCAAAAAGCAACTTCAGAGTAACAAACAGGTTTTCTTCGCGAAATACGTAGTTTAAGTCTATTTCAAATAATTTGATGCTGATGTAGGTGCATAATCATAGGTTTGTTTTTTGATATACGAGTATATGTTTCCATCTGTTCTGAGTTAGAAGATTTTACACCTTTCATTTGTTTCAGCTTATGAAATCAGGGGTGTTTCTTCGATGCGTTTTGAATTTGTGTGTCATCCTAAATAGAAACAAAATTCAGGCATTGAACTGAATGAAAAAAAAACCGTTTCCAGAAACCCGGCAATTGTAGGGTAGGTTATGGATTTGTAGAAAATGTTGAAGAAAACGAATGGATCCCTAAAAACTAACTGCAAAAATTTCCAAAATCGGTTTCACACATAGGTAGGTGTAAATAAGTACGTATCATTAGATGTTTCTAGAAGCGGGAATTAACATTTTCTAAGTTGATTCAGTAAACTTGAATTGCAATTTTTTATTGTGTATTTTTTTAATCATCTTGTTTAAGATTTTTGTGTGCGTTTCTGTATTTTGATACTTTTTGCGGTTTAACTCACGTGTTTCGTCACACGACTAAGCCCCGTGTTGCGCTCGTGTAGTTATCTACTTACTATCTAACAATTTCAGTGATCTAGTCGGGAAGTCCTGCAACTTAAACGTACACAGGTAAAACACAGACCGGCAAAATTAATGACTACAAATACCTAAAGTTATGACCGCTATGGAGATACCTAGCTGCATAGCACTGCAACTTAGATAAACAATAAGGTAAAGTATCAACATAGTTCATGTTGATATTTTTAAACTAGTGTTAATATTTTGCGCCGGCCGCGGCGGGCGTCGTGTGAACCAAGTCCATCAGAAAATTCTAAGTAGTATAAATGATACGCTGTAGCCATAGACTCGTATTTCCGGTTTTCCGAGCGTAAAGCACATTAGGAATAACCGACTGCGAATTAAGTAGCTCTCTTGAGGAAAACCACGAGCTAAAAAGAACCCAATAATACTAAACATTTAAAAAAAGAAATGGGTAGGTACCTCTAGTGTTTGTATTGCTGGTAAAACTTAAGGATAAAGCTCCAGGGTAGCCCGCGAAATTCAAATTTTCTTTGTTTTTTTGCAATTTGCAGGGCAGTGTCAGGCTGTCCTATGGTATAATATGACATATTAAGGCCATTCAGAACCATAGGTACATCCCTATGCTAGATAGACTTTTCTCCAACTGTCAGCTGTTGCTTTTACTTCATAGCAATTAAGTGATTTAATTAATTCGGGCAATGTCATCGATTTCAGTGGCAATGCTACATTTGGTTGATCTTGTGTGGGTTAGGATTTATTGAAATTTTAACGATGCCATGCCGTAGTCATAAAATAAAAAAGCAAATTAAGTACAAAAATCCTCATATGTAGCTGATCTAGTGAACAATTCCTTTTAGTTGGCCTAGCCGTCTCTGTTTTAAATATTTTTAGCAATCATATCGCCTAATTGGTGGTTTGTGTCAAAACGCGAAACATGCCCAACCAGGCTATGTTTTGCTTTTATTGGCATTTAAGGATCTCGCATTAATTCGTCATATTTCACAACTTTAATCCACGGAACCGGTTATCTACTCAGAGCCGGATTAGCCACGAACTGCTCTTCTCGCAGTAGTCAGATACGAAACACCGGCCCCAATATAGCTTTGACATGTAAAAGTGTTTTTTTTTTTAAACCAATTTGCAGAAATAATTATGATTTATGCTAGCACCAAATAAGCGAAATAGCAATCATGTGTTTGGAAAAGTAGGAACCTAGTACCTAGTACCACTATCCTGGGTATTATGGAGAACGACTTTGTTTAGAAACATTAATTTGGCTAGTGCTTTATCGAGTATAAATCTAAATTCAACTTTAAAACCTAAAATCAAAACATAGTTCTACTGTAGGCTATTATCCTACCTACAGTTTGGTCGCTCGGCCGACTTACGAGTCGCGCGGCTAGCGGCTCGACACGCCGCCGCCTCCACCCCGCGCGCGAGACGCGTCCCGCGGTCGCCCTGGCAGTCCGCGCAAACCAGCCATAGTGCTAACTAGTGTTTTTCTGTTTTGATTTTTTATATTGTGTTATATTATTTTATTAAACTTTCATAAATAGTTAGAGCTGTGTTTATTGTGAAGAGTTCCAATTCCAGACCACCAATAGACACACACACTCTACAGTGGTGACCCCGAGAAGTTAACACGTGCAAGTGCTACCTACCTAATATAGTGTAAAATACGCGGACTCATAAACTGTTATAATAAAGGATAACTTTAGTGACAAACAAAATGAATAATACCGTGCAGGTGAACGTGGATGATGCAGAAAAGTCTCAAGATGTTTTTCGAGTAGGTGTGCGCGTCCCGCCATTTTGGCCGGAGAAGCCCGCGATTTGGTTCGCACAAATAGAAGGACAGTTCGCGATATCCAATATTACGGCGGACACAACCAAATTTTATTACGTCGTCAGTCATCTCGATCCACGGTACGCAACAGAGGTCGAAGATATCATCGTGAATCCACCAGCGACCGATAAATACGTAATATTGAAGGCGGAGCTCATAAAGCGACTCTCGGAATCCCGCGAGAAAAAGGTGCACCAACTGCTGACACACGAAGAGCTTGGCGACAGGAAGCCGTCGCAGTTCCTCCGACACCTGCAGCACCTCGCTGGTCCAAAAGTTCCTGAAGAGTTTTTAAGAACGATATGGTCGAGCCGCCTGCCGAGCAACATACAATCTATAATCGCATCTCAGGCATCCGCGCGTCTCGATGTGCTAGCTGATCTTGCTGACAGAATACATGATGTCGTGCCGAGAGGTCATCAAGTTGCGGCGACAACACAAGGGGTGAGTGAAATGGATACTATGTGTAAACAAATGACCGAATTAACGAAGCAAGTCCAGTCACTAATGCAAAAGGTCAATGACCTTTCCCGCCCAAGCCGATCAAAAAGACGCGAAGACCGCTCGAAATCCCGCCAAAACCGATCTCAGTCACGTAATAAACATCCAACTTGTTGGTATCATTACAAGTTTGGTGCTAAGGCCACCAAATGTGTTCAGCCGTGTGATTTTAAGCCGGAAAACTGCACAAGCAGTCAGTAATGGCGGCTGACGACTGCTCTGCATGTAAAGGCCGCCTATTTATCACAGATAAACGCACTGGCATACAGTTTCTCGTAGATACAGGTTCAGACGTGTGTGCCTACCCTAAATCGTACTTACGTAATCAGCTGCAATATAGTAACAAATGTAACTACGAACTTGTCGCTGCAAATGGCACTCCGATACCTACATACGGTACTTATCAGCTAAATCTTAACCTCGGATTACGTCGTGAGTTTACTTGGAAGTTTATTATTGCTGATGTTTCAAGGCCAATCATAGGTGTTGATTTTTTAAGTTTTTATAACTTATTAGTCGACTGCAGGCAACAGAAGTTGATCGACTCAATAACAAATATGACCGTCGGCGCGCCTTCATCTCACGGAATAACACACGAACTGCTGTCGTTGAAAATGTTTACAGGTCATTCAACTTATCTCGACTTATTACGATGTTATCCAGAAATAACAAGACCAGCTGGATCACAAAATGTGCCAATTCACAATACAAAACACCACATTAGAACGACGTCTGGCCCACCGGTAACATCACGACCGCGTCGTTTGGCACCGGACAGACTGAAGATCGCGAAAAAAGAATTTGAGGAAATGTTACAAAATGGAACAGCTCGTCGCTCTGAAAGTCCTTGGTCGTCCCCATTACATCTCGTACCGAAAAAAGACGACGGCTGGAGGCCATGTGGCGATTATAGGCAATTAAATTCACGAACAATACCTGATCGGTATCCAGTGAGGCACATCCACGACTTCGCATACCAGCTATCAGGATCCACCATATTTTCTAAAATTGATCTCGTGAAAGCATTTAACCAAATACCGGTTTTTGAAGACGACATTAAGAAAACAGCGATCACAACACCATTCGGACTTTTTGAGTTTACTGCCATGACTTTCGGTTTGAGGAACGCTGCGCAGACGTTCCAAAGATTTTTAGATGAAATCCTTCAGGGATTAGACTTCACGTTCGGATATCTAGACGATATCCTCGTGTTTTCAAAAGGGGAGACAGAGCACGTTGGGCACTTGACACAAATATTCAACCAGTTAAAAAAATATGGAGTAGTAATTAACACCAACAAATGTGTCTTAGGTGCTAGTGAAGTTACTTTCTTGGGTTATCACGTATCTGCAGCTGGTATACGTCCCCTCCCAGAAAAAGTAAAGGCGATCCAGGAATACCCCCTCCCTAAAAATGCTAAAGAGTTGCGAAGATTTCTAGGGATGATTAATTTTTACAGAAAATTTCTCCCTGGTGCCGCTCAAATCCAAGGCCCTCTCAATCAAGCTTTAAGTGGCCCAAAAATCAAAGGAACAACGCTCATCACTATAACACCTGAAATACAAAAAGCGTTCGACGCATGCAAAAATAACTTATTAGAAGCCACTCTCATCTCACATCCCGATCCACAAGCTGAGTTAGCACTTTTTACCGACGCTTCGGATGTGGCCATCGGAGCGGTCTTACAACAACAAATAAATGACAGCTGGCAACCACTGGGATTCTTTTCTCGCAAGTTATCTCCCGCTCAGACGAAACATAGCACTTACGATCGTGAATTGCTCGCAATACATGAAGGAATAAAATACTTTAGGTATATGGTCGAAGCGAGAACATTTAAAGTGTTCACCGATCATAAACCCATTACATTCGCCTTCACGACAAAAAGAGACAACTGTTCACCTCGTCAACACCGCTATCTCGATTATATCTCTCAATTTACAACTGACATCAACCACATATCAGGAAATGACAACGTAGTCGCCGACGCATTTTCACGACTGGAAAGCATCGACACTACCATCAACTACAAAGAACTGGAAAACGAACAAGAAAACGACCAAGAATTACAGAGTTTGCTACAAAACAACACGGCGTTACAGTTAGAGAGAGTGAAAACTATGGATGCCTACATTTACTGTGACAAGTCTACTTCACGTCCTAGGCCATTCATCACACCAACTTTTCGAAAAGCAATCTTCAACAACCTACACAATCTCAGTCATCCAGGCCCCAACGCTACTGCCAAACTAGTGTCAGAAAGATTTGTGTGGCCTCAGATTCGTCGTGACTGCAAAACATGGGCTCAACAATGCACTGATTGCCAACGCAACAAAGTTACCCGCCATACCCACTCTCCTCTCTCCTTATTCCCTGTTCCTTCTAACCGTTTTTCCCACGTCCACCTTGACATAATAGGCCCTATGCCACTTTCTGCTGGTTTCAGGTACTGCCTTACAGCTGTAGACAGGTATACTCGATGGCCAGAAGCCTACCCTCTAGCAGACATCACAGCGGAGACCTGCGCTAGCGCTTTCATTTCTGGCTGGGTCGCTCGTTTCGGTTGTCCAGAGAAAATTACCACTGACCGAGGAAAGCAATTTGACTCGCAGCTGTTCCAGTGCATGTCGTCGATCATAGGCGCCTATCATTGTCCCACAACAGCTTATCACCCGCAATGCAACGGCCTAGTGGAGAGAATGCACAGACAGCTGAAAGCCGCCATAATGTGCCACAACAACGCGCAATGGTCGGAGGTACTTCCTCTTGTTCTCCTGGGTATGAGGAGCGCCTGGAAGGATGATCTTCAAACCTCTTCAGCTGAATTGGTGTACGGTGAGCCACTCCGATTACCTGGTGAGTTCATTAAACCAGTAACACACAACATCGTAGATGAAGCAGACTTCGCAGCACGGTTAAGAAGACACATTTCGAGACTGTCACCTGCATCAACATCTGGCCATGGTGACAAAACGTTTTACGTGCCTAAAGACCTAAATACTGCCAGTCACGTGTTCCTGCGGAAAGGACCTCTGAAGAAGTCTTTAGAATCACCTTATTCCGGTCCACACAAAGTCATCGAAAGAGGATCAAAAACCTTCACAATAGACGTCCAAGGGAAATCCACAACTGTTACCATTGATAGGCTAAAACCAGCCTACATGGCTAACAACAATGATAGCCCGAAAATACCACCGTTACCGCAACCACCATCACCACCGCCGTCAGCTTCGTCGCCAGCATCGCCACTGTCGCAGCCGGAAACTACCACAAGAAGCGGGAGAACTGTCAGATTCCCGCGACACCTATTTCACTATCGACCGTGAACCGGTCTCAGCGGGGGAGTGATGTAGGCTATTATCCTACCTACAGTTTGGTCGCTCGGCCGACTTACGAGTCGCGCGGCTAGCGGCTCGACACGCCGCCGCCTCCACCCCGCGCGCGAGACGCGTCCCGCGGTCGCCCTGGCAGTCCGCGCAAACCAGCCATAGTGCTAACTAGTGTTTTTCTGTTTTGATTTTTTATATTGTGTTATATTATTTTATTAAACTTTCATAAATAGTTAGAGCTGTGTTTATTGTGAAGAGTTCCAATTCCAGACCACCAATAGACACACACACTCTACACTACATAAGGACCATAATAGAATTTGCTGCCGGCTCCGCGTTGGTTAATCCGACACTGCCTAAAATATTGGGCCAAACTGCCGATACCTACTCTAACCAGTCAGCAACAAGCACGTGTGTTAAAAAGTATAATTTTGATCAGAAAAAAATTGGATGGTTTTTATGGTTTTCGGATAGCCAATGTTTATTTAAGTAATGTAGGAAATAGTAGGTATTCTAATTAGGGCATGCGGAACCAGGTTTCGGTTCCATAGGTAGTAAAACCCCTAATCTATGTGTAGGTGAATAAGAATAAGAATAATTTATTTGCTAAAAAAACAGGTGTTACCAGTTGTTAAAATTGGTGGTTTAGGCACAAACCATATTTTGCCTTTTTAGGGCATGCAAATATAATTTTACACTATTATATAATGCGTATTTACGAGGAATATAACAAATATTTCCTTATATTAATTCTCTTTAAATTAGTTAAAGAGAAATAATTACAAATAAGAAGAAAAAATACCTCGACACATATTGCACATAAAACCATAAAGATAACTTAAAAATAAATTTGGTGTTGCAGAAATTCTTGTAAACTGTAGGAACAATTTTCTGTCAACCATTTACGCAATTTATTTCTAAAATATTTAAATGGGAGTTCTCTAATATTTCTAGGTAACATAATAAAGATAAATATACACAATACACACATGATACACATTGTTTTTAATGAATGTTGTATTGCAAAATGGTATAATATTTTTTGTTGAATCTCTTGGCCTCTGCTTAGTGTAACTGTCACCTTTGAATCCTCAAAAAATACATGCAGGTCAAGGTCAGTAGTTTGAGTCTTTTAAATAAAGGCCTGCAAGATTCAAGTGGACCGACACCCCAAATAGCTCGAACACATTTTTTTGTACAATAAACGCCTTTTCATAATCTGTTGAATTGCCCCACATTATTAGTCTGTAACTTAAAATGTATTCAATATATCCATGCTATGCGAGCAGTTTTTTCGTCGGATGCAATACGAAGTTTCCTAGCTTATACAAATCTATATAAAATGCATACGCTGTAAATGTGTGACTTCCAGTCACAAAATTGATCTAGAGTTACACCTACAAACTTTATGCTATCTGTTTCTTCTATATTTTTATCGTTTATTTTAATATTAATGCTATCAGAGTGTTTGCATGTTTGTACTAAAATTGAATTTTGTTTTAGATAAATTAACACATAGGTTATTAGTTTCAAGCCAATTTATTACGGACTGTTCAGCTTCGCTTATTTTATTTTCATGTGTTTAATTTTTGGTTTAATTCGGCACTATAACAGAAATATCATCGGCTAATAGGACACTATCATCATCATCACTATCACTAGGAGTCGGGTAAATCATTGATATAGATCAAGAATAACAAGGGCCCCAGAACATTTCCTTGTGGTACCCCATACTTATTGAATGCAGAAGAGGATCATTTTCAAAAGTCATTTTATGTGCATTGGGTATGACGTAGGTTTTGATTATATAATGTCTAGATGGAGCGTCAAGTGCGCGCAAACGTGTCAAAAAGTGTCAACCAACTATTGGTTCACAAGTGCTTGCCCGCCAATCAGTGCAGATCGTGTCATACACCTAAAACTTATCTTATTTAATAAGTCTATTTTTTAATGTGATTTATGAGAGAATTGTAGTAGCTGGTATCATTATTTACGCACACAAAGACATATACGCATAGTGTAAAACGACGCCTGCACGCACACATACTTGAAAATGTTGACTCGTTTTCTTTGATACGATTGTAGGGCGACGCTCTATCTAGACATTATATAATCAAAGGACGTAGGTATAGTGCAGTATGGTTGTTTTGGCTCTTAAATGACGTTGTCAAGAGAGCGTCTGTGGAAATTGTGTTGAAAAAACGAGATGGTGGCCTTAGTTCCAAATATGGCCTCGCGAAAAAAGAACCATGGTCGCACCAATGAACACCTACTATACTACTAATTTTTTTTTCTCAAAAGATGATCGTTATTCACGTCTTATGAATAATGCAAGTATTACAAGTTACAAATAACGACATGAACGATTTCTACTTTGATAAGATCTACAAAAACACGAAAGTTACCGATTCTGCGTGTAATGAAATGTGAATTGAATTGACGGTTAACTAAATTTGACATTACAATGACAGTTTATTGACATTGACATTCCGGACCCAAGTTCCTGTTTTAATGCCGCGAAAAGCATGAATCTTTGGCATGTTTTTATTGAAAGCGAGAAAGGAAAAAAAACTCCATTTGAATTTGCTTGAGTTGGAAGAGTATAGTAGTAGAATAGTAAATGCTGTAAATGCTACATTATACTCATCCAAGTTTGAAACTCGTGTTTTTGACATTAGATTGACAGTCTTGACACGCTTGACAGACACAACTGCTGTCTTTTGTTGAGTTGAGAACTTAGAACCACGTGCGGGTTTATAGTTTTGGTTCACAATTTAGACATAGTTTCAAAATGGGTATAATACAGAGAGTAAAGTAAGTCAATCTTATTAAGAAACGGTATTATTCGTTTATTAGATTTACAAATATCACTACATAATATAACATATTTACAGGAAACCTACAACAAGGAAGGGTAAGAAGGTTTTGCAATCAAAGGAGCCAAAACCTATTGAAGGGCCCAAGCAAGCGCTTTTCATCCAGGGTCGTAACCCTTCAGAGCGCACACGGAAATTATTGAAAGACATTTATGATTTGAAGAAACCTGATGCAGCATACCTCAGCCGGAAAAATGATTTTGTTCCTTTTGAAGATGCAACGCTCATTGAGAAGTAAGTACCTAACAAAAACAGTTCGCAATTTGTCAAGGAGTCTATTTACAACATTGTATTAGTGTTACTTAACATTGAGCAAATTGTGATCATAAACTGTTATTTACTTTTAGCCGGTCTATGAATGTAGTTTTTTAAAGTAGAAATTCACAGGTTCTCAAGTTGTGTTGTGTTGTAGTATTGTAGTTGGCAGTATTTGAATTTGGGTAAAATTCAGAAACAAACAACTGTTCATCTCAAATAATTATGGTCATCATCCAGTATAAAGTAAGATCTTTTGTGCCAATCCCGTTACCACACATGTGGTAATTTGTAACATGTCTTTTTTATTGATTACAGATTATGCTACAAGAAAGAAGCCGCACTATTTGGAGTTGGCTCTAACTCAAAGAAGCGGCCCCACAACATAGTACTTGGCCGTACATTTGACTATGGTATCTTAGACATGATAGAACTTGGCGCAGACAACTACAAAGCAATGTCAGAGTTCCACAATATGAAGGTGCTGGCTGGCATAAAGCCTTGTCTGGTTTTCAATGGGCCAGCATGGGACTTGAATCAAGATTTGAAAAGATTGAAGTCACTTTTCACAGATTTCTTTGTTAGAGAAAAGGTATGTACAGTACTTAATAAATCCATGATATGTTATTAATATTTATTATCAGCCATTTGTGTCCCACTGCATGGCAAAGGCCTCCCTTCCCTCCTTCCACTTATCCC
The DNA here is from genome assembly GCA_964057025.1 of Standfussiana lucernea. Lineage (NCBI taxonomy): Eukaryota > Metazoa > Arthropoda > Insecta > Lepidoptera > Noctuidae > Standfussiana > Standfussiana lucernea. The sequence goes on from OZ059796.1 coordinate 7,393,216, forward strand.
TATTGAGTACTGTGAATCGCCTATCCTTGTGGAAAGAGTTGAGTTCCTTCCGCCAGTGCCTCCTGGCCCTACCGCGTTGCTGTATGCTGCTGTTTGGGACCCACCATGTGATTACCTTAGCCCATAGCTCTTCCGGCATGCAACAGATTGGGGCAGCCCAGTTCCACTTTAACTTGGCAGCCGTAAGACCAACATCGGCAATTTGAGTTTTGGAATGCAGTATTGAGTTAATTATACAATCAGAAAGTTTAACTCCAAGGATACTGAGCTCCATTGCTCGCTGACAGACCTTGAGTGCGGTCTTTTGACACTTGGTAAGTGACCATGTCTGCGCTCCATAGGTGAGGGTAGGAAGAATGCACATGTCCATGAATTTTCTCCTCAGTGAGAGAGGGAGAGGTCCCTTCATTATTTGTTTCATCGACCAATAGCTCTTCCAGGCATTCTCGGTGCATCGGAATATTATATTTTATGGAAAAGTACCCTTGGACAAAAGTAAAGATAATCGCAGTAAAGATATCATCATTAAGATTATTTTGCCTGCTGAGTTATTAATAATAGAAGCTCATAGATCAGTAGCATTATGAGAGAAATTTTTAAGAATGTCATATCAATTCTAGGTGGAACAAATCAGACTGCAAGGTTTGGAGCATGTTCTCAGCTTCACTGCCACTGAAGATGGCAACATATACTTCAGATCATACAGAATACAGCTGAAGAAGAGTGGCCAGAGGACACCTAGGATAGAGTTGGAGGAAATTGGTATGGAATATTGTATTAGATAATGCAGGTGCGATGTGAGGCAGAGGTGCATAAAGCAATAGTTGTAGAGTTAGCCCATTCAAAGCGGTAACAAAAATTGCCCTTCTGAGTCAGATGCCAAAAAGAAAATACGCTGATCAGCATTTTCAGCACCTCAGTATAATGTTATAAATTTTACAATATATAATCCCATAGCAAGTTATTTTTCCCAAAACAAAATTAAATTATAATTAGAACAGTGAATATGGTTTTATATCAATAAAGTTGACATTTGTCAATGGAGGAAACCAATCGACATTTTCCGCACTCAAGTAAAATTTTAAAAACGTTTATGTTTTCTTAAACCGTTATTACAGAAAGTATAGTTTTGACCCAAATTTTCTAAACGCTGATCAGTATTAAGAGTGGAGTCAACCCCCGATCAGCGCTAGCCATAACATCATATCATGATGTACTACCACATCATTGTCATCATTGCGATGTGAAGAAATGCAAAAATCAGCCTAAAATCAGGCTGTAAAAGTATTTGAATATTCAGGCCTGCCTACTTGCCTCTATTTTTTTTTCTGTTTAGATAATAGTTGTGGCTGGCATCAACACAGCTATTGTTTATGACAAAATCTTCTAAAGCGTCATGTTTCCGAGATATACGCTGATAAATTCTATACACTGATGGTGCTATCAGTACAACTGCGAAAGCTTATTGCTTCGGAAGATTTTGCCTCATACAATACTAGTTTGTATTGATGACAGCTGTTAATACAGGTTTTTTTTGGGCTTGTTATGAAAAGTTAAATTAAAAGGCGGGTAGTTAGGCAGGCCAAGCTCCGCAATAAAATATTCCACCCAAGAGGGTAGATGTTAAATTGTGTGAAATTGTTGTTTTTCCATATCTTTATGGAAAAACAACAATTTCCTACATCTCCTATAATCTAAGATGTTGAAATATGCTTGCACAAAATTAATGAGTGAAGTTACAATGTCTTACGATCATCATCATTCACTTGCCTATTATGTCAATTTATTTTCGGTTGGCAAAGTGTATTTTCTTCATTCATGCAACATTTTTATATATATTTTTTATTTTTTTTTCAGGTCCTTCAATAGATTTCAAACTAAGGAGAACTAGACTTGGATCAGAGGATCTGTTCAAGGAAGCCTGCAGGGTTCCCAGGGAACTCAAACCAATCACAAAGAAGAACATTTCCAGAGATGCATTCGGTTCCAAGATGGGTCGCGTACATATGGGCAAGCAGGACATCAACAGATTACAGACTCGCAAGATGAAGGGATTGAAGAAAACCCCAGAGGAGAAAAAGAAGTTCTTAGTGAAGAGGAAGAAGGAAAGACAAGCGGCGAAACAGGCACAGAATGTTGCTGCAGAATAAACATACTTGATTATTATTCCATAGATGTTTGTTTTATTTAGATCTAGAAAATTCAATGATTTGACATTGATTCCTTTATGCCGTAGCAGTAAAGGTTGTTTTAACCTTGACTGCCACGGTCGGCTATAGCCGACAGATGAAAACTACTTGAAAAATGTCGTTTTCTTGTCGGCTATAGCCGACCGTGGCGGTCAAAAGGTTAACCGACTCCTAAAAAAAGGAGGTTATTTTTTCTTGAATTAAGTTTCACCACAGGCGTGGGATCTATTCTACTAGTTATTCTTGGAAGTCGGTATGTATGGGCTAGGGTCGGGAGGCACTAACCGATATTCTCGAATCGCACCCTCTAAAAGCACTTCTCATTCACTCACTCTACTGCAATATAAGTAACATTAGTTACCATATCATTAATCTCGTCGTTAGTGCGATTGTGTATTGTGTTAGACAGTGGTAATACCACAACCAGCGCTGATGGGGCAAATGACATGGCTACTCTACATTTTAGTTCGCAAGCAATCAAGTACTGTGTCGTCCAACATACGATTACGCTGGATGACCCGCAACTGATCCGACAGTCGTTGCGCCGACACGTTAACAGCTGACTCAAGCACCTGAAACAGAGAGAGCATCCGAGCACGTTGGGCGGTCAGGTTGTTTCCCCCCTCTGTAGCCCCATAGTATGAGCCCCAGGCGTCCTCCCCGTCGACGAGCAGGTGGTGGCGTCGTGGGCGGAGAGAATACTCGTAGGTAGAGCTCGACGCAACTGCCAGGGCCGTTGTCTCAGCACTCACGATGGGGCTGGTTTCTGGCGGCGGCGAATCCAAGCGAAGCGGAGCTAAGCGACGGGTCCGGAAACTGTACCTATTTGTGCACGTCGAGCTGCTACTCTAGTCAACATAATTTCAATCCATGTTATCTTATTGATTTTCATATATTTCATTCTAGGTCCAGTTTTTTCATTTAAGATAAAAAAACTTTTTTGCAAAAAAAAACCGACTTCCAAAAAAAAACAAAAAAAGTGGAAAATAACTTTACTTTCGAAAGTCGGTGACTAATGTTTGTTTCATTGACTTTTTTGCCACCGACTTCCGAAAGTAAAGTTATTTTCCACTTTGTTAGTGTTTTTTTTGGAAGTCGGTTTTTTTTTGCAAAAAAGTTTTTATTTTACCCTTTTTAGTTATCGTATCACAAACAAATCCTTGTCAAGTATCAATTTCGCAATTTCTTTTACTTTGATGACATTTTTTCCAGTTATTTTGATTTCAAAACCAAACTGCTTAACCGATTTTGATGAAATTTCTATGGGACCAATCGAGAAGTAGATCCATTCAGATAAAAGAAGAATTTTTCAAATCGGTTAAGAAATGACGGAGATATGAGGTAACAAACAAAAAAAAAAACATACAACCGAATTGAGAACCTCCTCCTTTTTTTGAAGTCGGTTAAAAAAGGGGTTTCATTTTGCGTGTTTTTGGAGTTAATGAAAAACTTTTCTCGGTATGAGGTACCAGGATGTTTAGATGTTGAAGAAAATTACAGAATGAAATTGAAAGAAGTTCGTTAGTGTTATTATAAGTAGTATTCCTTTTTTCCCTAGGTTCGTTTTAATGAAAGTTACTAGCGGTGACTATCTACGTCTATACAGGTAGCATCGTCACCGATAACACTTGTTTGTCGCACATTCAAAAAAATGAGCCCAGAGAAGGGAAAAGTAGCATTGTCCTTTATGTGCTTTAAAGGGGTATGTATTTATTATATCTGTGGGGTATGCAAACTATTGGCATGTTTTACTTTTTTTCTTCTTCTTTCACTGCCCACAAGGCAGACACAATAATTAAACAATCACATGAACCTCATGGGTTTATTACACAGTGAAAACATTTAACTACTAATTAAATATAGATATATAATAGATAGACTTAATTAATTATCGTCATCACTCGTCTCTCTTCCCTCATCCTGTTTTAATATAAAATCCAGAAATTGAGCTGGAGGACTTAAGTTTGGTTGATGTCTGCCCCACGCCATGAACCAAAATACAGACATGACGTGACTACAACAACCAAGTGTTCTCTTGCCAGAAATACATGAACAGTAATGCCCTTTTATTGCTGCTACGCCATCATTAATCCCTTCAATCAAAAGATACTACCGCGCCCATTGTCGTATGCAGAAGCGGGGGACGCGGAATGACTCATTACAGTTGCCGAGTAGTATTTAACAATGGGAAACTTATAATATTACACATGGTCACACGGAGTATTTTTAATTAAGAAAAGTAACGCCTGATAAAAAAACAATAGCTATCTACTAAACACTCTAACTCGGTACGAAGCGGGGGACGCGGAATGACTCATTAGAGTTGCCGAGTAGTATTTAACAACGGGAAACTTAAAATATTACATACGGAGTATTTTTAATTATGAAAAGTAACGCCTGATAAAAAACAATAGCAATCTACTAAACACTCTCTAACTTGTTGGTATGGTTGTGGTTGGTAGACCTAGTTCTTTTTGCTATTGATTTCTCATAGAATCCTCTAACATATGGCCTAGGTTTCACTTTTGGCTAAAAGAAAAAAAAACATGCCAGCAATGTATGGGAAAAGTTGCATTGCCCATAACAGTAAGATAGGTTCCTATTAGAAGTGTTTCACCTAATACCGCTTACCTGGGCCTGGAAAAATCTATGCCAATAATTGTAAGTTAAACAAACTAGTAGGTCGGTGTTTCGAAAACCTTATACATTCACGACTGCGGAAGTAAAACCTACATACATTTTATAAGTCGTTAAAGTACCTGCCCGCACTTGATTTAATTCACTATTTCAACAATTAAAATAGGGAAATGGTAATTTACGACAGTTTTATATATTGTGATAAACTTGAAAGATAAAAATTAATACGTTTTGTATAAAATAACTTTTTTGTTCGTCTGCCGTTTCCCATTTTCCTTGCCTTTAATTTCGATTTCCTCGAGTCTATGCGTCATGCACCTATGGGTATGTATGGCTGTATGTATATGTACCTATATGGCTTGGTGTTGATCTCGCTAAGTGCTTTATTGATAAGGCGAGTTGTTACTGGCAGCTACCCATGGCAGTATGCACTTAAGCTAATTTCCATACGCAATGTTTGTAAACTGGACGGTACAATAATATTTGCCATGCATTATGACGAAGTCAATCACATTTTAACTATGTTAGAGAGCTGTTGTTCTGTGACTGTGAGTGAACTATTTACATTAATTTATCTTCCGGGACTGTTCACTATCGTTAAATATCCTTGAGTGAGAGTCGAAGCTCTAAGTAAATTCCGAGAAAGTCTCTGAATCTGAATGCTTCTTCTACAGTCTCTGACTTCTCGCAAAACATTTCCCACAAATTCACTGGCACCTAAGTAGGTAATTTCGATTTCCCATTAATGTTGGGTTGGCAAGTCTAATACCATAAACCGTGTACAAGTCCAGATACTTTCATAAGGAAAAAAAAAACCAAAAAGGAAAACCCATTTTCACTGCCCGACCAGGGAATTGAACCCCATGTTCAGTATTCGCTGTTGCGAGCTAGTCAAGAATCTAGTAGGTAGATAATTGGACATGTAGGTGCTACCTGTCATTAGGTATCTATAGATCTATGCAAGTACTTATCCATATTAAACAATACGTGTACAGACTCTACGCAGTGTCGTTAGTTAGTTTTAACAACTTATTAACTTAGCCCGTATCAACATGATTATAATTACACAGTACCTAATTAACGTCTGGTAAAACAGTAGGTATGTACCACTATTAAGTATCTATTAATACTTTACAAAAGTTCTTACATCGGTTGATACTACCATTATCAACCCTCCGTAGTAGGCTATATCACTTTTTTTTCCTTTTTAGAGGTTGTTTGTGTCCGACGTTTCTTTAAATTTTTTATTAAATTTTTGAATTATGAGTCCTGGCTTCCAGCTGATAAAGTTCTGGCAAGCCTCTCCAGACCTCGGTGGGTACGTTGGCTATTTCCAGGTCATCATCTGCCTTTTCCCAACTATGTAGCGGTCGGCTTCCAATCTCACAGGATTCAGGTGATGCTGAATACCAGTACTTTACATGGAGCGACTGCCTGTCTGACCTCCACAACACAGTAACTGTTGACAAGTCTGGTGTATTTCGTTAGATATGCAGGTAATGTTAGAAAAAGTGTAGATGTAGATAAGGGCCGACGCACATTTAAGCGTAGCAACCTATCGCACGTCGCATGGACCCGAACAGTTTCAGGAAATGCCCGCAGTTTTTCTTTTGCGTCAGCGTCGCGTCGTCACAAAGATTTTTCGGCTTTAAGTACCTACGTAGCTAATTAGTTATCTTCCTACATATACAAAAAGTTTTTTTGGTCCTTCTACCTACATTAAAATCGCTTATCTTGACCAGAAGTGTTTTAACTTTTAATAATGTGAATAGGAAATGAACAAAAAGGTTGCTGTCGAATCAATGGCCCTTACGTCCTTAGCTACGATAATCGGTCTTATTGTAAGTAATAAGTATTTGTAGTTTGTACAAATTGGAAAGGGTATTGTTAAAAGCTGGATAACTTAACCTTTTGAACGTCAAACAGTGATTGTTAATTTCCGTTGTTTATCATATTCGTATATCTATTATATACCCACCTAATTTTGTACGGTGGATTGATCACGTCGGCTATACCATATATTCAATATGAGTCATAAATTCATAATATTATTTCCTTTATTTATTTTTCTTTCTTATTTTTTCGTTTTATTATTTTATGTGGGAGTACCCACATAATATAATAAAATAAAAACATTTGAAAATATGAAAAATAGTAGCCCACCGGTATCGGGAACAGGGTCCAAGCTACCGGCGGTCAGGGCTCCAGAGAGAGGAATCTTCTAACAATACGAGTCGTGTCCAGGAGTACCTACCGCTTTCTGAATCAAGCCCTTGATCCAGCTGCCTAACGAAAGCCTCCTCAGGTATTGGTCGAGGCTCTTGGCAATTAAGCCATTAGCTGAAACGACTATCGGCACAATGATTACCGAGTCCACTTCCCACATGTCGACAACCTCGCGAGCCAAGTCAAGATACTTGATTTGTTTATCTTTCTCGGCTTCCACGAGGTTCCCGTCATGCGGGAGCGTTATGTCAACAATCATTGCGCGCCGCTCTGATCGATCCACCACCACTATATCAGACTTGTTGGCCACAATAGCCCTGTCAGTGATGATGGATTGATCCCAGTACATTGTGATATTGCCATTTTCGAGAATTGGGTCGGGCACATACCTATGGTACGGTATTTCCGATTCCACAAGGATGTATTTTAGAGCAAGTTGCTGATGAATAATCCTGGCTACAAGGTTGTGCAAGTACTCTCCCTTAGCTAGACGAGAACACCCGGAGATAATGTGATGAATTGATTCGCCCGGACGGTGGTATGCCCGACATATGTCAACCGTGCCGACCTTGACAATAAATCTCCGGTAGTTATTCGTCATCATAACTTCATCCATAATTGCACAGACAAAACCTTCGGTTTCTCCGAAGAGGTCGCCGGAACGTAGCCAGGCTACGGACGCTGATAGGTCTACATCAGGCCTGGCATGAAAAAACGTCCGTGGAGCTCCTTACTCTGCCATACTTCCCTGCGGTCGTTAGTGTCAAGCACTACAGGTTTGCGCCAGTTCTTTTTAGCCAAGGAGAGCGCCTCCGCGGGATATACAGTGTCATACATAACCAAAAATCGTGGGTGATGCATTCGATATGCCGTCAACAATGTACGGACCATCCTATCCTGGGCGTCTAGTTCTGTTCGTGTCCATTTGAGTATGCCGAAAGAGTACATCAAAACCGGCATGATCCAACCGTTGAAGGCACGCACCTTATTTCCGCCTGATAAAAAACTATTAAATACTTTTCTCAGGCGGCCAAAGAGGCGCTCCTTCAACGATTGCTTCATGTCAGCTTTTGGTTGCTGAGAGGGATCAAGATTTATGGAATCCGAGAGCTGGGTTCCCACAGATCCCATAATCTCCCCTCGCTTTACATGTATTACCGCACATTTGTCCACACCAAATTCCATCCTGATGGCACTACTAAAAGTTTCTACTGAAACTTTTAGTAGCTTTTTAACCTTCAGTAGCTCCATCAGTTGCAAATCGTTGGGGGCAAAGAGTTTCAGGTCATCCATGTATAGGTGAGATATAGTATGACCACCTCTCCTCAACCGATAGCCTATTCTGAATCTTCCAGCAGCGTGCTAAGAGGATTCAAGGCTAAGCAGATCCAAAGTGGACTCAAATCATCGCCCTGAAATATACCTCGCTCTATCCTTATCGGCTCGCTATTCCTCTGGATTTGCCGACATCCTGGATAGCGAAGGACTGTCCTCCATTGCCCCATACACGACATCAGGAAGGTGCGCAGAGTTGCATCAACTTTATACAACTCTAGCACCCTCATGATCCATGAGCTCATGTCATGTATGTGGCACCGAGTCATAGGCCTTCTTATAGTCTATCCAACATGTCGACAGATCTCTCCGGGAACCGCGAACTTGTTGGCTTATGGCCGACATACACAAACAGCCAAGGCGTAGTTCTTGGCGAAGCTGGCTTGTCTTAGGGACCTAGGTAGTTACCTATAGGTATAGTTTCTTAAATAGCTAAAAACAGCATCGAGGTGACGAAGTATTTTAACGAAACTGTTTAGCAAATTAAGTAGAACCTACTTAAGCATTCGGACCTAATTTAGTCTCCAAAGAACATTTAAACATGTAAATAGGTCCTGTACTTTATAGTCTAGATTAAGTACTTCCAAAGAAAGCCTTTTGACCGACCGTAGTTTTAGGGATGAAAAGTTGGTACGAATAACAATGGCGTGGACCATAAATTTATTGTTTTAAAACCACAACTCTAACTAGGAATATTCTAAGTATTTGTTACTCATAAGAATGGCATTTATTTTGTTGTGGTGTAATTTGTTGTTAAAACGTTACCTCATGATGCGGTTGCAGGTAACCGTTGTAAGTAGGTACATAGGTTACCAGCTTACCAGTGTATGTATCTACTAATATTCTATGAACTATGAATGAACATTAGTCACATGATCACATGCCATTAAGTTAGTGCTTAGTGGCTAAACGATTAAAACTTGTTTATGTTTTGAATTAAACATTCCTTGCCCATATTTTTGCGCAGCCTTATATTTGTTTTTTGGTGTGTACAGTTTAGGTACATGTACACATGGTTAAATTAACATATTTTCTTAATATATTTAATTCTCAGTGAGAGCATTTTAATCATCAGAATCAAAAGCTAATTTAAATCATTGTTTAATTGAGCCTACTTATTGAAATAAGTAAGTAGGTAGGTACCCACCTAGTCGTGTATTCATGAAGGCCATGTCTTTACCTTATCTAAAAGTACAAATTAGGAACTGCTACGTCTATTCGACGCCCTTGTCATGTGCCCTGTGTGTGACTTTCAAAGCTGCAACAGTTTAACAAAGTACGCACATACGGTTAGCCCGTATGTAGGTAGTTTGTCTGAAAGGAAATTCCCCGCACGGTTTGGCCTTAGAAACATAGATAGTTAGTTTAATCTAAACCTACAGAATTAAATACTTTGCACAGTAGCGGTTGTTAAACAAGGGACTGGTAGGTACTCACTTACTCAGTGATATATTGATCATAATTTATGCTTTCTTTTTCGTGGAAAAATATATTGAAGAAATCAATTTATTATTTATTTATTTTGGTTGCATCAACAATCCAGGGTGATCAACTGAGATGGATAAGCATGGATTAATCTCAAAGTAGAAATAAAGTCGGTTCAAATAATGCTCATGTTGATTTAAATCGCACGTGTACCGGCGCCTTATAAATTATACCCACCTACACGTCTTTATCCGCGTCAACCTACTCATTAAACAGAGTCTGATAATTTAATTGATAATTAATAGGTAATACAATTATTATTTCATGTGTTCGTGGTAATCTGAAAACCGCCACGATGTTACGATGTTACCTAATAGACAATATCTGCAGCCTATAAAATATAATGAAAATACCAATACTTACCTATTTTTGCGGTTTAATAAATACAACAGTAACGGTTTTCCCTCTAATGGTTTTTTATCTATTTATTGGCAAATTAATGACATCATTTAGTACCTAGTTCAAAACGAAGCCTAACGAGTTGATCTTAATGGCTCTAACTTATGTTTGTAACCATTTTATTTCAATATTAATTGCTTCTCAATTTTTTGATAAATTACGGCCATTAATTTATAATTCATTGTGTAACATTGGTTCAACATTAAACAAAAAAGGCAATAAATCTGTGTCATGTATTTATTTAAAATAGATGATTCGATAATGGAATACCGGCTCTGTTTTTTGCCTTTGTCCTGAAGAGGGACGTAAACAGGTTAACAAAATCCGTCTGATCCTCTGACCTGAGCCTTCTCTGCAAAGGCTTCTCTCCCTTTCTTCCATTTATTATTTCACTAGCTGACCCGGCAGGGACCGTACAACCCCGCTTAAGAGTTAAGCCTTTCGAAGGGGTAAGCCGTTTATGAGGTTACCTCTATCATTGGGTAACCCCTTGAATGGGTTTTGTACCAGAAACCCTTTGAAAGGGTTACATGATAACCTATTGAATGGGTTTTATACTAGAAACCCTTTGAAAGGGTTACATGATAACCCATTGAATGGGTTTTATACTAGAAACCCTTTGAAAGGGTTTCATGATAACCCATTGAATGGGTTTTATACTAGAAACCCAGTGAAAGGGTTGCATGAAAACCCATTGAATGGGTTCTATACTAGAAACCCAGTGAAAGGGTCAAAACCCTTATAATATATAGGTTATTATAATGAAGGGCATTATAAAAACCCATATATTATAAGGGTTTTGTTCGGGTTATTCAATAAACTTGTGCTAGGTCGGTGGTACGGGAATGGCGGCCGGGCGCTCATTGCCTATAATTCACTAGACGGTATTATACAAATAGCGAGAGTAGGTACGAGCGAGAGCTCCAATAACTATAGTTGCGTATTTTGAGTTTTTGAGTTTATATTATATTATTCTTTTGATCTATCCGAGCCGAAAGTAGCGTGTAGACTTTTTTTATCAATTGGGATGCGTTTGCGTGTTTCAAGCTAATTCATTTATAAGGTTAGTTTTTTCTTGAATATTAAAGTACTTTGTAGATAGTTTGAGTTTTTCTTTGTAGATAGTTTGTAGGCAATAGTATTGCCTACAAATAGGCTCACTCGCCCCCTGTTACAACATGAGATTTAAAAACATAACTGACGAATGTGGGTGTACTATTAGTCTATTAGGTACACCTCTTTGGGGAATACAGGCGTGACGTTATTTGTGATGTTTGCAGATATGTAGTTTATGCTCAAAATCCATCCAAGTGCTAAGATTTCTTTGCTAACTCGCACGAAGTTGCGCAGAAGATGGTAGGTAAGTACTTCATAGAGACTCTCTGTTGGTCGTTTGTTATTTAGGTATTAGGTTTCAAAATTATAAAAACGAATGTTGGGGCCGGATGCCTTGTATCATTTTATTATACTTATCATTTTATATTTGGTAGTAGAAAATATTACTAAGTATATCAGAGAGTGAAGAAAGTTCTGATGACGAATCTCAACACGTCAATCAGATCCATGACGAATTGTCAAAAACATCAGCAGGAATGTCTTTGTCACCTACATTCGATCCAGATGTTTCTACGCCTGATTTATTTCTGTTATAGCTTATGCAATAGCTTGAATTTTAAAGCTCCCTTAGGCTCTTTAGGTCCGGCTCGCTTCGCTCGCTCTTGCGTTCTCTTCATCTTGAAACTCTTACTCATCTCAGGGGCCGGGTCGTAGGTCTGGTTTTGAAGTTCAAACCCGGGAGGGGTTTTGACATCTAAATCGACCCCTAAATCTCGGACAACTATAAAGAAATCAACCGATCCGAGGCGGAATGCAAAAAAATTCTCGCTCGCTAATACATACCCGTGTTATCGTAATCAATTGAATGAGCAATGAGCAAGTAGAAATTTTGTCTTTATTTTATTATAAATGTCGTTTGAAATAAGATAAGACATTTAATAAAAACTTTTTACAGTCCGTTCAACCGATTTTGACTTCTATTCCGTAGGCATAAGAACGCCTTTAAAAGACGTCTGCGTTGGACGACTGTAAGTATAGGACTATGACACAAATAAGGTTAAATGTAATTCGTTTGGGTGAATGCGAGCCGTAGCCCCGTAGGTATGTACGTTAGTGCATGACTTCGAACGAGTGAAGGAGGCTTGCTTTTGTTTTTTAATAACATTTAATAGCTTTTACAATTTCGCATGTAATGATATAAGCCAAATAGCGATATCTAACTTAAACAAAAATAAAACAACTAATAAGTTTGGTTCTTGTCAAACATCTCTCTTTGAAATTGCTAAGAGATTTCGGCGATTTTCTTCAAAACTTTGAGATACCTACCTAGCGCTTTTCGGCCTAACAGGGCAGTCTAGTAGGTACTCCATTTTGTACATTTAGTGACCAATAATCTATCCATGACACAAATCAATCAACAATGAAGTGGTACGTCGGACCTTTAGGACATAACATCGTTGCGCAAATTGTTGCGTGAATTGGCAAGTAGGTAAGTATGTAGGACAATCCTACATATTTACCTACTTGCCCATTGCAATAAACTATACAATTGCTATTTTGAAAATTTAGATTGATAAATTACGTAACTTTATATCTACATACCTACCTATTGTAATGCGACCCCGAAATGATCAATCGCCATCAATTTATATTGTAGTATAGTAATATTATCAATCGCTTGGCACGTAAACGAGCTATGTGCAACAAACACGTAATAATTTACAATCACGATTGATCATTTCGCAGACCCCTAAGTTTTCACACCGACTAAATAATAATATAGTAAAACTCCGCAAAAGACGTCCAGGTTCAAAAATCAAACAGCAAAAATGACAGCATTTGTTTGGTACTTGCAATAAAGTAATAAACAAGAACAGAAATGAAAAAAACATAATAATATTAAGTAATTTCGGTATCCGGCCAGCAAAGCTAAAATGAACTCTAAGTCACATTCAATAAAGCTCATAGATCCCTGTTTACAATCAGCTAGGTAAGTAGCCACAAAGGCGCCGCCGCGTCAACGCATGCTATTCCGTTTTGAAACCTATGCCCTTCAGCGAGAGATCATATTACCATGGGGTCTAAACTCGAACAAATTATAATTAGTCATGTAAAGAAAATCATAGATTGCAGCATAGGTAACGATTATGAAACAAACAATCACTAAAATACGTTAAATGGCAGATTTTGACTGAAGTAAGAGATTAGTAAAAATCTAAACTTCCTTGTCTACTCATAAATCACGTAATTTATACAAAAAAAGATAAATGAAGCTCTAGATCAATTCGATCCCATAGAAGTAGCCATCTGTTAATCATTTTCTTTAGAGCTCTTTGCAAAAGATGGTGTTTTACTGAATATGTTATATGTCACATAAACTGCAGCGTGAAAGCTCACTCACACAAATGAAACTGTTCCGCCAAATCGAGAACTTTTTTGTTGTTGTTTTGTATACTTGTCCTTGAACGCACGGTGCGATGTCATTCATATTCGATTTGGTTAACCAAAATGGTCCCTTAGCTTAGGCCGTTCAAAAGAGTTATCCAAATATGTATTATGGGTTTGTGACTGTTTAGAAAACCCTATCAAAAACCCATACCAAAACGGTCAATTAAGCTGGTAACCAAAACGATCAATTAAGCTGTTCAAAAGGGTGACCCACACCACATCGTAAGGGTTTTTGATTGACTGCTAGAAAAACCCTATCGAAAACCCTTTCAATGGGTAGCCAAAATGGTCAATTAAGCCGTTCAAAAGGGTTAGCCACATCGTATGGGTTTTTGATTGACTGCTAGAAAAACCCTATCAAAAACCCTTTCAATGGGTAACCAAAATGGTCTATTAAGCCGTTCAAAAGGGGTACCCATATCGTATGGGTTTTTGATTGACTGCTAGAAAAACCCTATCAAAAACCCTTTCAATAGGTAACCAAAATGGTCTATTAAGCCGTTCAAAAGGGTTACCCATATCGTATGGGTTTTTGATTAACCGCTTCGAAAAACCCTAACGAAAACCCTTTCAATGGGTAACCGATATGGTCCCTGCCGCGCAACTTCATCTGCGTTACATTTTTGATTAAAGCTGCGCTCCTATTGGTCGCAGCGTGATGCTATTTGTAATTTTAATGTGATACTTAATCAAACAAACATAGCCGAAGACTCACAGACTGCAGACAAAAAGACAAAAATTCTAAAAATAGTAGAAATGGGTTCTGTTTGTTATCCTTTAATACCCCTACTATTTTTTTTTCTAAATATTTTCAATGTACAGAAATGCCACGTCTACAGATTTATTATATGTATAGATAGATGATTTTTGGTATCTTCTTTCCAGTTTTTCGTTCGGACTCTCCTTCGTCGTTTGCCATGTCAGTCTCATAGGACCCCAGCTTTTTCGGTATGCAGTAGACATTTCCTGATTGCTACAGGAAGACTAATTTCAATCTAGATATTATGATAAGAATGGTATTTTGTAAGTAGGATGTCGCTGTATTAAATTACTATTATCTTCAGATGTGTGTGTACCACAAGGCTCTATATTGGGTCCTTTCCTCTTTCTAGTCTATATTAATGATCTACCCCATTTATTTAAAAACCAACCTCAAATGGTGTTGTTTGCCGACGATACTTCTTTGATATTTAAGATAAACAGACGTGCCACAATTCTTGACGACGTAAATAGCGCCCTACTGCAAGTCCATAATTGGTTTACCGCGAATAATTTAGTATTAAATGGGAAAAAAACTAAGTGCATAAGATTTGCCCTACCAAATGTCAAAACTAGTGATTGTGACATAGTATTGAATCAAGAGAAACTAGAATTCGTCGATGAAACTGTTTTCTTAGGGATCACGCTCGACTCAAGGCTACAATGGGGTCCTCATTTAACATCTCTTGCAGGACGGCTGAGTTCAGCAGCATATGCTGTTAGGAAAATCCGTCAATTTACTGATGTAGATACCGCGAGGCTAGTCTATTTTAGTTATTTTCAT
Organism: Standfussiana lucernea; assembly: GCA_964057025.1. NCBI lineage: Eukaryota > Metazoa > Arthropoda > Insecta > Lepidoptera > Noctuidae > Standfussiana > Standfussiana lucernea. Next base: position 7,408,534 of record OZ059796.1, read on the forward strand.
AGTATTATGTCTTACGGTATTTTACTATGGGGACGGGCTGCAGACATCGAGTCTATATTTATTCTGCAGAAAAGAGCCATCAGAGCCATATATAATCTATGTAGGCGCGATTCTCTAAGAGAACTGTTTAAGGAAATTAACATCATGACAGTACCTTGCCAATACATCTATGAAAACATCATGTACGTTAGGAAAAATCTGCATTTATTTAGTAAAAGAGGCGACAGACACCACTATAATACTAGAACCAGGGACCATCTAGTTCAGCCAGGTTTCAGGCTAGCTAAAGTAGACTCATCTTTCATGGGGTACTGTTTAAAATGTTACAATAAAATTCCTCCCGGCATTCTACAACTGAATGAGACAAAATTTAAATCTTGTATAAAACGCACACTATGTAGGCAAGCATACTATAAGTTGGGAGATTACATTGATGATAAAAATGCTTGGCTCAATGCTGGTCCTGCTCCACAACCATAGGGGCAAACTAATTGATTACTTTGTGAAGTTATTGTGGAAGCTGCAGAAGATTGTAAACATATCTTTGCATTGTATAGATTCAGTCTCTTAGTATTATATAATTGCATAGCACATGTGTGAGTTCTATGTACGATAAAGCTACCATTTACATCTTTTACTGACTCGAATTTGCCCTGGCGGTTGAGAGAATGTCATGCTCACTAAAATGTCTCGCTGATGGTGGCGCGTGTGTCGGGTCGTTTAGTTCCCTCCAAAATGGTTGAGTTGAATGATGGCTGATCCATGCGTCATGTTCGTGAACGGGCGCTGTCAGTTGTGACTGGTCATCTCGCAGGTGCCATGGATTATTGTATTTTTGAATTGTTAATTTTATCTTTCTATTCTGGACGCTCTTACTCGCACGTCTTTCTACATCGTTCTCACATGTATGTTTAATCTCGACATGAATGATGTAACCGAGACTTTGTAACAACATAATGATTTAAAAGAGTGTCCATGGAGTTTCTTGCCCATTCTTCTCCATAGAGATCTACGCTTTCGAATGGGCAACTACAGTACTTTCACAAGTTATTATGCCCTGTGACTGGGACTGTAGCTTAGTTTATTTTTTTGTGTTTTGACATTCAAAAGTGCCTGTAATGGTCTAATTGAAATAAATGCTTTGAGTTTGAGTTTGAGATCTACTTGTGTAGCGTTTTCCTAACAAAAATACATAATTCATTTATTGATTAATCTTCCTGGACGTGTATATACGTATAAGCAGGTTGTCTAAGTATTTTTGTTGTAATTATTATGTAACTATTAGATGGGGATTTGTCAATATTTCCAAGGAACGTTCACTATGAAGTTACAATTATAATACCCACAAAAAGGAGAAATCATTAAATGAGCCTATTTTGGCATGGCCAAATTAGAAACCAAACATATCTAATAAATAAATCATTATGGTTGTAAAGTTGAAACAGGTACGACTTTATAAGTATGACTTTTATTTTGATCCGTCGATCGTTTGATACATATGCAAAAATAAAAGAAAGCTGACACTGTTTTGACGAATTGTTTGTTCCTGTTTCTTTAATAATATTATAATGATTTAAAATCCAAAAGTTAAATCGTTCCAAATTTAAGTGGTAAGTTAAATGCCATAATGATTAAAAACCTGCTGAAGTTCCGAGTTGTTACATTAGTTTTATGCGAAGTCGTTTACAATATACTAAGCCGATCTCTATATCTAAATACATAGCTACTTCCGATATAAGAGCCAATTGGTAAGTTTTGGCGGTATTGAAAAACTTTAAACTATAGATACTGTTTTGCCATGATTTGTGACAATTTATAAAAAATAACCCCGGAAATGTTGATAATAACTAATAGTTATGTATATAAAGAATCTCTGCTAGTCAAACCAGATAAAATAACAGGCGATCTACGCAATCTGGTCTCGTTTATGAGATCGATTAATTAATGGTAGCGTAACATATAATTAATGTGTTTATCTTACGTACTATAGTCACAGGACCTGTTTCAAGAAAATGTATCGACTACATAAACTACTCATGTTCCTATAACCGATTGTTTTTATATCGCCAACATGATAATGCGTTAATAAATCATTTTTTAAAGGTCTATTATTTTTTGTGTTAAATCGTGAATTTGGCTTTAAATATGTAGATTTAATTGTAGGTTTTTTTAATTACAATTAATAAAACCTACAACTGGTAACTGGCTTTATTTGTAAAAAAAATTTGATTATTTAATTTAATCATTGAATTTAATAACGAGGTTGATGAATAACGATCAAAGAAATAAAAACGTGCTTTAGTTCTCTTTGTGCAGCCAAGATGACATGAATAAGTGACTGGACTTAGTTTAATTACACGCTAATTAATATCAAATTAAAAGCTAATTTGTGAATCGTCAATTTTGAATGTTAATGACCCGCCGATAGCAATGCCTTCATTGTTTAGGTTCAAGTCCCAGGTCAGGTCATGGGCACTGCAGTTCTCAGGGTACAAAGCATTATTTGATTCTAAAACAATTACTTGTCTATGCATGAATAGAGATGTTAATAGCGATTAAAATAATTTACTTAATTGTTGACATCTACAGGTGGTATTTACTTAGATATTATATATATATATTTATTTAGATACCGCGGCCCCGGAACACAAAGGGCGATGAAGGAACATGGATGGGTTTTAGTCAGTAAAAGTCTGACACTCCCTCCCGCTCAGCCCAGAGCGGGAGAAGTCATTTGATGATTTCCCATCCGAAAAAAAAAAAAAAAAAAAAAAAAAAAAAAAAAGGTGGTATTTACAAGGTGCTAAAGCAATCGAGGTCAGTTTTTTTTGCTATTTTTGTCCTTACAATTTTTTTTTTTAAACGTTGCCCCACACTAGGAATTTCTCCTGTATCGTGGGTGCGTTTACAAACATTTAAACCCACATACACAAACAACCAGACCCAGAACAACTATCTGTAGGCCATACAAATATTTGTTCCGTGCGGGGATCGAACCCGCGACACGCAGCGCAGCAGTCCATCGCTCAGCCACTGCGCCAACCGTGCCGTCAAATCGTGAAAAACACGGTGACAAATCATGTGGCGATGTGATTTCCATTCGCAAAAATGAGGAAACATCTGGACAAATTTTCATCCCGAATATCTTTTAGGGGAAAAGTACGTAATGAGTGTTCGAAAATTCTTCCTCAGTGCTCACCTTCGTTACTTTTTACATAAGAATACTCTTGTGCAACACGAGACTAATGTAGACCCAGCGGTTTAGGTTATGTGATTCTTTTCTTACGTATAATGACCCCTTAAGACTTTTATGGGTATTTTTTTTTAAAGAACAAAACCAAACACTATTTAGCATTCCTTGGATTCACATGATTTCGTACCTATGATTTCTAATTCCTTATATCACCAATGCGAAGTGTAAGAGGAACGTTTTTCTTTAAAAAAAAAAAAAAACGCTTCGACTTTTATTACAAACAGACATCCAATCCACCCGATAATAAAATATTAGAATTTTGGCAACATTGTTTAGCCTTGGGCTAAAGCTGTTTATTACACTTCATCTTTGGGTCGTGATAAAATGTTCGCAGATACTTAGGTATGTAACAAACAACTCATTCTTTAAATAGACTAACAAAAAAGTCCCTATGTGTGTTAAATACCTATATGCAAAGCCCATGTCGTTTAGGCACCAATGGTCGCAATATGAATGCTAAATCAAACGTTTGACATTCAAAACTACCCATAAGTATCCACTTCATATATTTAGGATAATAATTTTATGCGTAACTGAAAGGTGACAAGAATAGAAACCACGTGTTTATTGAAATTTTGAATATAATCGAATTATTGTAATAAGACCGTATGTGAAACAATGACCGTATTAATAAAATCAGATATAAGATAAGTATGCACCTGCCTAAGTGGTTATATAATAAAATAGCCCATGATTTAGGTAATTTTGGCCTGATATCGACGCTAAGACGAGCAAAAATAAAAGGCACCGCCGTACCACCCTTCTCTCAAAGCCATACAGGACATTTCCGACCCCCTTGTAACATAATTGTGGATAAAGCTAGGAGCCCGAAATTGCAGTGATACTATTTACAGTGACAGAATCCTAATCAATTGTTATCAGTATCACTATTATCTGCCTTCACTGTGTTTCGTTCATTTCCCATTTTCAAGTCTAGAAGCTCACTTAAGAAATCGGAGGTAATTTTCTTAACTTCATTCCCTATATTACGATACCTATTTATACATAGTTAACTATTACTAAAAATAAATAAATACCTTTAAAAATGTAAATACGATTAATCATAGTGACTCTGTGGTGGGTATTCAATGGATGTTTGCAGGTTATGTTATAAAGAAATTATAACAATAGAAAAAGTATTTTTCCTCGCTAATCCTGGTGAATCCCCACTAACCAGAAGATGACGAATTATCATCTCATTCTTCCTTATATACTCGTACTAAAATAAATTATTGAATAAACCTAGCTAGGAAAATAAATGAAAACTATTCTTGCTTAATTTTTCGTGAGGTTAGTGCCTAACTTGGTGTCAGAGTTTTTATGCCGCCCATGGGCCGCTGACTTGGCTTTACATGCCGTCGAGAAATGTCTCTCAAGCAGGCTGGTTTGGTTTCCTCACCATGTTTTCTTTCACTTTCAGTGTAGTTAGCAAGTGATAATTATATGCAATACGCACATGAATCCGAAAAATCGAAGGTGCGTGTCTTGGGTTCGAACTCGAGACATATGACTTGGAGTCCGACGGTCACACCACTAGGCTATCACTACTGCTAAATGAAAACTATGATGGGCGTAAACATTACTTATCGTAGATTTTTGCTTGCAATAGAATTTGTTATCAGAAGTCGGACTCACAATCTCGCATTCAAGCGTTGCGTTACATTGTATGGGCTTGGGGCAATTTAGATCGAACTATTTTTAATCTAACGTTAGTGTATTTGTTATTTTTAATCGCATAATCAAGCTCACCGCTTCTTAAACTCATTTTGCTCGTCGCTCACCGTAACGTAAATTTTTGCATTTTCAAAGAGCTTCAAGAAATATCGTGCTGCTGATGCGGTCGTTCCTCTTTATAATAAGTAACGTTATTATTCAATCAGAATACAAATTTTGAATGATTGGCTATGGATTGTACCATGGTTTATGGTTGACAAATTGCGACATGGGCTTGTGCAACCAAAATACTTGATAGCCAAGAACGTTCATTTAAGTCTTTTAATGCCTCCCTGAAAACCTCCAGTGTCGTCACCACCCAGTTTGAGAAGGACTGACTAGCTAGACTCCGATTTAAACTGACTGATGCAGACTTATTAAATACTGGTCATACATTACAATATAAAATTGTTTACAACATGTTAGAATGAAGTTCCTCGTTCTACGTACATATATCTGTTACTAGACGTACGGTTATAAAACTGGAGCGTAAGCTAGCGAGGTGGAACTTGTCCCTCGGTTTGACTATTAGATATGTGACTCATTTTGATTCTCAATCGACTTATAAGATAAATGATTCATTTATGTTATAACTATGTGCATTCGATTTTCGAGTTCTACTGCCATCATCCAGCCTTAGGCGATAACTTGGGATTGGTAATTTGGCCAGCCTTTTAAAATGTTCTTTTTTTAAGTTTAGGATCTGTTATCTTGTTGGTTTAGTCGTGGCAAGCGGTACTGTTGAATTTTGTATCCTAGGGTACGACCAGGCTATCGGAATTATCTATTATGAAATGTTCAGTAGCAAAGTCTGAAAGCTGTATCTATCGATTCACATTGCAGGGGTGCTGCCAACGGGCCTGTGGACGGTGAGCTATGGGCTAGCTCGCCGTCCCTCCGTCTTAGGACGATAGGCCGTGTCGACGGCGCGTTCGTGTTCCACGCGCGCCTCAAAGAGTTGTCAGCATAGGGAAGGGGCAAGGGCCGATGCCTGCCGGATGCTGCGGGTTGTTCGAAAGAGATACCGCGGCCCCGGAACACAAAGGGCGATGAAGGAACATGGGTGGGTTTTAGTCAGTAAAAGTCTGACACTCCCTCCCGCTCAGCCCAGAGCGGGAGAAGTCATTTGATGATTTCCCATCCGAAAAAAAAGGGGTGTTGCCAACAAAAAATTAGGAGAATTTTATGTTTGATATGCAATGTGCATCCTGACTTGATAGTGCTCTATTGCACCATTAAAACCACACTCCGTAACGTCCAAAATTCTCGTTTAGCATACATTCAGTCAAAACAGTATCGGGAATGGATGATTTTTTTACGGTTCCGAATTCTTTTTTTTTTTTGTTAGATTGGCACAACTGTTTTCATTTTGGCGCGGAGTTTGAGTTCCATCTGTTATTTAGATTAAATACAGCGCTGTTTCTAATTAGATCATATCCAGTGTGTATTGCGAATTTCGTAATGGACAAAAACATCGAACAAAGAGTTTGTCTTAAATTTTGCATCGCCAATGGAATTTCGTGTTCGGAGTCCCTGAAAATGGTACAGAAGGCTGACGGTGAATCGACTTTTTCAAAAACACATGCTTATGATTGGTACAAATCGTTCAAAAGCGGTCGAGATGTGATGGAAGATATGCCTCGCTCTGGTAGGCCATCAACGTCATCAATTGAAGTTAACATCGCAAAAGTGAAGGAAATAGTGACTGAAAATCTTTCAAGTTTGAGAGAGATAGCCACTGAACTTTCTGTGTCTCACGAGTTGATCCGCACCATTTTTAAATAATCACTTGGGTATGAAATATGTTGCAGTTCGGCTAGTCCCAAAAGACCTGAACTTTCACCAAAAACTCAATCGTATAAGAGTCGTTGAGGACATGCTAGAACGAGTCAATTCCGACCCAACGTTTATGAAACGTAGTGTTACTGGTGACGAGACGTAGGTTTACGAGTTTGACATGCAAACTAGTCAACAAGATTCGGAGTAGCGCCTCCCAAACCGAAACCGAAAAAAAACAACGCCAAAGTCGATCAAAAGTCATAGTCATGTTGACCGTTTTCTTTGACTATCGCGGTGTTGTGCACTCGGAATTCTTGCCAAAAGGTCAAACAGTAAATAAAGATATTATTTGACCGTTATGCGGCGTTTAAGAGAGCAAATTCGACGAAATAGACCAGATTTGTGGAAAGACAATTCTTGGATTTTGCACCACGACAGTGCGCTTTCGCACAAGGTCGTCATAGTGAACGAATTTCTGACCAAAAACTCAACAAATACCATCCAGCAACCACCTCACCCAAATGTGGCTCCAGCCGACTTATTTCTTTTTCCTAAACTCAAATTACCACTTCGTGGCACCCGTTTTCATTCGGTAGTAGACACAAACGAGAATTCGCGGCGAGGCCCGAATTCAATTCCGGAAAAAGCGTTTAAAAATTGTTTTGATGGTTGGATTATTCGTTGGGTAAGTGTGTCGTTTCTGAAGGAGCATACTTTGAGGGCGATAAAATAACTTTGTATGTATATGTAACTAACATTTTGTGTATTATTGATCGTTTCCCGGTAGGTACTTTCTTGACAGAGTATTAGGTCTGAGAGTGTTATAGAGTCCTTGTACACAATAATGTATTACACAACAGTATGTACCTACTTATTTTAAAAATTGTGGGATACGTGACGATTGGATTTAAAAATAAAATCAGGCTCTGAGCAAAGAAGTATATACGAAATTACTGGCTGTGTACGTGTGTTGAGTAATAATTCTAACATGTTGCGGATCTAATTTCTTAAATTGTGCATGAATCTAGTTTTCCAGCTTCTTGTTAATGTCAAAATGTTCTTCGCATCGTTTTCCTAGCAAGAGCGAACGGTTATCGATTTTGTCATTATTTATTTGATCGATTGAACACATGGAATTAGGTACCTGCTTACAGCTGCAAATACCTATGTCCTTGCAGATTTGAGTTTATTGCATAATTATTGCTCTGTACAGTGCCTAACCTGGCGATCTATTACATTTTTGATTGATATTGTAGGCAAATAGAGAGGTGAATTTCATTTAATTAAGAAATGGTCCGTGTATCTCAGCTCTTACACAAGACCTATACGTCATTAATCAATCTGATCATAATTACTGTCTACTATTTATATTTACCTATAATAATATAAATAACTTCGTTAAAGTGTTGTTTTCAGAGACTTGAAAACTACTTCCTTAAGCCCTTTACTTTTGGTGTCATTCACCTTTGCTATACCCACAATTACCTAGATTTGTAAGTACATAGTTAGGTATATTGTTTTGTGTTTGTATACAGGTTTACGCACAAACTAATATGCAGTTTACAAATTGCGAAAGATGTTAAATATTAACCACTTCCACTTGTAGGCAGCTGATTATTTATTTAGATTAACTTTAGAATTGCAAGCTATCCTCTAGCTGTTTACTGTGCTGCTTGTTTAGCTTTATATTTAAAGTTTGATTTATTTCTGATAGAATACATTAATTGGTTTCGATTTAGTGCTACGGAGAATATTGGCAAATACCCGATCATAATGAATCATATTTTTTCTCAACACAATCGATAACAATAAACAATGTGTGTTAGTGCAAGCTGCGATGGCGCCGCTGGCCGCACCGTCATCGCGGCAGGCGGCAGGCTGTAGTGCCGTCCGCGAGGTGTTATACCCTTGACCGGCTGCCGGCGCTCAGCTCAGTCGCGCCGCGGCTCTGTTCGTACCCTCGCGTCTCGTGCTCCGCCGCACTATATAGCCGCTCGCCCTCGCTCCCGGCACACTTCGCACCTCGAGCCATGCGCCTCCGTCACACGGATGAAGCATTGGACGTACTTACCGTCATTTATCATTATTTTCCAAAAGTGCTTAATTCACTCCAAGGAGTTGTAATGAAATAATTGACACCTGTGCTAGTGAACTATTATTGTCAACATGAAGTCCAGGAATAACTCGTCAGACCCCCAGCCGGAGTTGCAGGAGCTGCTGCAGAAGCCGCATAGTCTGACGCTGATCGCTGACGGCAAACGCGCAACAAGTACGTTCTTATTTTCATAGCTTTCAGTCAATGTTTTAATGTATTAGAGTGACGTCTCAATAGCGTCCGTTCCGGTGAAAACGTATGTATGTAGTAAATCGCGCATAACAATGATGTACCTAGTCATTATTGACAAATATTTAAATTAATATTTTTAAGTGATATTCGAAGTGAGGAACACATCCTTCAACAATAACAAAGGCTAATTTCGATGACAACATTACGTTTGTGTATTTAATTTGCACCTGCAAAGCCTGTTATGAGAGGACTTGATCTAAGGGAGGAAGTAAATAAACTTGTCCTTGCAATAAAAGCAAAAGTTGCACCAAACAATGTCCTTATTTCGATGTCATTGAGCTCAATGTTTGTCCAGTGTCATCGTGTAGATACTTTATTAAGATTAGGCCTCAATTGATTTATTAAATAAATACAGAATTTAATATCATGCTTATTTTATGGTCATGTATGATTTTATCGTGCCGGCGCTTAGTCTCAAGTTTAATTTGAATACGGTAATTTCCATATTAATTCAACATTTATATTCGCGAATCATAAATTATAACGGCTAACGATACATTTTAAGAAATTATCTGATCCGTTTTTAGGGAATAGCTATTAGTCCACAGTGTCGCACGTCACGGTCGGCATTTCCGTACCGGATACAATAATATTAGAAGGTAGACACATAAATAATCAAATACCTTACATTATTGCATAACATTTTTATATTTTATGAAAATCTATGGCTGTTATATATTTATTAATGCGTGTTATATCACATAGTGCGGGGTATGCGAGCATGATAACATCATTAATAAATACCGACATCATTGTTAAATGCAATTAAAACATCTTTATGTTAACTGACGATCTAATTAGTTTAATTGTAGTTTATCAAAACAACTACATGAAATGTCGCTAAAACTGTGATGCGAAAGTTTGTATGTACTCGTACAGGGCCGTCGCCGTAGCGGCCGTAGCAAATCGTCATGAAATACAAACAACGTAGGTAAATACAAAGTGTGGGTATATCAAGAATTTGCATTTATCATGATATTACTTTGTAACTCTTTAAGTTGTAAATAAGAAACACCTTTTTCAACAAAACACTGAATTCATGAAATAATCGTAGCGTAGATACATTGCCACAATCGTTTTTGGAAAGCGATAGGATTACAGTTTTTCGGGGAATTGATAGTGTTAAAGGAGGTGGACAAAATATCCCCTATGTGTACAAAAATAAATGTATTGCAAATTGGTCGAGTGAAATTAGACAAAAAGGTCGAATGAAGTTTATAGTGGTCGGATTTTCATGGGACTTTTTTTATTGAGTTGTTTTTCTTTTGTTGAGAGGAGAAGAAAGTTAAAAAAATTCGACGCTCTCGGTTTTTTTTTTTTTAATTTTCTTTGGAACTTTTTTTTCGTTTATAAATCATTTGAAATTCAAGGAAAAAAAAAACAAAATTCATATTGTGGCCTAATAGTGTGACCTGTGTGCAACCATTAATGCCAATTTGGTCTGTTTCTTTTTCATTGTTGTCGATGAAATGCATATTTCCAGTTTTTCCGTTGAAAATTTCATTGGAAATACCGAATTAACAGACTAAGATTTCTTTTGTCGATTGATTTTCTGATTATTGCGAATGAATTTTTAGTCACTATACTAATGAATGTGGTTTTCTTGAAATTTGTATGTCCCGTTATCCCGGAAAAAGTATCAGTTACCAATTGCAAAAGAAGTCTGAAAGTCTTAAAATCCGGTATTTAAAAATAATTTAAGAAAATAGGAAATAAATAGTAAATTTAAAAAAAAAAAACCTCGCATATGCATTTCATCGACAACAATGAACAAACTGGCATTTAATGGTGCACATAGGTCACACGATTATACCACAATATAAATTCGTCGAATTTAAAGTTATTCATGAACTCAAAAGGAAATTTAAAAAAAAAGTAACGTGTTGCGTTTTTTTTTTACTTTATTCTTTACAGCTCTAAGAACTCAATAAAAAAACCTGTGAAAATCGGACCACTATAAACTTCGTTCCACCTATTTTATTTTGACTAATTGCACTCGGCTGCATACACAATTTGAATAAAAAAGTCAACTACAATTTTAGGTCATCTCCTTTAACTTCAATGGACTACGTCTGCAATTAAAATCAATTAAATTACGGTTTGTGAAAACAAGACCTATAAATTATGATGTAGAAAAGTACAAGATGGTAACTTTTTCTTTTCTTGCAAAATGAAGTTAATTGAATTTATGAAAAAAAAAATACGTTTTAAATTTACGTAAAATTACTTCTAAATTCACACATTTACGTTATACCACCTAAACTGCTAGATCTAGAAGCCTGATATCAACGATAGTTCCTTTTTGTGAGGAAGATGAGCTAAGGAAGGAATTTTGAAAATTCCTCCCCTAAAGTAAACCTACCACCTAACCTACCTAGTAAGTACCTATTATATTTGATTTTAAAATGTTTGAATACTGCGTATCTTATTAATTTCCCCTACTCCAGTTAAGCTTGAAATAATTATACATTCAAAATTTCAAAACCAAGTATGGTGCGGAGTATCAAACAGTGGAGCAATAACCTATATAGGCCCAACTTGAGGGCTGATTCTCGAGCCGATCTCAGGCTGTACACCTAAATAACCAGTTATTCAACTTCTTCCACTTTAATGAGGTCTTTCCTCCGCCTTTATTCAGGTGATTTACTGCAGGGTATAATATTTAGGTTAAAATTGTTATCGAACGACGCGCGACGTTCGAATGCGATCGACTGTTTTATCGCTTTAAATAATCTGAAGACGCAAATTTTAGGTTTGTGTCTTAGCTTTTCAGTTTCAAGACATTTTGTAACTGTACATAGACGCTTCCAATATCTGTAACCATGGGTTAGCTCTTTCCTTAATATATCTGACAAATATTATTTTGTGTACCTATATTTATCATCATCTGCCTAGCCTTATCCCAACTATGTTGGGATCGGCTTCCGCCCGCTGGCTGAATACTAGTATTTTACATGGAGCGACTGCGTATTTGACCTCCACAACTGTTACTAATGGGTATTACGATACCCCAAGGGGTAAGACTGGTTGTCATACTTTCGGGCCACTGACTACCTGTAACAACTGTCAAAAGATCTACAAATGATAGCCGGGACTCTTTCCGAGGCACGGAGGAATCTCGGTATGTAATGAGTGGTCACCAATCCACGGACTAACCTAGGCAAGCGCGCCTTAACCTATAGATTATTTGTGTATATTTTTGAAGGTAAAATATTGGACTCTACCTATTTGCAGCAGAATTTAGTATAGAATGTGTTCATTTTACTAAATTTAGGGCATATTCCGAAAAGCCTTTTCACTTTTGTTAATAAAGAATACCAAGCTCAAAGTAAAGCTTCCAATTTTAAAACTTAAATTCAATGTTTAGCCTAGTATCTTAGTTTCGTTACCTACTTAGTCATAGTCATCATAGAAAGAAAGACATTTTTTCTAGGCAACAGAAGTAAAGTGAGAGTTGTCAGTAATTTGTTCAATATACACAATACATCCTGCAGATCATTTGTTCTTTTAAAGGGGTTTATTTTTTTGGCCTGCATAATTTCCGCCATTTAATTTTATTTTCAACCAATATCGGGCTTTAGAAGATTTTTTCCCATACAGTGCAAGTTATTTGTATATACCGGCTATTGATTAAGTAATACAGATTTTATGTATAGCTGCTATTTATAAAATAAAATAAAATGGCATGAGTTCAGCAGGCCAAATCTAGGGGGAGATTTATATGTGTTTCGTGTAACTTTCGTAGTCGTGTCGGACAGTAAAAAAACATGGGCAGCTGTTGAAAATATTTGCTGTATTAAAAATAAGAGCCCGAGTGGCCTAGAACTACTACATACATACCCGGATCCCATGGAGTCACTAAATAATGTGAACCAAGATTTTACTAAAGTCGGTGAGCAGCTGGCTGAAAAGACATTACTCCGCATCAATAAGACCGAAGTAGAACTCGTCGCTATGACTTCCTTCCAGGATATAAATCCACCTAGCGAATCGTTTTTCGCACCGCCAACTGACTACGTAGAGGTTAAAAAGATCATAAAAAAACTCAAAGACAACTCAGCACCTGGATGGGCTGGTGTCACGAACATCAAACTCGTAAACTCACGTCTCGTCACAAGTATCAATGCGTTTCGTGAATGTTAGGTCGGAATTGACTCGTTGTAGCATGTCCTCTGCGACCCTTATGCGCTTGAGTTTTTGGAGAAAATTCATCTCTTTTGGAACTACCAAGCTGCAACATGTTTCATACCCTAGTGATTATTTAAAATGGCACGGATCGACTCTTGAGACACAGAAAGTTCAGCGGCTATCTCTCTCAAACTTGAACGATTTTCAGTCACTATTTCCTTCACTTTTGCTATGATAACTTCAGTTGAAGACGTTGATGGCCTACCAGAGCGAGGCAAATCTTTCATCACACGACCGCTTTTGAACGCTTTGTACCACTCATAAGCACGTGTTTTTGAAAAAGTCGATTCACCGCAAACCTTCTGTAACATTTCAGGGACTGCGAACACGAAATTTCATAGGCGATGCAAAATTTAAGACAAACTCTTTGTTCGATGTTTTTGCCCATTATGAAATCCGCAATACACACTAGATATGATCTAGCCAAAAGCAGAACTGTATTTAATCTGAATAACAGATGCAATTCAAACTCCGCACCAAAATGGAAAACAGTTGCGCCAATCTAACAAAAAAAAATAACAAAAAATTGAATTTGGAACCTTAAGGTTCTGAATTGTAGCGTCAATATAAGAACATCCTGCCCAAACAATCTATTAGTTAAGCTGCGCGCTTGTGATATCAATGCGCTGACAAGATGTACCTGCCCAAGCCTTGAGCAAGTTAAACAAATTAGATATCTTTGGGTCCACATAAATCAACACATGACTGGTCAAAACAAATACAGCATGTAAGCGAAAGGGTCAGAAAGCTCCTACACACTTTCAAACAAATGGGTCGCCACAAAAATGCCCATAGCGCAATAACATACCCCAAAGTGCGTTTTAAATCCTAGTGTGGAGGCTAGTGATATTCAGCTTGTGTAATGCTCTCTTGAACAGTAATGCTTTTATTATGTATCTAATTTTAAGTACTGCTTCATTTTAAGCGTCGCGCAAATCCGTATCAATAAATGTTTGAATTAAAAACATGAAAGCCGATTAAATGTCAGTTTAGTCTCGGAGATTAATAATTTGCTTGTTTGGTTATTTTACGAACCAGCTTTTATTTAGTTTCACTTGTTTGGATCAGTCTGGTTCAGTCACAATACGGTAACAAGAGATGTAACCGCTAGTTTACTGATCTTGACCAGAGTCTTGGCTGGTTACCCTTTGGTGTACATCCACTAGTGACCACACACGCGTAAATGTATAAGGTCCTCCTTGCTAATTCGCACATTATGGGCGTAAAAACACCCTTAACGAAGCGTCAAGCGCCTTTACGTCATTGCGATCATATTTCACCCTCTAGTTACATAGATATCGAAGCCCAAAGTTCCAACTTTTTTTCACGTTTAAATACAAGTTTGAAATGGAGGTATAAAAAGTTAAGTTTACTTTTTCAACAGACACACACACACACACACAGTCAATGGGATACCTCCATGTCCCATTTAAGTAAAGTTATAACTTTACTTTTAATACCTCCACGACCCTTTGACTATTCAATGCACCCATGGGCACAATCTTTTGAGTACGTTACATTGAGTCCTACCGTGAAACGTGATTTTTCAACCGAAAAAAAAAACCGTTTCCCAGCAATAATTTTTGCGTAGAGTCACTTAGTTCGATGTACGGAATGCTTGGTTGACGGCTACGTGAAGGGTGTTTACACCTTGTCTCTATTATTTCCGCCAATAATTACATCTTGTTCGTGCTGCCACGAGAGAGGAAGAGGAATCTAGGCGTATAGTATGCGGAGGTAATCTGTCTCGATATAGGTTTAGATTTATAACATAAACAAAATGTTTGTTTCAAACGTCGGCCATCCATCAACTTGAGTTACGAGACTGTTGATATGAATCTGACGCATCGTGATCTCTAGATGTTAGAGCAATTGAATGGCGATCATTTACACTTAATTATGATAAATGTTTTAATTCATTCATTGTTATTGTATTGACCCTAAGTTTATTTATTATGGTGCTACTTGTTTATAATCGAGTCAGAGTTGTTAACTACTGGATAGGTTTAATTAACAGTAGGTAGGTTCTAATCGTATCTAATCCTTTGAAATATATGCCCATTGTACCTAATTGTAGCATAGGAATACTTCCTACTCAGAACCTAACTAAATTATTAGCTTTTAAAATAAATGCAGACTTGGTTATGGAATACCTGAAAAAGTTTTTGACTTAACACTTGTGAAGTTGCCTGTACCTAAGAGGAACCTCATATTTATCAAGGGGCGCCGCGGGAGGAATGAAATAAATGAATTTTCCAAAAGGTTGAAGTTGCGTCGGCCATATTGTTCGTCACATAATATGTGGTTAGTTGTGTTAATTGATTTGTACAGAAACAAATAAAAAGATTTAATTTGGTATTCAATTATTATCCAAGTAAACCTATTTTATTTCATGTATTTTGTAGTCACATCAAGACATTGAATTTTGTCCTCCTTGTTTTTAGCATTAGAAAGCAATGCCAAAGGATGTTCGATATGTGCTTTTGATAAAAAATAAATAGATGCAGATCTATGGAAAGGACCGGAACTAGTGATAATTTATATTCGATGACGTAAAGGAGCGACCTATCCGAATTTCGTCATCAATGACTTTGAACCAAAGTCATAGAATATATATCGTAGCCTATCGTAGCGGATCTTAATTAATTAAAGATCTTCTTGAATTGTATTAAATAAAGTCAGAAGAATATTTTATTATTAATTTAGAAAAAACCTAATATTCTACTTTGGCTGTGTATCATTTTACTCATCATCACTGTCTTGCCTTTCTCCCCATTTATTTAGGATCTGCGCAGCTGTATTAGTCTCTGTGAGTTTCTTTCGTCTTTCTCCATTTTTAAAGACAAAACTAAAAGGTAAAACTTTCCTTATATCATTTTCCGGTCTCTCTACTCACCTACGTAAATATTTAAGCGTACCTTAAACACCTTTACCTGTAACAATCATTTATTATTTTCATAATTCAACGAACAGTAAAAGCAGCGATACCTACCACTTATATGTTTTATTTTCATTATCTCTTATTTGCTACGAGGCGCGGGGCGTAGCGCTACGCCGCGCGAGGGCCATCCACAAGTCAGGTTTAAGCTGTAAACAACTGGTTCCATACAAGGAGTTAAGGAAAAGTTTGTCCATAATTCTAACCTTTTAGTAAATTATAGTCTCCTAAACTTAGCTTAAATTTACCCTCCGTGTACGTTTTGGAGGCTTCATTTATGATAGAATGTAGTACTCTGAATGTACGCCAGATTCTACATATAAAAATAAACTCACAGAATGTCAGGTACCAAAAACAGGTACAGGGTAAGTGAGTACCTACCGAAGTAAGTATTCCGAGACGTGTTAGTGATTTATTAATGCGTTCACCAACGTTTTATTTTTAAACGAAAACAAAATTAACGTTATAAAAAACTAAAGCACTAAGGTAATGAGTCACAAGGTCTTTCTCTGAAGATCGTAACAGACGTAGACATTTTGGTATACCTAACAGTCTTTGGACTGCTCAACTAATAAAGTCTTCAAAATTCTTGAACTATATAGGTATCTTGTACCTATTGCCCCCTTATATATAAAGATACACATTGGGTTAACCGATGGTATCAGGAAAAGCTGTTGACAAAATTACGGTCTAGACACAAGGTCTGTTGTATTTTTATTGATACTTACCCATAAAGTTTTATTCTTCGTGCATATATTTGTTACCCTACACCGTTATATACTTTGAACTTTAGGTTAGTTTAGGTAAATACTAAGCTACTAGCGTACTTGTTTATTTAGCCTAAGATCACCACAATTTTAGCTTTAATTTACACAAGCTAAAATTGAAGAAACAAATAGTGGAATTTACATTTGCAATAAAATTAATTATTTATACAAGCGCAACCCAAATTAAACCTGTACTTGATGTGCTTAGCTTTAAATTCAAAATAATGTTTTCCATAGATTAACCTTTAGGCAAGTTCAGTGCGCTACTAATATTTTATGGCACATGCAGCGTCGGTAGATCGGGGACTTTAAAAAAAAAAACGTTTTTGGGGAAATTTAATCCTTGGAAAAAAAAAAGATATCAGACTGTAAAACTTAGAGAATCAAGAGACCCATTCGACTCCTAGCGCAGGCAGATCAAAGGTATTTTGTGAGCAAACCTTTATGTTAAACCATTGTTAATAAATAACCCCGTTTGAAAATTGAATGGGGAAAAAAGTTGCTAAATGTATCGTTTTGGGGGAAAAAAGAATGCAGTTTGGGAAAACCCTGGGCACATACGTAGTGTTAGAAAGAGACTGTCACACACAACCACACAGTAGTTCAGTGAGCATGTATGGGTGCCTGAATGAGCGGTCTCCTAACCGAATTTTTCCAAAACTCATATACATATGCAATATATATTCATAGTTGCAATGTATAAGCTGAAACCATGGCATCTGGGGGAGAATGGGAAAGTGACAGCACTGGACAGTTGTCTAGCGCCATCTCTTGCACTCTCGGAATACTACTAAAACATTCCTGCACTAACAGATCAGGGTAACCCACCTGAAAATGTTATGCTCTTTGTGCAAAACCTTTAAAAACAAACGTAAAGCGCGTTTAATTTTCCCATTTACCAAAGATGTTAGGGCATGGCTTAAACAAAATGTTCCAACCATGAAAACCATCAGACCCCGAGTATGTAAAGGTGAAGAGGTCATGTTACGATTGAGCTTAGGTGCTTTAAAGATGATGATGCAGAGGGTTTGTTGTTTTCCATGGTTTGAACATTTTGTTATTTGCATGCCATTGGTCATGCCTCTGCCATGCATAGAATTAAGGTTGTGGAAGTAGGTTCAGTTCAACCATACGATATTGTAAGTCGATATTGTAAATAATGTCCATAAATCAAATTATGAACTACTAGCCTCATGCCTACAATATTTTTAATTCTGTTAGAACTTCTCCCAATTGCGTACAATAAGGTAAAGATGTTCCTTGAAATAAATATGCATAAAAGCCTCCGTTTCCCGAGAAACCGAGACATTATCTTCATACAAATATGACGAGCGTAGAAACCCACAAAACTTATCTAAACGGTTCTTTAATTTAATGTGGAAAACATTTATGACGAATATGACTAATTCTCCGTTTAATATTCTAAGCATATAATATTTGGTGGAATGGGTAAATATGGCCAAGACACGTGTTATCCGTATGTCCGAACTTTGAAAAAAAATAGCATATAAGCATTATACTTTTGTTTGTACCTACATGTAAACTGTATAACAAACCGGCTTGCAACAGTGTCAACCAGAAGCGAAAAGCTGCGCAATAGGATGTAACGAAGACGCCATTGATACTGGAAGTCATTTAAGCACACTACGACTACTTATATGTTCCGGTTCGAGCTTTTATCAAATACTTATTTTCCTTCATTGTAATTTATTTCTACGAAGAACGGATGCCAGCATCTTTTGACGGTGCATTGTCTGAAGAGATCCACTTTGTGTAAAAATATTCGATTAGGTGTAACAACACTGAAACTTTATTGTGCTCTCGAATGAACTAAACCTTTCAATTGTTACCCGTACGAAAAAAGTCGTTGAACTACAATTAAAATAAACTGCAGAGGTTAGCTTACGAATTTTAAGGAATAAAAAGAATAAGAAGATTTTTTTTATCATTTTGTAAGGAAGGTGACCACTCCACTTTGCTTACGACATCTTTGATACTATTTTAATCCCGTACGCAAAATACGCGCTTTGGACGTGGAGTTGCGGACACCAGCCAGTGATACAATACTATACAATACTATTTTAATCTTTGAAAATACTTAGTCAGTTTTGATAAACGAACATGACAAACGAAAACATCCTGTTTTACTACGGAAGTGTGCGGAACCCTCAGACGTATGAACGTGTTATATTGAATATCTAATGAATAAGTATTTTTTCGTAGACATGTTTGACAAGACATGAACTTCTGTCAATATTTACTATGCTAATCAGTTCGCACGAGATTCGTGAATGTACCACGATCACGTTAGTTATTAACATAAAATAACATTAAACTGACCACATGTAAGTACACGGTTTTAATGGTTTTTATCATTCAAGAATTTAATGTTAAAACAAAACTATACAGACTGATCTGGTCTTTTGAAGTGACATTCTGTGAAATAATATGACACATTCATTATGGCACTCAAACTATGTACTTAATACGTGGGCAGGTCTAAAAAGTGTAAAGGAAAAGACTAAAGATTCCCATCGATTGTACGCGGGGAAGTTCTGTAAGCCTGTATTTTTTTAAATGATTTCCTTCTAAGGAAACTAGATATTATAGGTGGATACCCGGAAATTCAGATGAATAAGTCTTAATAATAGAAATGCCAAGGATGTTATAAATATTGTGGTAAAACATTATTTTTTCAAAGAGAACCAGATTGATTACATTCTTACTATTTTTCTTTGTAGTTATTTGTGTACAACGGATAGTAAGGTCGAGAAACCTGTTAAACCTGATTTAAAAAATATACAGTTCAGTATTTTTATACGCCATAATTTAAATTGTAACTTTCCTTTAATTAATGATTTGTTTTTAAAAGGAGTGAGTCATTCTTTAGGTGTAAAGTTGTAAATTAATTAAGTGACACGCGGAAGTTAGAAAAATAAGACAGTTCAACGAAGTGAGTTATTTTTTAAGTTGAATGCGAGCGAGCAAGACTTAGAAAAGTATGTGCGTTCGCAATTTAGTTTCCAAGTATGAGATTTTGTCAAAAATTACTTTAATACCTACATAGTGTTCTGTTTACGCTACAACTTCACCATTTTTTTTATGTTTTTTATAATAGGTACCTGCTTCTCAGTCCAAAATCAATTTACACATCCGTACAAGTTGGTGATGATGACAAGTTGATAATTGTTTAAGTAAGAAAAAACCTCTTCTGGCCGGGCACAGCCCACGCATGGTTTGAAAACAACGTACAAAAATTGCTTATAAGATTACCAACAGAAAAATATATCCCGCATTCATTTGCGTTATTTTTTTTTTCATTTAATTTTCCCAGAAAAAGAAGGTAAGTGCTTATGGGAAACACCTTATTCTGTGCTGATCAAGGTTCTTTTAATGTTCTCTGTGTAAAATAGAAACAAAAAGAAACTAAATGTTTTCGTATTATCGTAATCGGCCCAGCTTTGTTCCTAGAGTGATTGTTATGAGGAAGCTGGCCGCATACACTACAACTGATGTTGACACTCAGCACGTGTCTTGGTTATAACAGAAAATATTATTGACATAACTTAATCTCATATCTAACTGTCTTATTTTAAAACAATCAGTTAATAACTTTAATTGACCACATAATGTCATATTTTTGAGCGACGTTCAAAAATTTACCTGCTTAAAAAAGCTTGACAATTATTACATATTGTTTTTTTTATGCAATAGACTAGAATTTAAACGAAGTAAGAACCGTCAAAGAAAGCAAAGCTAAGAATTCTAACTTTTTACAGTTCCAATTTTAGGAAATAACTAAACTACATAATAAAATTCGTATCTAAAAAAATTGCATTTACTCAAGTAGAGACTTTGACTTGTTTATAATTACGGGTGTTATTTGATTTTATATTGTTTAATTAGATACTTTAGTGGTGGCTGTACACTCCGACCGAGAGCTCTCTTAATGTCTCTCCCGAAATGTCTCGCAAAATCCCGACACGAGACAGAGAGCAAGCGAGGAACACTGGGCTAGACGAGCGCTATTAGGTACATACAGAGTCAGCTCGGAATGTCTCAGCGAGAGTGTACAGCCACTATGACAGCAAGGTACATTTTATGATTGTGCTATTAGCAAGGGTCGTTAATCTTGTGTTACACCGACAGCGAAACGGTGATAAGCCATGGTTTATTTTCTTCTAGTAAATTAAGCCATCAACATCTAGTATCTATTGTTGGCTAATTGCCGTTTATTCGCGGTAATGTTTTATTGTACCTAATAATGGAGAGTTCCTGGGTATAATCACGTAAGCAGTATATTCATGACGGGTGGTGACTGCTTTACTGTGGATAATAACAATGAATTCTTATTTATTTTATTATTTTATTTCATTATTTTTAAGAAGGCTTACAGACTAATAACAGAATAATAGATAACAAAAATATATAATTAAGTTGCTAATAACAAGCCTCCACAGATATTATAAAAAATAAGAAACATTACGATTAACTAATGCCTAAAAGTTGAACTTACGGTTTTTTATTTGTTATGTTATGTTTGGGATTTCCCTTAATTTCAGCTTTGTTTGTTGAGCCTGGAGAGAGTCTCATATTACTTTTAATAATTAAAAATATTACATAATTATGAAATATAGCGATCTAGTTAATAGGAACTTTATATTCACTCACTGATCCACAACGCACAGCGAAAGCAACTGGATCTAGTATGCAATTATGAAAATTCATCCCGTAATACAAAGGTGTTGGAATATTTTTGTATGAAGCCTGGCCACCCCCTAACTTTCACCAATTTATTTTACTTTCAAAATAGCAGCCATGCATAAAACCATGTTGTAGGTACTGATGGCGAAGATTTTAACTTTAAAAGCAAGCAAATCTCGGAGACGTGTCGTTTCAAAAGATCATGTCGCATTGTTTGTATTGATGCCAGCTATTGATTAATTCAACTTAAATACGTGTCTACTATTTTGAAAATAAAACAAAATGGCGGAAGTTAGGCAGGTCAAATAATTCAAACCCCTTTGTATGAAAGTTCACCATTTGCCGAAGGGAGTATCCCACTGGGTTCACGGGTTGTACCTGTGTAAATGATCAAAGGTAGCTCTCATTGTACTCGTACTTAACGTTTTTATCCACCGTATTAATTTACTGCATAATTATAACATGTTAATTTCTCCTTGGTCAAGTTGTCGCAAGCACGGTACAACTGCATAGATACTAAACATAGGTTCGATTCTCAGGTCGGGTCATTGGGTTTTTCCATGTGGAATTTCACAGTAGCAGCCACGGGGTCTGGATTTGTGCCTGGTTCATCATAACTGGCGAGATGTGGGTGTATTATTAGGTACACCCACATTTCATGATGACGAAGTTGTTAATTGGAATTGAGAGGTATAATATTGTTGCGGTTTCTGATTTACATCTACCTAAGGACAAAAACCGCAGATTTAATAGCTGATCGATGTTGACGCACTAGATCAATATCGATATGTAGATTTAAGTCTATTTTTGCCTGGGTTGGTCCGTGGATGGGTGACCACCCATTACGTATCGAGTTTCCTCCGTGCCTCGGAAAGCACGTTAAGCCGTTGGTCCCGGCTGTCAATTGTAGATCTTTGGCAGTAGTTACAGGTAGTCAGTGGCCCGCAAGTTTGACAACCAGTCTTACCAAGGGGTACCGTATTACCCAGTACTAACTGGGTTGTGGAGGTCAGATAGGCAGTCGCTCCATGTAAAAGACTGTTATTCAGCTGCATCTGGTTAGATGATGAGATTTAAGTATATTAAAGAAGAAAATGTTTTCTTACTTCAGTAGGTATTAATAACCACTTTTGTTTCCCTTTTGCCAATCGCGACCTGTGGTTTTCCCGAATATGTATTTTCTCCAAGTGATAGACATGGGTAATATACAATATCATTTTTCAATTATTAACTGTTCGTGTAGGTTCTTCTTACGCATCCACGCACTTTATGTATAGATGCACCAGTTCGGCGCAGTTATAACAAATCACTGCCTAACGTTTTAGCAAAAATATTGTACATATATGTCACTAAAGCGTACATGTTAGAGAAGAAAGACTGTGGTCGAGAAGAGATAGAGGAAGATTGTACGGTCAGCAATATATTTTTTTAACACTGCAGCATCCAAAAGTTTGAGAAGAGATAAATAAAATATAATAAACTATTTATTTCAGAACAGTCCAACTACTAATAAATTAGCAAAGACTATATACAAACTAACAAACTATTTATATGTATACATTACAATAATTAAAATAACTAAAATAAACTAACAACTACAAACTAAAAGGGCATCAAAAAACTCCTCCTCAACGCTGTCAGCCGGTAATGTGGCCAAAAGACTGGCGCCGTTGCCACGTTGTACAGCAACACTAGCTGGCCAAGGTAAAAGCCAGCCCTTGGGTCACGGGAAGCGTCAACTAGGCGTTTGGAAATTTCTTTAAACAGGCTGTGAGCACTCGGACTCAGAG
Organism: Standfussiana lucernea; assembly: GCA_964057025.1. NCBI lineage: Eukaryota > Metazoa > Arthropoda > Insecta > Lepidoptera > Noctuidae > Standfussiana > Standfussiana lucernea. The sequence continues at coordinate 7,432,013 of OZ059796.1, forward strand.
TTTCAACCCCAAACGGCTCGAAAATATAGTTTCGACAAAGTAGTATTTACGCCGCAAAGACTAGTTTAATTAAACGATTGACACTAAAGTGAATAAGAAATAATAAAAACGCCTTTATTGATTAAGTAACATAATCAGTCTAATACTTAATAAAATAATAATGGTTTTTGTATTAACAACAGACAAAAGGGTGTAATACCGAAGCAGTAGGTACATAAAATAAATAAAGAATCTGTGGACGTCTACATACATACCTACCAATGTAAAAAACAAACATTAATATTTTGAAGGACTGTGTCTCATAAAACTTAATTATAAAGTAGATTCCCGAGATGATGTTTATTCAAACCCACTGACACAAATATAATTTAATGCAATGTTATGTTTAACCCTCAGGCGGTCGGTGACTATAGTTTGATTATAAGTGTAATGATAACGAGTTCAGATTTATTTGGAGGAAGATTATAGATCATAGATACAATCAATAAATTACCGACTAAATTAGTTTGAAACAAAAACACACATAACGCAACCTCTAGGTCAAAAATAGCAATCATTTAAAAAGTCAGGGTTAAAGAATTCACCTTAACAAATATTAATTACTTAAAGACTAGACTAAAGAGTTTATTTTATAGACATAAATTGAAGTGCTTGGTGCGAATGTGCCATAGTTTCATATTAGTTATATTTTACTACACAGAAGCTACACTAAAATATTGCCATAGTTGGTAAACATTTAAATAATAACGGTAACGTTCATTTTCTGGGAGTGCTAGCGTGACGGTTGACAGAAGACAATTGAAGATGAGAACGTGTTGCGCCGACCCCTCGTAAAATGAGACAAGGGCAGAAAGATCACGATGACATTACATTAAATGATGATTACATTACATTAAATGATGATTACATTACATTAAATGATGATTACATTGAATGATGATTTTACATTTAATTTTTCCAGCTGTTGTTCACGATAATTTTAACCAAAATTACATATAAATATTTTACCGACCCACAAAGCTTTTTGTTATGACCAACGATCGTAGATACATATTATAGTACAAAGAACTGACCACCTACATCCCACGCTCCTATGTTTGCATAAATACAGGAAGTTGACAAACAAAATGGGTCCAGTATTTTCCATACACAAGCGAAGTTAACTTATTGGCTATTTATTCATCAAGTGGTCTACTACGCACACCGTAGGTATAATGGACCTATTACTTTATTTCATTAGTTTATTTATGTATTGTATTAGTTAAGTGTAAATTAAATTATCTTGTTACTTTTGCAAAGTATGCTAGTATTGTCCGCGGTCTTTAATTTAAGTAATTGAAAATAATAACATTAATAATGGTTATGGCTATCATAGAAGGCGTCAATAGTTATTTTCGATTTATAGTTATAATTAACTGTTAAAATACTGTTTGGTACTTATGTAAAACGCTTTTGAAATCATATACTTAATTACTTTTGTTGTTGATTTTCCAAATTGTACAATAAGTTTATCGATGTATTTTAAACACAAAACTAATAAACTTTGAAAAAAAAGTAAATGTTTTCCCGTGACTGCTTTCCGGAATGTTCGGTTTGGCGAATTTTTAGAAGATGACAATAAAAAAAACAAAACTAGTTTAAAGATGTCAAAAAACTAGTTCCGTTTTTTTATATGTATAGTAGGGAAGGTTAATTCCTATTGAACACGTTAGAAAGTTCGAATTATAATAAGGATTATAATATTTACATGTCATCGCTAATCTGCGTACCCACACCGGTAGCTAAATATCTCCCCAACAATTTATTCATTTATAGACTTAATTTAGATAGGGCGAAAATTGTACATATTACAGTTTACACAAAAAAATCAGATAGAGTGCTCCGTATTAGCACTTCTTATTGAAAAACGCACAAAAAAGACAGAATCGAAAACGAAACTGCGACCAAACATCCATTTTCTCAATAAATCTCGATGTCCATCTAATGATGACGTTTTCATTTAAATATTTCATCTACCTAGTGAGAGATCTGCTGAGGTCTATGAGTAATTTAAAATAAGTACGATTACCGAATCAAAAGTGAGAAGTAAATATTTACAATAAGTATTATGTATTTGTTTAATCCTTGGTAATGTTTGATGATACAATCTACGTAAGAACCGGATCCCAATGCGTGTAATATTTCTTGTACTAAATATATCAAAAGGTATAACAGTCTATTACCATTTGAATAAATAATCGATCGTTATTATTCTTAGTTACTCTGTGGCACTACAATCTAGTTAAGGTTATGTTAATGTAGATTATTTGAGGCAGTAAAAAATTCGTATGTAATGCAGTCAATATAATACAGTTCTGTAGTCTAATCTGTCTAATGCTTTGCCTCACTAGTACTGGTTTGTATCCGTCTCAAACGAAAGGAACAAATATTTGTCATTTATATTGTTGTTCCGGTTCGACACTTGATTGTTTTGTGCATGTTTTTGTTTTTTTTTTTAACTTTGACCCTTACTAGGCAATAATTTCTCATGTATCGTAGGTACGTTTACAAACATTTAAATTAACAAATACAAACAAACCCGGAACAACTACTTGTAGGCCATACGAATATTTGTTCCGCGGGAATCGAACTCGCGAAGCCAATCGCTCAGCCACTGCGCCAACCGTGCCGTCAAAATAATGAACATAAGTAGTTCTGTCAAAATGTACCAAGCCCATTTTCTGAAGTAACTGTTATGATTTTGGATAGTGAACGCTGATTTATTTTAAATTTGTTCTAATCATACGTTTTGGATGATGTATATTATGAAACTGATTTACTGAACTGATTTTACTGAACAAAATTTAATACAAAACATTTTAGAATGTTGGATTAGTTTGACGTATTTACTTTACTAAGAGATTGTGGGTTGGTTCATTATGGCAGAACTAGTTCTTGAGATGTTTGGTATACAGGAGTAATAATAATTGGAATAATGTTACCCTGCATAAATGTACCTAAAGGTGAAGTTGTTATAAATGTGACATTTAATAAATTGATCTAATGAATATGGCTGGCTATAATTGTGGCGATCCTTGGTTAAATGCACTGCTGTGCTACACGTGGCATCTCAGTGGAAATGAGGGGAACTTGGAAGGTAACACATAAATTGACGATTAATATTAAATTATATATTTATTCATATTTTATTATGAAGCGTCTGACTAAGGTTTTAATGCGAGCGCTATGAAACTGGTTCTCTTTATATTGGCGTCTAACTTTCTATGTTATTATTTACTCAACTGTATTTCTGCTTTATAATAATTTATTGTTTGCATTATATAAGTTTATCTGGTTTATGACATTTAGATCTCTATATACTGTTAATCTATCATTTATCGGTTACACAATATGGAAAGTCTGACAATATACCCCGTATATTATATTGATAAAAGTAATACCTCTGACTTCGTCTGAAGTCGTCATCTTGTTTCTTTAGTTCTAAGTTTAATGAAATATACTTTCTTTCACGGCGACGACAGCTTAGTAGTGTGGAGTCCATAAGAATAACTAAGAAACGGCTGAGTCGTGATGAAATTTCCTATTGATGCTTACCATCATATTGTGCTCGACCAGCGGGTCCTGTCGTAACCATCGATACCGTCAATGATTTTTTCAACATAATAAACATAACGCCAGTATTACCACAGGATTAATCAGAGGTGCATCCCTACAGATTTACAGGCCCAAGTTTTATGAATCCACCAATTAAACTAGCTCTATAAAATGTTCTTTTATGACGTATCCGACGGTCTAGTTACAAAGTCCGCTCGATCTTTTACGTCGATTACACAATTTGCGTCTTAGCATTGCTAGGCGCGTGTGACATTGAATTTACGCATATTTCGTGGCCGACCCTCTCGTCAATACCACATGATCTCACCATGTGAACCACTTGGGACCTAAAGAATAGAAGAATGTACTTGGCGCCAGGTAATTTTGCAAAAGATTTTAAGTAACGTCAGGGCTAAATATTGTATGGTGAGTTTTTTTTTGCCAGTTCCGTTTGCACGACAGTTGTCGCTAAACATAAAGTCTGCATCAACTTCAAACGGTTCACAGAATTCATGATTAAGAGCTGATCATAAAACTATTTTTTTTAATGTAATAACTACTATTGTATAGCGCCGACAAAATGAATTTAAAACACTAGTAATGTGCTATTATGCTAGATCGCGCAAGAATGTGGCAAGATTAAAAACCGATTTAATTCTCACGATAACTTATTACATTAATTTAATCAGAATTTGTTTTTCTGGCCATTTCTCCAGCAGAATTACCGACAAATCGAATACAGTTCACAGCACATAGTATCCATTACTTTGTATTATGCATTTTTTTTTTTAATATTTTGTTTTCTCGATTCGGCTTGTATGTAGGTATGGACAATGAAATGAGAATGTTGAGATGAAGGTGTGGAGTTTCAAAAATGGATACAGTTATAAATATACAATATTTAAGGGAAGTTTGAAAGTTGGGCCAGTAATAAAAAAGTTGAAAAGGAAGACGGACGATGTCTTGGTATGGTCATGTGATGAGTAGGGATGAATCGCATGTGATTAAAAGAGTGTTGAATTTAAATATTGATGGATGTAGAAGAAGAGGATTACCAAAGGAAAGATGGGTGGGCCGTGGGAGGATTGAATGGAAAGAAAAGGGAGTAAATGATATCGTGATGGTCAGAGGAGGAAACGCGCAGTAAAAGGTTCTGTAGCTGGAAGCCACAGTCAGTTCGAATATTTGCGAAAAACTAAACTTAGCTCAAGCTTAACTAACTTACAAACAGAACAATCGCTCTGTTTGTAGTTTAAAAATAAAATTTATTAATTAATTTTTTTTTGTGTGTGCAAAGAATTAGCATTGCCATCCAACGTGGCAATGCTGCCAGCAGTGCCAGCCTTCTGGGCACCTTTAATATTGACAGCAATGTAGACGAAGTTTTCGACGCCTTATAATTCTTTTCCTATTTTAATATTGCAGATATTTTTATTAATATTTTAGATTGATTAATATATCTAAGATTGAAGTCGAGTACCAACGCTATTCAATTAAGACTAAGTGGTGCTGTTGAGAGAATAGACAAATTGTGTTGTACCCGTTATGCTAATATAAGAGAATCGTTTGTTTAATTAATAGCAAAGGCGCTCCACGGTAACGACTAGTTACAGCGTGTACTGAATTATCACCGTAAAGTGCTATACTAAGCTGCAAAGTTATTTCATTAAAGTTTTCCTGAGATTTATTAAAATACTTAGAAGAATACGAGGAATGCCTACAAAGTAGTTTATCAAGGAACTTCATTGAGTCATAATAACGTTTTTAGTGTTTGTAACATAGAGATTAACAATAAGTGATAGGAATGACGAGTGTATATGTCGTTTTGGCAGTCATAATCTTAATTGTATTCCGGGGTATATACAAATCATTCGGACTATAAAAAATCCAAATCAATTATCCTGCTCAAATTGTAAATCCCTCATATACGAAAACGGTATGTTAAATTAAGTACATGGTAGTAAATAGGAAATTCTTGCGGAAAATCGGTTTGTCAGTGGGGGTTAAAAAGCTGTTCAAATGACTTTCTCAACTCTCTCTTTTATCTCTTCGCAACTTTATGTGGACGACAACAGTGAAGGGTCTTCTTTCATTGGGTCTTTTCATGGATACAACGATCCGTAGTACCTTCTAGTGTTTAGAGGTGCTAATATTAAGCAAACCTTACCTTGGAGACGTCTGTCAGAGTAGTTTCTCAAGCTACGCACCTCCTCGTACCTTTCCTACGAAATAATTGGCAATAGGAATTGATCAATCAATCTTTCAAAGTTACTCTTGTTGCCGTGTCTACGTGTGACTTAGACCTACATCTGGACTTCCATTACTAGTCTAGGCGTAGATAACATTGCAGCCCATAGCCGATACACTTGACAGCTGGAGGTGATGTTGTAACGACTCATTTGTATGGGAGCTGCGTAGGCGTCATTAACTCACCACTGCTCAAATACAACTACCGTTTTGTAACTACACCATTTCTACTACGGTTCGTGTAAAGTAACTCATGAACGATGATACAATTAACATTTTGAACGAGTCTCTCGAGATTTTCGTTTCTAGACAAAATCCAAATGCCATCTCGTTGCCTCTACGCAATGAATGTAAAACATAAGAACGCGCCTCCGTGACAAAACAAGCGACATTGTGACCGGAATATAAACTGGGATCGCTCCGAATTGTGATTTAGCCACAGAGAGATTCGTGCACAACACCTCATTTACATAACATCGACATTCCCTATAAAAAACTATTTCACAATAGAACATTATGGTAATTGTACTTCAATGCTATGCATCTTAGGGATTAATTATAACAAGGGCGGTGATAATAAAGTGTGAAGGCTGACAAAAATTATGAACGGTCCAAGTCGGCGAGTGACATTGATCACGATACACTTTACAATATTGTGCAAGTAATGACTCGGACAATCACTTGCCTATGCAGTTATCTACTTTTATACAATCACCTTTAGTGTATAAATAATTCGATAAACCAACTTCCTTTACTTAATAAGCGTTGAAACTTAAAACCAAATTAAGAGCTTGAGTGGTTCTACATTTAAACCAAATATTATAGAGTAATTTCCTTTGTCTTTTATAAAAACCATACGTACTCGTATTTTTTGGGTTTTACGTCGTGGTTATAAAATGATAGAAGATTTAAAAACGATTTTGCTCAAAGTAACTATTAAACAATCAATGCAATTGCGCCTCTTCAATTAAGTAGTACCTACTCAATACGTAATTGCGACCAATAATGTAAGAAGCGTATTTGCTTGCCATTCGAGGAGTTAAGTAGAAGTACCTTAAGCCAAAGAATAATCTCCTCAATTTATTAAATTAACCGCCATGACCTGATAGTCCGTAAACATTGTCTAGCCTACCTAGGTACTTTGAAATGAAAACGTAACGCGTTTTAGCTAGGTTTGGTCAAGGGCTACCATGACATGTGTATTGGTATCACAACGTGCATACTAATATTAATCGATGAAGTGAAGTTAGTGATCCCCAGTGTAGTGAACAGAGTTGCAGGTTTGAGCCGTGTGACACATCCTATGCTGACCAAAACCAGTAATGGGCTTTGAACCTGAATAAAGTCCGATTTTATCTATGATAACATTAAAATATACGATGAAAGGAACATCGAAAAAAATCATGTTCTTGCAGATGTTTGTTCAACAGAACGGGGAGGGTCTCTAAAATCATGCCAATTCCTTCTGTCTCTATGGTAAAAGTTTGTTTTAACGATGTCCCTTCCACCGTATAGTCAATATAATATGTTCCATATATCGAGGAGCCTCGCCCGGCTGTCGTAAGAATCAAACAAGACCAGGCGGTCTTGCGTTCGATTCTCAGGTCGGGCAATGTGGGTATTTCTATCAAGATTTTTCAGTAGCTATGCAGCTATGTCGTGTGGATTTGTATCCGGAAAATACAACGATATATCAACTCATACCCATTACCGTTAGAATGGGTACGCCATGAGAAGTCGTCGAAATTCTCACAGGAAAACCAAGAAATAAATATAAATAAAACTTGTATCAGACTTTTATATTTAGACCCAAAACACTGGGTTAAACAGCAACCACATAGATCATTACTCGAGGTTAAGCAACGTTGCCATGGTCAGCTATGTGTCTTGGAAGGCATATGGACCTGTCGGCCCCGGCTGCCATGCAGATATCTATGACAGCCGTATTTTCGTGTCACCTATGCAATTTCTGTAGTTTCACTATTTACATTCCTCTCTATATTTGGGACCGCAAAGACGTGCACAAAAAATGCTGATAACGTATTTCTGCAAAAATTCCCGCTGCCGCGATGTATCGATTGAAGGATTTCCGTGGAAATGCACTATAGCAAATAAAAAATCGGCTTTAGAAAGTTTATTTTATTAATGAAGTTGAGTGTCATTACTCTGAATTACTATGTAAATTAAATTGCTATAACAAATGGAAAGAATATTTTGATGAAAAGTATTTCGTCCAACACAGTGCAATGCGAACCCCTTCGTAGTATTCTGGTTTTGAAATGTGCTAATCGGTCCAAAATATGTAGTTATAGCACATAGATTAACAAGATACATGCCAGTCAAGTCAGTTTGGCTATCTAATGAAAAATATAAGTATAGTCCAAATTGTGAACAGTACGGAACTGTGGAGGATGTGCATCACTTGTTAGTGGAATGTGTTCATTACAAGTAATAGTAGAGAAAGAGACGCTTTAATGCCGAATTAAACGCCAACAGTGAATAAAATTTATTAAGTAAAAATGTATTAAGTGTGCTTAAATAGAATTCTTTTAAGTTACAGTATACGGTCTGGTAGCAGTTTTATTGTAAAGTGTTCTTGTTATCCTATGTGTGTTGTTGGTCATGTATGTCCAAACCTACATGTAAAAATCTCTAAATTGAATAAAGATTTTTTTAGAGATTTTATGCCGCCCATGGGCCTCAGACTTGGCTTTACATGCCGTCGAGAAATATCTCTCAGGCATGAAACGACGGCGAAGTGTAATAGAAAGGGTATAGTCATACTAAAGGGTGTGCCACAGACCATCAAACTGAATAACTTTCATCAACATCGTAATCGCGAAAAAATAATGATACAAAGACCTAAATGTACGGTGCTGCTATGCACGTGTATATGCGTGCAGCTGTGTAGGTTTTCTGCAATTTGCCCCTAAAGTGCAATATTAAAAAAGGTTGTATTTATTCTGCATTTAACAAGTAACATACAGCGGTAAAAAAAAACACCAGCTGCATGGCGAGAGCCAAATTGCAGAGTTCATCGTTTTAAACATTTGGATTGAACAATGAAAGCAAAATTGTATGATGAACTATGTTGTATTATTTAATTTTACTGCATGACACTAACTGGTTGCTATTTATTTTTGAAAGGCATGCATGCGCCTGAGCGTTTCGGCTGACTGTGACGTCGCGCGTCGGTTATAACTTCGTAAGTTACAATCACGTCAGGCGCTTAAGATCCTACATTTTTAAATCAGATCTTTTGTTTTTAGTTTGGAAAACGATGATAATCTTTTGGTTAGTATTAAAATTCTGCATGTAGATACTAGAATTTATATAAGAAATCAAAAGTATTATTTATACTAGCCTCTCTGTAACAGATTGCTATTTAAAAACCAGTAGGTGATTTTTTGTCAAATTAAATCATCATTTCTCTTTGGGAGATCTGGATCCTCCTTCTGCCCAATTAAAGAGGATGGAGGAGTTAAAAGGAACATTCATCAATAACTAGTCGAAACCCTTATGGTAGTCTTTTGATTTCTGGTGTTTTTTTTTTCAAATCACCATCCCAAAGTTTTCGCGGGTAACCCTAGCCCAACACTAATTAAATATTCCCAGTGAGTTATGTATGTTACGAACTTCATAAACTATACAGGACTTTTTTGTCTTAATAATGTATTTGGAGTTACTTGACTACAGCTCTTAGCAATGACTGGCTGTCTTGCTGAATAATGTAAAAGAGTAAGGTCTATCATACACAGTTTAATTTACTAGTATGCGACTTATCTTTGAGTTTCGGTGTTTTTGATTAATACATCACAAAATATAACACTCATCATCAGCTAGCCTTTTCCCAACTATGTTGGGGTCGGCTTCCAGGCTAACCGGATGTGATTAACGTGCTTTCCGACGCACGGAGGAAACTCGGTAGGTAATACATAGGTGGTCACCCATCCACATATCAACCTAAGCAAGCGCGACTAGACCTGAAGATTAATTCAAGCAGCTGTTATTTTCTAGCCTCGAGCTCTTAGCTCACAAAATATAACACCATTGACATAAAATACCAGATTTCCTAAGGACCGCGACACGATTGACGCCTGCTGAATATGAATAGCAAAATTGTTGTTACGTTTTGCTCTTGATTTTTTGTCAGGTGTTAGTCATGCATGACCGAGCGAGCGATAACTTGTTTGAGGAACTGGCATTACTATAGAATTAACAAATGACGACCAGCACTTAGACAAAATTAGCGTGTGTTTTATAATTATATTTATTTTTAATTTAGTTTAAAACGACGGTCATTATTTATTCAAATTATGTACATATTTAACTGCGTTTGTTTTCATATAAAACTATTTTACCGTTCTTTATCATTGGCCTCCAATTATTTATTTGTTGAAATGTTTGTAATAGGAGAGATTTTCTAAAAGTTATTTTAATAAATTACAGAACAGTATTAATGGTAGCTAAAAAAGGCCTTTGTAAGGCGTTTAGAAGTAGTCCTTATAACTTCTTGTCGAATTATTTATATGTTGATTATGCATTGGCTTAGTAAATCTTAGAGGTGTATAAATTAATCTGCTACTATAAATAGTCGTCGTACGTTGAGACATCCCGGGGTAATCGCAGAATCAGAGAGACGGACTGATGTAACGCGAAGTGCAAGTGGTCAGAAGTGACCTAACTTATCTAGTCTACTCGGTGGCCAATCTCAAATATGAAGTGGTGAACGAAAACTTAAGGAAGATCACCATGTAAGAACATTCAGTAAGAGGGAAGATACAAGCACTTTTTAAATGCTGTCCAGAAATATGAAACCGGAAATGTCCTAACACCGAAAATTTTAAGACATGATGGCAAGGAACCTGTACTGAGTCCATGTGGTAGATTACACCCCACTCCTTTTCACAAAGAAGAGGCCTGTGTCTCGGCAGTGGGACCGTGGGACACAGACCCTCGGTTAAACATTATAGGCTGGTCATGCTATGCTTTACTTAGAGGTTTGCTCTTGATACACTTACGCAGGTATTACGGAAATGCATGAATCTGTTCAATGATTTTTAATAATAATAATAAATAACATGTCGTTCTTAGAAAGGTGAACCAGCGGTGAGGTAAAGACACATAAGTATGTTTCCTAGTTCGTCTCGTGACATATTGAATGGCTCATGGATAAACTAGTAACGAGCAAACTGATCGATCATTGTAGCTGCGGTCAAATGTTGGATGGGTGATTCGGCATTTGCCATTGAAATTATCATATTGTGTAAGTAGATGTTAGGCCATTTTTTGTGCTAATATTTATTATTAAATTTTCAAAAGGTTTTATCAAATCTTTCATTAAAATGGTTCAAAACATTTAAAAAAGAAATTTGCGGTAACTTTTAGTGACCAACCAAAAAAACCTGGTAGGTAAATAAAATTATTGCATCAAAAGTTTCATAGAAAACCCATCACGCGACTTTCTACAAATTCGTAGCAACTACGTGCTACGGGGTGCAAGGACAATGTGCTACGAAAACACCCCGTTCGTAGCCCGTAGGCCGCGTAGCAAACAAACCCAATCCTACTGTTTTTTTGCGGTTATCTGTCATAAGTTCGAAAAATATTTGATCACCTAAAACTGTTCAACTATTATTGTTTCGTTTTGTTTTTAATTCATCGGAGTCACATCTGCCACTGTATCAATTGACCTTATTATCAATTCGATTTTTTTCGTTACTCCAACATTTCATTTGGTCGAAAAACTATTTACTGAAGTTACACTTTGCCGAAATAACATTTGTTCGAAGTATTATGATTCCGAAAATTCATCATACCACTGTTTTAAATACCATATTTCCATTTCATTAAACGTCTTGAAAGTTTGTGCACACTATTTCATCCTATAATTTTTGCTACAGCTTTTTTACAGTTGATTATGAACAAAAGTGGTTTTAAGTGGTCCTAGTAAGAAGCATGCAAACAAGGCTGCCTGCGTCAAGCATGCAGCATGCAAGCAGGCATGTAGCGCGAAGCAGGCATGCAAGCATTGTTTCTGTCACGGCTCCGGAACTGCGGGGTTTGGGCGGTCCCACGCGAGCTTATCGACTGCTGAAGTCGGTTTTGCAGCGATTCGTTTCTGCCACTAAATTTCGTAGCAACATGTTGACTTTTTATGACACTATTTTAATTTAATATTGAAAATGATACCAAGTAACCAGTTATATATTTGTGACCAAATAATATTTCGTAAAATGTTGTTTCGGTGTGGTGAAAATATGGCAAATAAATCATTTAGCAAATGAAAAAAGTTCAAAAGAGGCTTCGGCCAATAGCAAAAATTTATTTTGTAAATCGGCGAAATATAGTTCGGTAAAATAATACCTATGACACATTATACTTCGATGATCTAAAAATATGTCAAATAATGCATATAGCAAAAAAGACGTCGGTCAATAGGTTTCGGTAAAATTAAATTCGAACAAAAAAAAAACGGAAAAGTGATCGGTTCCCTTTTTTTGCACTTTCAACTGCAGAGTTAATTTATGGATATGTTTTTGCTAGTTTTCAGTACCTATATCGTACGTCCATATGAGCGAAACCAAAAGCACATATTATGTTAATATAATTGAAGGCAAATCTATTTCATAACGTAATACCGAGTAATTGTAATTATCATATCAGAAGCGATCTTAATCAAGTTTTTTTTTTATAATTTTATATGGAATACCGATACCAATAAGTATAGTAATGTAGTGCTTCAGTAAATAATCGAAGCCGATAATCTGAAGCAATAGACTAATCGATAATCTTCAGTTTTGCAACACTTTTTCAATAATCTATATTGGTCAAGGCATAGTTATGCAATTTGATTTCATTTTAATGTTCAATTTACTTATGGTAACTAAATGCGTACTGAGAGAAACTTAACTGACCTAGCTTTTGATAACGTCATATTTACTTATAAATAATGCTTTGGAAAGAATATACGCAATATGGATTCAGTACCTACCTGGTTGTTTAAAAAAAATATTTTATTATTGTTATTTGGCATGTCTAAAGTGTTTATCAACAAATTTGAATTGAGATACCAAATGATAGCAGACGTTTATTTTACGCCTATGTGTTGAACACGGATTAAGAAAATTCACTTTGCAGAAATAGAAGATTAATTTGACCGAAATCGTTCTAAATGGGACATATTTAGTTAACATCATGATCACATCTGTTATCCTCTAAGGGTAAGATGTACCTAATAATACACCCAAATTTTGCCGTTATGTTAAAGTCCCGTATTACTTAATACTTTGAAAAATCTACTAACACACATTTTGCCCAACCTGAGAATCACACTCAGAACCTCATAGTCAGCTCTCACGTATTATTAACATATTTAGTTAATTTTGGGTTTTAACTTTGATTGTCTGGATATGCTTCAATTCGATATTGAAAGGTTCCGAAAACTGTTTTATAATAACAGCTAAGAGGCTTAAAGTAAGAGGAGAACGAAGTGTCACTTTATCTGTCGTTTAATGGTTTTATCGAAAGTGACTTGTGATGTTACGAAAATCTTACTAAAGCCTGTTGAAAATTCAAGCTTTTCGTGTTAACACAGCCGTACGTAAATCAAAACAACCGTTTAAAAGGATATTAAGTGAATTTATACTGTTTAGAAGTAATTAATATGCTGCAGGCATCTAGCCTTGTCTAGCCTATTTGCAATTTTAATATTTAGTTCTAGTCTTTCACCATTTCATAGTGTCGACCATATTTATCACAAGGCGCTCCGTACCAATTGGTTCTCTAATTTAAATAGCTAATATATGTTATACATGTTAATAAGATTATAACAAACACGATAACTTTGTAAGTACACCTACGAATCAGCCTCTTTGGGAATTTCTTGCTACGACGATTATTGATAACCGCGACTTTTGTGGTTACAAATAACACCAAAAGTGTGTGCTTATAATGTATCTGGTCACGTATGCTCACAACAATTCCTACCGTCATGGTCAGACATATATCATCGTTATCTACTATGCTGATTTAGACAAACAAAAGGTTTCTTGGTAACCTTCTTTCTTTTAGTAGATTTCGTAAAAGCGATATTGTGACATTTCTATTTTCAAAATAATGTATGCAAGACTTGATTTAAATGTCTTTGCAGCATTTTTCCGTATTTGGTCATTTGGAGCAACAAAGTGTTTTGAATAAAAAAAATGCCTGGTTTAAATATCATTCAATAATTTATTTTGCTTAATAAATAATACAGATAAACAAAAACTTACAGCTATATTTAGGACTTATGTTATCTCTAGTCTATTGTCTCTTATCCCTAAATAGAGTTGACAACTCTGATGGATAATATGGATTCTTATAATTATAAGTCTCCACTTGAACTGGTTCCACTCGGACGGGTTCTATTACTTCTACTTCATCGTAGGACAGTTCAGGATCAGAAAACATCGATGTGAAATCAGTAACACCATTGATGAAAACACGGAGTAAATTAGCCATCGTGTAGCTTTCAAACTTTTTGAGCAGCGCCATTTTGCATTGGTGCAATATACTTTTCACTAAACTGCAACCTTGGGTTATTAACTCTTGAATGATTTCTCTCAACTGGTTTTTTATCATCAGCAACACTGTGCCCAGTTCTCTTTTCTGTAGACTTGAGTGTGCCAGTATATCTAAGTCGAGCTTCAAGTCTTCATCAGCATCTGTGAGGGTTTTTAGGTTTTTTGATGACGCAGGATCTGAACAAACGATTTGAACAGATAGCACAATCGTAAAGACAAAAAAGTATCCTCGGAGCATCTGAAAAAAAAAATCTTTAATATTTCCTAATTTTAAAAAGTACATATAACCACAATATAAAGTTATTGAAATATTTTAAAGTTGCTATCTTTGGCTTTCTGGAAAATACATAAAATATAAATGAGTTTTTTCTTCGAGAAATTCATACATCGGCTCCATAGAGAGAGGAAAGAAAGAAAGGATTGTTTTAAACATGATAGTTCAGTTCTCTGAAGGTTCCACAGGCGGATATAACTACGATTAAAAGTGAACCGTAGAATACCATGGTCAAGGAAACAAGTATTGTGCGAATTAAACCACAAACAAGGAAAGTTATAAATCCACTTGTAAAAACATTCCTATGCGTACAAAAAACAAAACAAATAAATACTTACTTTTACCGTACTGGGTGTGTGGGGTGAATTTTAATATAGATAATGTATGTACTTCGTGAGTCTTCACTTATCATATACTGTATTAGAAGTTGGGATAAGCTGCGACTTATATAGTTAGAAAACCCTTATTCCTAATGTCCCTTCATTTTATAATGCTAATTAACCATTATCTGAGTACATTACGTAATTATGACTTTTTATCTTGTACTGAGTCACCTTAGTTATTATGACATAATTTTCTACACTTGCTAATGATGAATCGTAAACCGTAATGCGTTGTCTAAGTCACAGACGTTCTTCCTACTTCGACATAACTATGTGCAGACTGTTATCAGCTTTCTTGATTAGCTAGTAACACTCGTCCATCTTATGCTCGCAAATCTTCAGATTTACAACTTGTTGTTTAAGGTTAAATGTTATTTGTTTAAAAATTAAAACGTAAAATGTTTTATTTCCAGCCATAAATTGTGAAGGTTGATAGACATGCGCAGTTTTCTTGCAAAACATTTTACATAATGTTCCTTAATTTAAAAACGTCTCTATTGCATTTTCGTAGTCGACAATTAGCAGTTTATTTGGAACTAGCTGTGCCCCACAAGCAGTCATTTGCCTCCTTCCACAAAGTGCTTCTTCATAAAGCGGACCAACTTATCTCGCCATCTTCGTTTGGGCCTTGGTAGATTCAACTGACTGAAAACAGTTTTCAAATACTAACATACAATGAAACTATTTGGTTTAATTTAAGCTGCTTCTTCATCGAACTACGTCGTTGTAGTCAACCCATATCAAGATTATTCAAGGCAAGCAAATCTTTATCCACAGTTTACACTTTCAACGTGCACAAGATGTAAAGCATTCGTAAGGTCGTATTTTGTTTGGTGCTTTGATACTTTTTGACACTTTGATACTTTTCTGTTGATTGAATATTTTATCCTTCTGGTTTTCTCTATGGTTATGAGCTCTCTTTATAGAGACTGAAAGGGATATTGACGCACAAATGGTAACCAGGTATTCAGTATTACATTCCGAACCCCCGTACATAGAAATTTTTCATCGGAAATTAACAAAAAAATGGTCAACATCAACACACATCAAACACTTTGTCTACATCTCTTTTTTTAGTATCTCCTTTCGCAGGTATGCTGGAAGAGATTTCATTAGAAATAAGCATTACCTTTGTACTCTCTTTTCTGTTCCTATCTTGATTTCTGTATTTAGTGTGTACATAAATTGTTAAATAAAAAAAATAGCTTTTCCTAAGGTACATTTTGACCGTTGTAAACAGAACGGCTATTTTTTTTGATACCAAAGAAAAAAAATTATGTGGAGGGTTTCAGAATGATATACTGAATACCTGGTATTCTTTAGTGCGTCAATGTTCCGTCCACCCTGTATACAGAGAAAAAAGAGTAGGAATAAGTGTAGATATCCAACCTTGCTCAGTGCTTTTTCGATTACTACTTATAAAGTTCAGCTTTCTTCACAACTACATATGTTACAGAAAACTCTTGTGAACACAAAATATACAAAAAGTACATCAGTGTGCAAATTATATTTATTTTTTTTCAAAAAATCTTCATCTTCAGAACAACAGAAGTGGTTCTAAAACCTCAAAGCCACTGCGTAATTAAATAGGTACTAGAATTTAGATTGATGTTCGCTGCTATAAAATTAATAAAGCGCACACATGTACACAATGCGCTTCAATGATCTATTACAGTCGATAACGTTTCAGGCAGCAATTAAAACGCTACGTAATAAACTCATAATTACGAGTATAATCGTCTATATTTCTGTTTGTTTACACACAAACAGTGGGCTCTTATGATACTATTATTCGATGCTTAATAAGATAATCCGCGTGTGTGATTTATACGGAGCGCGGCAATGAGATCGGCGCGCGCGCCGGTCGCCCGGCGGCTGCGCCCGCGACGACGCTTCAGTCTGATAATGTATCAGGTCGTAGCGAGCCGGCTACATAAACGTTAAACAAACCATTTTCACGAGTTTTCGTAACTTTAATTATTAACATAGACTTTTTAGTTTTTATTTAACAGATTAATTAATGATATAATAAAGACATTTGTTCTAAAGACTGGTGGAAGGAAGTGCTCACCATATATGGGCGACGTATATAAAGTTAATACATTTCCCGACATTATGAGAAAGTGTTTCAAGATGGGTCTGTTCAAGAGTGAGTACATATTCAATTAATGCTGTTGGGTGCTTTGTTTTGTTTTTGTTTTTATCGCCTTTAAGGACTATATAAGAAACCTCGCTTCATTTATACATTTAATGCCTTGTATCAATATTTCAGGATTTTTAGTTAGTAATAAGCGGGTACCTTTTTATGTTAAATTAACAATCACTTGCATTTTAGAGCGCGTACAAAGACATTGAATATAGGAACCCACGCACCATTGCAAACCCCCGATTTGCAAAATAAAAATATGTTTGTAGGACCCGCACCGTTTGACGGTAGATGACTTCTTCGACAGAAGTAGTAATTTTTAAGTACCATCGTGATGATTTTCTATCGAGGAAATTTTATTATTCTATGTTTTTGCCTTATTAGGTCCCTGGAACTATAGTGCTCTTACAATACAATTGTAAAATCCTTTGGTCTTGTGTATTTTATGTAAAATAAAAACCGGTTGTCGATTTAAGTTAACCTGCTCTTAATCCATTCGGTCCACAGCAATTTTATATTTAACTGCATAGTATTATACATTAAGCATAAATCGAAGCGATAACATACAGTAATTATACAATAACTAAAACTATAATTTTAATTTTTTAATGTTTTCACCGACAAATGTGCATACCTAAAAATTATACTGCGTCAATGAGAGAAAATTTATCGTATCAATAGAAATATCAAAGCTACATTTAAAAGAGAATCTTAATAATCAAAAATATACTCCTGCTCAAGTAAAACAGACCACAAAAAATAATAAAATATAAATACAAAAAAAAGAAAACTTAATTTGATGCAACCTGTTGATGTGAACTGAAATAACAACCTTACAGGTAGGTAATCCACAAACACCTCTTATCAAAAGAATGAAAAAATAAAAGCCACCGATATAAAATATGATACCTTGAAATCGTAACTAGATAAATTGTTTATCTCGCCTCCCCATGTTGCCGAAACTCAAATCCTGCCGGCTAACATACGATGCTAAGGGTGCCTCCATAAAGAAGGTTTTGATACAGGTTTCCTTTACTGTCTTTAATCCACACTATTATAAAACATACCTATATCAAAGTAGCAATCGTTGTTCCCCGAGAAAATTGCTTTTGAATTTTGCCAAGTGTGTACATATTAGTGTTCGTGACTATACATGGTACAAGGGGTACATATTTGAATGTCGAACATTAAAATACCTACGGGTAAAATTTCAACGTTCAAAATATCGAAAATTAAAATAACGTAAGTTGATATTGTCGAATGGTTAAATAACCTACGTCCAATATATCTAAAATCTAATTATCGACAAACGTGACATCGAAAGGCTTAAATATCGAAGTACAGAGTATCTAATGACCTAAATATCGAAGTACAGAGTATAGAATGTCCTAAATATGAATATTTAATTATATGTTGTGCTACAAAAGTGAGTTGCAGAAACAAATCGCTGCAAAACCGATTCCACGTGGTCTTGTGTGCCCTACCCCTAGAGTGTAATTTACGGAGGGGCGAGGCGGCCTGCGAGCTGATGAGCAGGGGGTTTTAACACTCGCCGCCGTGGTTGAGGCTGCAAGCCGAAGCTGCGGTGGTGAGCGTCAAACCATCTACGACGATAAGCTCGCGTGGGACCGCCGGAGCCCCGCAGCGCCGGAGCCGTGACAGAAACCTTGCCTGCAGCATGTTGCATGCTTGCTTGCACGCTGCATGCTTAAGTTATGCATGATTTTTTTCCTATATCAAAATTTGTTCGATATTTTAACTAGTAGGTATTTATAACGTAAATATAATGAACAAGTGTATTAAATGTTAACATTTTGAACTTGGTATAATGACTATCGATATTTTTAATCATTAGAAATTTTTATTACTCGGCATTTCAATGTTAGATATTTTAAGCTTAGGTATAACAATTTTCGATATTACGATACAATCGATATTTAAATTTTCGATGTTGTAAACGTTGACATTTTACCCGTAGGTTTTTTAATGCACAACACATTCAAATATGTACCCGGTAGAAGGTTTTATTAAAAGATTGCGAGAACATTAGCAATGATAGTTGTTCTTGTTAAACCGGAGCGTTTACTGAACCATTTTCTTCGTTGGAACATAACGACTGATTTATGCAACCGTTGTAATGCCTTTCTTTTGTACAAAATCTACGAATAAATAGTTAGAGTACCTAACATATTTAATAACGGGTGTCAAAAGATTCTTAACGAAGACGAAAGTCACTTTTTCTTCCCGCCCGCACCATTGCGATCATATTTTTGTATTGGACCATATCCTTCAAGTTACGGAAGGTCATGGATTCAATTATTTTTTCGCCGTCGAGTTTTAAACGGTATTACTGAATTTTAAATACCCCCATGACCCCCGTTATTTCTTTTGCGTGTGTACATTGTGAGCTACCGAAAATCGCGATTTTTCTCACCAAAAATACAATCGTTTCCCAGCAATAACATATTTTACACTGCTGTTGTGTGGATGTACATCACTGCCAATCCCGCAGACACCTTCAGCCATCTCTGATCAGTCTCGTGAGTCTGCAGAATTGGCAGTGAGTGTACCCTTCCCGAACCTGGAAATTCTGTCCACTATCCGTCCGCAACCTTAGGTCGCATGGTGCAGACATCCTGAACTTATTTACATATTTATTATCACATGTTAGGTATATGATAGGTTAGGGCTGTAGGGCTTACAGGGCTTAGGGTCGTAGGGACTGTTAGGCTCGTAAATCTTAGTAGTTTCCTTTAACTTATCATATATTTTCATGTGCAGCTACACCCTTAACGGTACTGTAGCCTTACGTGATGCCATGTTATTGGTTTGATGTCAAAACGCTTAGAAGGCTCGTTGATGTGTCCGGTTACACCCTATAAAACCGTTATTAATTTATTGTTAACTAATTACAATATATAAACGTTTTTTTGTTTATTTAGAAAAGACGCATACCTATTATATTATTATTTGTTTTATGTAGAAAACACAACACACAATACATTTTTTATGATCGATGCATTGCATCTGAATTTATTGCAAACAATAAGTTAGATTTCATTTTATAATAAAACTGAGACGTTAGCCACAAGTCACGTTTTGGATGGACATTTCTATGAATTACTAGGTGTTGCCCGCGAAATACGTGCGCGTGAAATATATACTTACATTTATATAAATAAA
Source organism: Standfussiana lucernea (assembly GCA_964057025.1). NCBI lineage: Eukaryota > Metazoa > Arthropoda > Insecta > Lepidoptera > Noctuidae > Standfussiana > Standfussiana lucernea. Next base: position 7,452,404 of record OZ059796.1, read on the forward strand.
TAAAATTCAAGTGTCTGTTTGTAATTTCAAAATAATAGTTTTTACTCAATGCGTATAAAAGTATATACGGTACTTATTCATTTTTGTCTGTGTGCCGGTCTGTCTGTCTGTTTGTTCCGGCTGATCTCCGAAACGGCTGGACAAATTTTGACGGGACTTTAACTGGCAGATAGTTGTGTTATAAGGAGTAACCTAGGCCTCTTTTATATTAAAAGTAGTTTTTTTTTTGTTATAGGTACCGTTTATACTTTCATAATTATGTATTCAGTAAAAAGCTATTTTGAAATTACAAAAAGACACTTCAATTTGTTTTATTTGTATAGCTTACGACGCGACGCTGTGCTAGTAAGGTAAAATATCTCAACTACATTTATTTAAAAAAAAGTCACGTCCAAGGATTTTCGAGAGTAACATGCAAGACACGAAAAGCAAAAGAAATACAGCAGGGATGAATTAAGATTAGATTTCTCTAGATTAATGCAAATTTAAAAAAAAAAATTGAACTGAGACAATTTCACCAGTCACAAGAGCAAATAGATTTTAATCAATCACACGTCTTATCTAAATCTTAAACGACTAAATTTAATGTAGATTTTTTTACCGCCTTGGACTAGTGGTCGCAAGCGCGACTGCTTAGCAAGAGGTCCTGGGTTTTATGCCCAGGTCGGGCAAAGTGTTATTGGTTTTTCGTCCCAGAATTTCATTGGCCATAATATGCTGGATTTGTGTCCGGTTAATGGCAATAGCCTCGCCACTACTACATGGGGCTTAATCATAAATTACGAAATGCGGGTGTATCCTAATAGGGCACACCTCTGCCTAACCCTTTGGGAATGACAGGTATGATTTTTTGTTACATTATTTAATAATATACCCGGCGAAGATAAAAACTTCACACAAGCACTTGTCTCAACGTTACTGAAAAAACTCTTTGAGATCTCTACTTGTGTTGAGAATCTTCCGGGATTCCAAAAAAACCTGGCTCAGATTTATATATCAAGGAGAACTTGATCTGATTTTTGCTGTCTATCACATCATGTTACTTTACATTAACTCTACGTACTATATCAAGTTGCTAATTGTCAAAAAACTATTATCAAGATTCATTACATAAAATAGTTGATTAGCTATAAGTGTACCTACTAAGATCCAAGCCTGATTTATCTTCTATATCTATATCTATCTATTCTATACATATAATAAATCTGTAGACGTGGCATTTCTGTGCATTGGAAATATTTAGAAAAAAATAGTAGGGGTGTTAAAGGGTAACAAACAGAACCCATTTCTACAATTTTTTGAATTTTTGTCTGTTTGTCTGCAGTCTGTGAGTCTTCGGCTATGTTTGTTTGTTTAAGTATCACGTGAAAATTACAAAACCAATGTGGTTAGTTTCGATGCACAAGTATTGTGTGTAACTTAGAGAAGGTATTAGTTTTTGTTTCATTGCAATTCGTGCTCTCTATCAAAAGATATATGAATTTATTGTGTTCAAGAAGAATTTATCGCCTTTACGTAAGATACATTCAACGACATCTATTGAATGAAACTGGTGCTAATGAATAAAGATGAAGTGCTCACAAGATTACTTTAAATCGATTTATCGGGTTTTTCAAAAAGTTATGGTAGCAAAAGGTACTTTAGATGGCGCTGCTTTGAAAATCTTCATAGCCTATATTGTTTGTTCGGTTGCTTTCCATGCATTATATTTTAAGCAGTTGAACTCCGTGCTCGATAGATGGCGTTGTGCATTTGACGCCACTTTCTGAATCGCGGTGTTAAGATTTTCCATGAATGAACTACGCTCGCGACAATATGTGGTCGTAAATTTTGATTAATTAATATCCTTAATCTATATATATATAAAAAAAAATAAAAATTGTATAAATAGAAAACGATGTTCCGAAATGGCGCAACAACTACTGCATGTGTTCTACTGTTCACATTTTGCACAAATATTTCTTTCTTAAAACTAAATTTTTACAAATATTCCGTTTTGAAGGCTTCTTCAAATAGTAGCCTATACAAATTATCACGCTATGTGCTTGAAGAGGTTCATTATGCCCATATTCTTCAATTGTTTGTCATTTCAGTCATGACAAGCATGAGAACGAACGGTCACGTGAGCGAAGCCGCGGGCACAGCTGGTAGATTAATAAAAATACAGTTTCTTTTAAATTACCTCAATTTGTTTTAACTTTTGAAAATAAAGATCGGGTTATATCTGTCTAAGGTCACATTGTAGGTTAAGTAAGACATATGATTTTCAATCATATAAAATAATTAAGTAACTATTTTTAGTTATTTAATTATTTTCGGTCGGATTGGTTTATGACTACATCGTAATTATGCATCATAATATTAGCAAACTACTTTGAGAGTTGCTAATTTTGATTGACATAAATGCTAACTACGTGCTTTGAAAATAGTCCAAACCGCTCATGGTTGATAAATAATATTTATTTATTACCAGTTAATGTAATAAAATCTATTTACGTATTTTGAGTAACTTTCCAGGAAGAAAAACCTAAGAATTTGAACTAAGTTGCAAAGACAAATTCTAAACATAATTAAAGAAAACTTTATTTTAATAAAATGTGACATCTAACTAATCTTTTGGCAAGTTTTAGTTTCATTATTTAGGTCGTAAAACTACAATTTGAATAAGTGTCAATCTGGCTGAGATTTGCGTTATAAATACAAAATTTAATCAAAACACATGCTTAATAAATAAATCCTACTATTTTTAGATAACGTTATTTTTTGTCCATATCTATTTCCATAAATATCCAAACACCTATTTTGAGTTATAAATAAAATCCTGTTCAACTTGTTTGCATCTGTTGAACCATAACTACAACTTAAAGCAGAAATAAATGCCAAATTATACTAGTCTCACTTCTCGAAAATACCGTTTCGCACACTAAGAAAACATTACCATACTTTAAAAAATGCAAAGCGAAACACTGCAATTTACGAGTACCTACATAATGTCATGATTATGGCAACAAATGCACTGAAAAAAAAGAAATGTTTGTGAAAGTATTTCGGATTCTAAGGGTTTTCATAGCCACTAAAAGTATGATGTATTTATTATAGCGGATGTGTACTAAAGTCCATACAAATAGGAAAGGGCTACGTTCTATTTCAATCTATTCGGTCGAGCGGCCGCGTTGATCACAGCGCTGGGTGCAATCAGCGCCTCGTATGCATCGTTGCAACCCGACAATGCTAGTACCTCCGTAATCGACCAGTCGCAATGTTACAACACTGATTGCCGGTAAATAAACACTTGCGGCCCTAAAATAGTACCTTTCAAACGCTTTTGTTCCTTCAATACTAATTCTCTGATTTCATGTCTAACCCCCGTATCTATAAACAAGTTCAAGTGTTTACTTGAGTAAATGTAATTTTTTAAGATACGATTTTTATTATGTAGTTTAGTAATTGGTTGAAGTTAGAACTGTAAAAAGTTAGAATTCTTAGCTTTGCTTTCTTTGACGGTTCTTACTTCTTTTAAATTCTTGTCAATTGCCTATAAAATTTTGCACAAGTAATTGCTTAAGCTAAAGTAATTACTTTAACTTGACTATAGATACGGGTGTAAACCTCTCAGTTCTGAAGTAGAATCATAATTAAGTATGAAAGGAAAACCAAAATGTTTATGGGCAAAAAACGTTACCATTGAAGTACTTACTCGTGGTCTGTCTGGGGTTTTCCTCCAAATAATCGCTCAGTGTCTTAGTTATAATTATCATTTTTTTGTATCTATCTACCCAAAATAAGTTGATTGCAGCTTGTTAATGTTTATTTTTAGTTCGTAAAATTAACGTGTAACAGTAGTAACCCAAGTATGCTCACTACGAGTACTTAAGTATAATTTTATTCCATATGTTTTTTTAAGAGGCATTTAAATCAAAACCTATGTCATAATTACCTCTACGATATACTGCTTGCCGCGTATCAAAAGATTCTATATCACACGCGGCCCCAGATGTTTTGTATATTTTTGCAAGAAGATGCTCCACCAATGGGTGGAGCATCTTCTCAACAACAATCAAATTAAACTGCGTGTATAATGATACACGCAGTTTAATTTGATTGTTGTTAAAAATAAAAACGTTAATTGTTCTGGTTTGTTAAATATACATTTATTGCATGCGTGAGATAAATTAATTAAGTGTAATTGCTGTAATGTATACTCATTACTGAAACAGGTCTACTTGTTGTAGATACCTGCTTACACATATTCAGAAATAAAACTTTTTTGTAGGCCCAGCTTAATATAGTTCTTGGTTATTTCGTAAAAATGGGCAAAAAGTTTGATTTATAGTATTTTTTGCGATTCAATACAATGCTGGCAAACTAAAGTGTGTTGTAACTTTACGCACGGGCATTGCATTTTACAAGTGAGTGTCTGCGCCTTGCTTAGCACTTAAATGCGTTATCTTAGGCAATGTTTGTTGCGACAATTTATTTGTGTGGTAGATAACTTTTGTGTTATAAGGTTCTTGAGAAAAGAAATCCATTCTCCTTAACTTTCATTTTTAACCACGTATATCAAGTGTTGTATATTTATAAGAATCTTGTCCTTAAACTAAAAGATAAATTATTAAGGGCAGAAATAAATCGATCCCGATGTTCGATGATTACTTCATCAAAAACTTTGTTTTCTGTGAATTCTTGTACCGAATCTTTTTCTGAGTTTATTTTACTTTCAAGAACTTACAATACCTAATCTAACCTAACCTAATATTATGATTATACATACATACTCGTAGGTAGGTTACATCTGTTATGATAGAAATCATTGGACCGGATGATTTAGTTTTGACTAAGGTTTAAACCAAACAGTCTATTTAACAACTAAAGCAAATTACTCTGAAGTCATTTCCTTTTGTTATATTTTTCTTTGAAAACAACTCAACGTTTTACATATGCTAATTGTATTTTACTAGTCGAGCTCTGGTGATTTTGGTTTTGTTTATGCAAAAACCCATTTGGGACAACTATAAAGCGTGGCTAGCTCTTAAACAGAATTGAACTACCATTTTTATTTTTTATATTTGTATGTCAGGAAAATTGAGACAGCAATTTACTCTTCAAATAGATTTTTTACTTTTTCTCTAATATTTACGTGTGTATCTTCCTCAGAGATTCAATAATCCTCACATAACGAGTGTTAGCAGTTGTCATAGCAACTATGAAAGGCGGTTTTCTCCTGTCTCTATCTGTCAAAGATATGAGATACACATTAGAGATAATATGGTAGACAGATAAGTATTTAGTACATGTTTACACGCATGATAAATATTTTGCAAATAAAACTCATATTCTAGGATTTAATAGGCAAAGGTGTAGAGTAGGTATTTTGGCATTAAGCTAGGAACGCTGTTCCCAGGCAGGATAACAATTTCCTTAAAAAAATTACAATAAATGATTTTCCAAAAATGGATACAAACTAAACCAAGATCCATGTTTTAACAGCAACTACTAGACTGACGTTCTTTTTATAGAAGGTGCTTTAATATTTTTTATTTCGCTAAGCGTATTTATTTTCTTAGGTGCCATTAGCGAGGCAGTTTTTTTAAAGTTTAAATTAATAAAGACAGCCATACCCATTTGCCATTAGTTTTAGGTAACTGGCAAAGGAATATAAAAACTATTTAAGAACTTGGTTAAGATTATAAGAACTAGTCTTAAATGTAGTTCCGGAAAAAATCTATTCTGATATGTCTATAGATGTGTCTAGTACATTCGTATGTGTTAGTAATTCGTGATCTGAATAATGTCAAGACCGTACATGACTTGTCATGAAGCTATTAGTTACGGTGACTAATTTATTTATTAAATTAACTCGAAGGCACTTTACATTTGTTTAACTTCTGATCAGCTCTGCCATTCGCTCAGAAAAGTTCTTTTTTTGTTCACATTTTCCAAGATAGGCACGACAGAAAAATAAGAGCTAGGATTACTTAAATTAGGTATTAATAAAAATAAATGAGAGAAATAACGCTCGTGTTGCGTGCTTATTGCTTTCGAAGCGGAGTCAGCCTAACCGCTACGGGACGTCTACCAGACGTCTACGCCGCTTGATCGGCGCCATCACCTAGACTACCTAGCCGGGGTAGCATAGGCGCTAGACCTACCCCATAGTCGAAAGCAGTTCAAAAATGCTCCTAGTGTAGCACTAGGTGCTTATAATTTTTCCTTGCTCGTTAACATTAAGACCCCGAGAGATCTCAATTCCAAATTATTCCATTCAAACGTTAGATATCGTTTTTCCGCACCATTACTCGACTGCTTCCTCTATGTTTACAGTAGTTCCAAAATCTAAGCACGTTCAGTTAAGTACGAGAGGACAGTTCAATGGCAACGAGTGACCGATAACCGGTCGACATTACTGCCAGATCGGCACAACGTAAACATCAACATTGTTACTACGGAAGTTACAACTCACTTCCGTACACACTTCCGAAGATATTTTTTTAAAGTCAAGGTCAGGTTTGGGCTCGTTTTGGTGACCTTAGGTACCTCCTAGATTTATAAGGAATAATAAGTTTTGTAAGCAGATAGGTATAGTTAATACCTAACCGTAAAAATTAACTAACCGTAGTAGCAATATGAAAAAACTCCCAAAAAAAAATTGTTATTCTTATTTTTGATTGCATACAAAAATACAACTAAAAACACAAATATTTAACTTATTTTCAAATTCCTAATAACTATATTTTGCCACTTGCCTACCTGCCAAAATCCAAGTTTTTGATTAGTTACGGCGGTACGGTTAGCAACGAATGTCAGTTAAAATTACTAGTATTTATGAGACCAATATTCAGATCCAAAAACAAGGAAAAAAACAAGAGGGAGGAAAGGTATAAAACATGGGGTATAGGGTAAGGGAGGGAAGGTATGAAATAAAGTATTACTATGAGATAAAGTTAATATGTAACTAATTAAATACACAACACTTGCAACACAATGCTTTTCTCCCTTCTTCAATAGTTTTATATTATTAACTATATTTACTGTTAAATAATAATTCTAATAATATAATCTGCAGTGTAAATAAACCGACTTTCAGTGCCGACTGTACCTATAACTATTTAATTTAAATAAAATAATCTTTCACTCATTTACAAACACGTGTAAGGTTACACCTGTTTATAAATGTGCTAATTATAAGTTTAAAATGAGTTTTTAGAAATATCTTTTATTTTTATTAACCTTAGATTCTGATTTTTGTTAATATTTTCCTTCTAATTTTAGAATTTCGATTCAGCCTTTAAAGGTCTTTTTTATTGCGCGCTATTTTATGACTACGTTTGATATTAAAATATAGATTGATACAAGAGTGCTATAAAAAAATCGGAATCGGAAACATAAAACGCGAAATGCAATACTATTTCAGTGTTAAGAACAGTTTCAATAGCAATGTCTTAAACTCGTACCCGGTAAGACCTCTACATGAACAGTAAGTGCCCTTGATCATGATTTACATAATATAAATAAAAATATGGCTACGCAGTCATTAAAGTTTTTACTAGCCATCCATTCAATACAATGTTGCCAGTGTGAACGTGCCCGTTTGTTTGACAATAATATTGCTATCGTTCAAACTTCAAATATGATTACATAAAGATACAGAACAATAAATACAATACTGCGTGATAAAAAATGCATGTTTGTACCGGCTAGTTTTCACAATCAACTAGTTGTAAAGGAAAAACTTGTTTATTAACTGCTATGTGCGTCACTGGGTTATCATTTGTATTTATTCAATACCAGAGCTGATAAATCATATCAATCAATTAAACTGCACATAAAACTATCTATTAAATACTAAGATTAACTATTAATTCAATATTTATGAATAACTTAATAGATTAAGTAAAAGTACGTATCATTCAAGTTCACAACCTTGTTTAGGTATTTGGCGAGAGAAGACATTGGTATTAATAGGTTTTATAATTCAATTATTGCTTGCATGTCCATATGTGCTCAGAATTAATATGAAATACAATTTTTTATTTAATGTAAGGATAAAACTGATTGTCATTCGACCTCTAATATAATCGGTTTCGATGCTAGTGCTGTGTGAAAGTCTTAACTGCTTTACATAAGATTATTAAAAAGCAATTTATTCACTGGTTGCAAAAGCTTTTCGATAACGTGGTTGCTTTCTAGTGCAAGTCAGCACTCGAAACTTTATTTTTAACTATTTGAATAAATACCTTATTTCTCTAATGTTTATTTAGATATCTCGTCGTATTTTAAGCAAAAAACTCGCGCCACAAAAGTCCTTTCTATTAATCGAGAATTACTTTACTCTCAAATGAAGACTTACTTCTGTAAAATAATATTTTAACACTTGTCTACCCCAGGCACTTATTGCATGTGAACTATACATCATTATAATTAACGGACATGAAGAACACGATATATTAGGCATTGTCTTCTTGAGCGTTTTAACGTCATTGCTGTAAGTTCCGTTCACCTGTCACGCAGCGCAACCTGCAATTTCTAGGTGTCGCCCTTCACTTGAAGATTGTTGATGCAACTCCGCATAGTAATAGGTACACTATCCGACCACTTTGGCTAAATTATACCTTTATTATGTACATACTTTGGGTGTCCTTGTTTCATATTATTGAGGCTGAAAATATTTAGAATGCCGTGTTTGAAATCTTCTTCGACGCTTTAGTTTAGACAAGGTACCTATTCGAATGACATTGTGTTTAAATCAAGGGTTTCAATCAAGGGTTTTTTAGTTATCATTACAAAAGGAATCAAAATATTGATAGACATGGTTAATTTTAACACTAAAGTATGATGAACTGTAAGGCTTTACTTACGTACCCAATAAAAATAATTTTGATGATTTTTTTGCAATCTTTTGAATATTTCGCAAGGACATAAATAAAAAGCCCAAAAGCTTATGTTACCTTAATTGAACAAACATTAGTCACTGAATCCAAACAACAAAGAATAAAACAAGTCACGAGCCATTTGTTTGTAAACAATAGTGTCGATTACCAATTTAAATAATACACTTCTTCCTTATCAAAACAAACATGGGCATTGAACAGATGAAATGAATGAAGTGCGATAACTTTTATTACAAAGAAAGTAAAATACGGGAAACCAAAATAAGTGTTGTCGCTATGCAGTAAGTAATGCAGTAAGCAATTCGTCGTTTGGATTGGCCCCGACCTCAACCCCATTGAGCACGTCTGGAACCTCCTAAAAAGGCGAGTACGATTTGTCCATTTCCACAAAACATCAGGGAACTTAAACGTGTGATCTCGGCTAAGTAGAAACACATTCCACAGGACACCATCAAAAGCCTGGTGGAAAGCATGTCAAGACGATTACATGCCATAATCGCTGCAAGGGCAGGTCATACTCGTTATAATTTTTCATTTTTTCAAGTATTTTTTTATTAAAATACCATAAAAATACTCGTAGTCTTAATTTCATTATACCCATAAAAATGACCATTTTAACACGGCTCTCTGTTTACATTGACTAAAACACCGAATCCAGGACTTAAGTGATAAAAATTATAAGTATTCTCATCGATAATAAGAAATTTATAGTCATGAATGCTAATGACAAACTAAAAATATTAATATTATCCACAGAAAAGCCAATTACTGCAAGTTGCCCGATTTTTTTTCTAGGAAGTGTATTATGAGTTATTACTTTTGATTTGTTATTCATCCGTTATTCGTTTTAATTTATATGAAATCAAAACGTGTTGAAGGAAGTGATTGAATCTTGGATCGGTTGAGGAACTTTGGACCAGCTTAAATGTACTCTAGGGAGACATTAACTAGAGGTACTTACCTTGTTTATTATACAGGCAGAAGGCATAATTATTATAAAACGATTATTATGTATTACATAACAATAGCACCTACTCGTATTTACAAAACTATTTTGTAGGGATCGGAATAGGTAGTGCTTTTTTGGGTCATTAAACCTGAATGATAATGTTAATATGGACATGCCTCGGTATTCCCGAGAATATTTTTCGGAATGTCGATGTACTAGATGAAGTTAAACCCCAGTATAGAATCTATCAGCATTGAGACTCGGCCCATTTCCTTGAAATAATGCCGGGTGGTACGTAATCTACTACTATCGCGTTAGGGCTGCCCGCCTACAGTGTTTTAATTTCATCTACCTACTTGATTATGATTGTAAATATTATATTTTTTATTTAAAAAAAATCAAATTCGATGTGAATGAAATAGGAAGTGTTCAATAAAAAATACATTTTGCGTTGAATCTTCCACCCGCTACAAAAGCGCGAGGATAGGGATGACTTTAGTAACCGAAACAATATTTTCATAAAGTCGAATACGTCATCATCCGCCTAGCCTTTCCCCAACTATGTTGGGGTCGGCTTCCAGTCTTACCGGATTCAGCTGAATACCAATACTTTACATGGAGCGACAGCCTATCTGACCTCCACAACCCAGTTATTACTGGGTAATACGATACCCCTTTGTAAGACTGGTTGTCAGACTTTCGGGCCGCTGACTACCTGTAACGACTGTCAAAAAACAACAAATCACGAAACGGCTTATCGTGCTTTCCGAGGCATGGAGGAAACTCGGTATGTAATGAGTGGTCACCCATCCACGGACCAACCTAGGTAAGCACGGCTTAACCTAAAGATCGCCTCGAGCGGCTGTTATTATTTAGCCACGAGCTCCTCCCGTAAAGACGAATACGTACTATGTAAAATACGAATTCTTAAAATAGTTATCAATAAAGAAACGGTTTCATAAAATTAATTAATAATAAATTTTCCGGGATTCAGAAGGCATATCCATGTTATGATAACGGTCGCTAAATCCTGCGAATAGCATTACCTATTCCGATCACTGCTAATTAGTCTTGGATAGTCAAGTAGCGTGAATGATTAGTCAAACTCATAGATCTATGGTCTCATCGGAACATTATTAATCCTCTTTCGATATCATTAAAAAACTTGACATTTGGGTCTACTAACACACTTATGTAGGAGTCAAGTCACATCAAGAATTCAAATCAATGATTAATTTACAAACATATAAAAGAAGCTATAAAACTCGCGAATCCAAGTGCTAATGGTTTCAAGATTGCATTTAAATCGAAATTGATTTATTAATGAAGAAACTAAGCTGAAACCCCAAACAGCTAATAAAACGAGCATAGACGTTACAATTATTTATCTAATTAATTATTTATGCAGACTCATTTATGAACTTTAACATCGTTATGACTAGTTTAATAGTTTAAAAGTAACGGCATAAGTAATTAACAGATAATAATTACCCATTATTTTAAGTTCTAATACTTATTTGTTTCCACTAATCTGGGTATTATATTTTCGATTTGTTCTTACTTATTATAATCAGTCGGATAAAAACCAGTCATCAAAAAGTTCGACTATCGAACGTCAATTTTACCACTCATTCAACTACGCACCCGTAGTACCAACTCAGTCTGGAGACAGTCTAACACAGACATAAACAATATAAAAAAGCAATGCAATCAAAGACAACTTGTTAAAATTTCATATTCTTTTTATCTTGTAGCTCGTTTAGACATTCCCACTGTCCCCGGAGAGGCGTATGAATAAATGAACGGGTCGCCTGACGTACTCTTTCACTGACTGCTCAGATATGCAGAGAGGCCTCAGGCAGAGGGACTTGTGTCTATGGCACACGTTTTCTCACTATCATCTGATATAGTCTGCGTGAATCATGTTTTCACGAAGATTATAACCAACGGTGCCCAAAAAAAGAAAATGCAACGGTGATCATGAACATTTGGAAACTTATTTGCATCTAGCAGTGAGGAAGTTTAATATGTATAAAATAATGGTACATACTGTGTTTAAGGAAATAGCCTTAATTATCCGTGGTTTCTAAATCGGATACTATCCTTGTAAATAATGCCAGTTTCCAAGATTAAGCATTTATTTTGGGTCCTAACGGCAAGGCGAATCGGCGACCTCAGCACACAATTTTATGACATAATTGTTATATTCCTAATCGATTCTAGTTATTCCATTGACCTCGACTATATTTAGAAAAACAAGATTAACTTGTATTTGTAATATCACCATAAATAAATAGAAGTAAAAACAAAACGGAATTCGGAACCATATACACACAATTATCGTTGTTCCGATTAATATTTGGTATGTTTTTATAAGGTCAGTGTGTCTGTTCTGTGTCTAGGTTAGCGCCAATTATGAACTTGTCGTCCTTTGATCAACATTCAGAAGCCGCCAAAGGAGCTGGCCACCTACTTACCACTCGATTATATAATAGGAAGTAAACGGTAGTTTAGGCGCAGTTATCCGACCCTTGGGCCTTGACCATGCTTTGAAAAATGTCATGATCAATGGTCACTTCCCTGAAAGTAAAGATTGAATTCTCTTCCGAATTAAGTGGTCGTTCTTAAGTTCTGGATAGTTTCCTTCGAATATCAGCTTACTTAAGTGCACGGGCGTGTCAGAGACGTATACTTTTGATCTTGACTGCACTTAACCTCAAGCTTTTCTTCAATATCCGTGATGACACGTGGCGATATTTTCCGGGACATAAAATGAAAGAACAAGAGACAAACAACGTAAATAACAATGCAATTTACGTTTCTGAAAATAAGATCATTTAGACGCAGCAGGAGCGTATAAGTCCAATGTTTATATGTAATGTGTTTTTAATTAATTTATGTGTTACAAGAATACGTTTTAATAATAACAATAGGTCACAAGATCTTTCTATTAATAAATGCATGTTCCCTATTATGTTCTCGTTACATAACGCGAACTTGTGGGAGTTGTAAGACTATGATGATTATTGCTAGCATCTAACGCGTAAAATTCTAGGATTTTGATCTCCGGAAACAAATTTCCCGATACGAAACCAGCTTACAAACTACCGTATGCCAGATAAGTATGGACTCAATACTTTACAAGATCATTCCGTTACGGACCCTCGAAACTAAATTGAAGGACGGAAGTTAATGTGATATTATCGAATTAGCTCGTTTTGTCACTCAACCCAAATTGGTCTTAAAAGACCAACCTTCACATCTAGGTGTATTCCTACAGTTATTATACCTACATATAATTCCCATTTTCGATAGAATGTGCATTCGAATCCAAAATAAACAATTCGATCACGTGGCAATGCAGCTGATGAAGACGGCTCCAAAATAAATAAAAACATTAGTAAGAAGAACACTATTTGGGCTTCGAGAAAATAATTTGTTAAATTCGCACATTTTAAAACCGGTCATACATAAGAGTGTGGCGTAGTAGAAAAGGTAAATAACCGTTTTAGTAATGGCAACTAACTACCAACAACTAACTTTTTTCTTTGCTTTTTATTCTTGCATGGTTTCAAAACGTTGTGAATAATTATAAGACACTTTACCATTAATTTATCAATGACATGTTACATGGTTAAGTAAGTACCTACTACTGTAGTTTTTGGTCTTGTTCTTTTTTCACACTATCTCTACAATTTTAACAATAAATATTTATAGCGCTTAGAAAATGTCTAGACTTGACATTTCGTTCTCATATAAAAACAAATTACTCATTCAGACATTTTTATGATTTCATAAAGGTGTTCGGTAACCAGCATTGAAATCTCTGGGTACCTAGAACCATAAGTGGCCACCATAATATAGCCTATTGAAACACAATAACATTTTATTTCTCATATAACCATGTGAATATTCATGCAATTTTCGTGACAAAGGAAAATTGTATAGCCACTACAATACAGTCGAACTAGGTCCACGTGGGTAATAGTTGTCAAGCATTATGTCTCAACAACTTAATATAACAAATTGCCACTTTGTTTCATGTATTTTAGTATCTCGGTGCAATTTTAAACGAATCCGTTTAAAGTATGATTTAAATTATATACGGGTGTGTCATTTTAAATTGTGAATTTAATTTAATATTCTCCGGAGGGTCGACGCTCTGTAAATATATTCAAGCGCTTGCGCAAAGAGTAGTGATCATAGCCATCATTGTTGTTTTCCATAACGTTAGTAACTCTTTGAAATTTTGAAATTTTCATCACGTTTTCTATATTTCGACACAAATCGATAGCGAGATTTGTATTCAAATATTGATCAATATTAATCAAAAATTGTTTGTCCTCTATGCGTGCCTAAACAACTGATCCGATTGTGATGAACCTTAGGAGGATTTTTCTGTGTACGCCTGCGAAGGTATCCGGCTGAAAATATCGATATATTTACGTGGCGTCGCATCGCATACAGCTAGTATTAGCAGTATTTATTAAACATTCGATCTAAATTCGTGTTTGTTTTGACCACAGAGTGGACGAATGTGCATTACTTTACACTTCCGTCCCTAACAACAGCTAGCCCATTTCGTAAGATAACTTCTTCGAATAAGTGACTCATTCGCAAGAGTTCCTAGCTGGGATACCCAGTCAGATTACCCCCTTCTTTTTGCAATCAGTTTTGTCAAAACAACATTATGATTCTGCAGTAGTCAGAAGGGAGCGGCGGTTGGAGTCATCGCGTGGATTGACACTGACAGTTCAATCACTGATTAGTTCAATGTTAGCCGACTGGAGGGTCGAAAAGTTCACGTCGCGAATTATCGGTTAAGGGCATGCCCATTGCCAGATCTTTGTACACGGCCCATCGATTCAATGCGGTCTAGAACTTTCCATGTATTTACAGGAACTGCGATCGTTGAATAGATCGAGAAGTTGCTACAAATAGTTTCATGTGTTGAAAGGATTACTATAGGTGTATGCCTACATTTGTAGATAGTTCGTAATTTAAATATGTAAATGCACAACGCGTAACTAGGAAGTTGAACAAACAAGACAATAAAATAGAGATGACTACAATGACTAAGATGTTACCGTTATCTACAAATTCAATTAATATATATTTAGTTCCATGAATAACGAGTACCTAATAATTTACGCTTTATAGGACGACGTCACGTGTGTCTGTGTCAAATATTTCTAAAGAATCCAATGGTTTTGGTGGGATCTAAATTGGTTAGAGTATATTCAGGGTCCATTATTTACCTGGAAACTCCCTGTGCCACACTTTACGTTCAGGAAACAAAGAAATGGCTAACGGGTGCCATGTAATAAAAACTAGACGCAGCTTTAAACAGGTAAATGGGATTCGGGAAATAATGCGTAACGCTAGTATGTTATATTGAAGTGAGTAACCAGAACAGTGACCGAGTGGCAGCAGGATCGTCGAATCAGTTTCATTGAGTACGCTCACTTCCGGAGAGGTCCCCCAATGCAGACGCGGGCGTGTCGCCACACCGCCGCGATCCGACTCCAAATTATGCGAATTATTAGCACCACATAACTCTATGCAAATGTACTGGGAAACCATCGCTTTGGACAGGTACTATAATTTTTTATCATCACACATTACAGCATTAGCGTAAAAATCTACACAAAGCGTTGTGAATAGAATCTATTTGGCTTCAATGGCCATTATTGTTCAGAAGATTTTTCGCACATTATTTTTTTGTCCTTTATGAATACATTAAACCTTCGCCGTTGATGTACATAAATCACTGTTCTGCGACAGACACGACAAAAACAAGAAAAGAAAAAGGTTTGAGAAAAATAAAAGCACACTGAAAAAGTTAGGCCAACACGTTCACGTAAAGTCTTCCATTTGATCACACCAGGTTTGTGACAATGTAGTGTGCCACCTGACCTTACAGCTGGGAAATCCAGATTTCCGCGGTATAGTGTAGTTAACAGATGATGATGTTTTTATTCTTGCCCCTGACAAAAACTATGCTTGTGGCATTTTGGTTGTCAATATGCCTAGTGTCCTTCCCAAGCTGGCGACAATGATATATGTCGCTAGCATGCTAACCAAAATACTTTTCCGCTCCTGATTCCGGTCATGCGTGACACCGTTTGATCCAATCCATTTGATTTAGTACTGTATTGTAGGTCGTCTAATTTTTTAGTCAGTGACAGTTTAATTACTTAGCTGTAGAATCTAAGCAGCAAAGAGAACTTTCTGATTCTTCTTTGGCAAGACCTAAAAGATACTTCCGAAAGTATTTTGGTTCTTATTTTAAATTCTGCCAAATTTAATAAAGAATACACTCAGTTGAGGCAAATATCTTTTGGACAGTATTGAATTTCTAATTATATGCTATCATATTAATCTTTTTTTATCCGTTGACTACACATAATCTTTACGTCATACTCATACTTTGGAAAATAACGCATCATGAACAAACAGACTAAATGATTTAATGACTGCAAGTATAATGTAAATTGCAGTATAGCGAATTAAACTATCACGTTACACATGAAATCATCTCCTACGTACTGCGGTAAATTTAATTTAACAGGTCACTAGTTGGGTTAAGATGATCACTACTGAGGTGACGAACAGAGTGGAACCGTCACAGATTACAATATTTTTTTAAACCACACCAGGAAGTCGGTCCACCTGCGGGGTGATTAATTTAATCACTTTTTTAGAAGGCACATTGATTGAAAAGTTTCTTAGATGATTTAATTACCGACACGTCGCAGTCGTCGCGAACTAACCACCCTAGAAAATGTTAATCACCGGCTTATTTAGTTTTAACAATCCACAATTGAGCAACATTGCAACAGTGCCTGAGAAAAACATAAAACTTAAAAAGCAGGTCATTGTCAGTAGATGGACTAGAATATTGCTGATAATAAGTGCATGTGTGTGTAGTGTGTCGCTTTGATAAAATATAACACCTATTCCCACGGTCATGGGCATCCAAGTAGTTGCCAGCTTAGATGATGAATATGCGTATTAGATCATACATGCCTGCTTAGACAGGATACTGTGCAAATGAACGGATAGATTGACCGCAGGCTTTTTCAATCTGTGGTCAATCTATCTGTCATTTAACGGATCTTGGAATAGGGAGTAGTTAACGAAACAGATCAGTCTTCACCGAGGTATTAGGAAAACTCGCTTTTGGCCGCGACTTCTTCTGTGTTTACTTGAGAACCCCGCATGATTTTGCTATGATAAACATTTTAGTGAAACCTGGGAATGATCCCAACTGTTAGTCGTTGAGGTACTCATCCTCAAAAACGTAATCTCAAATACTTACACCCGAAATAATACTGACCTGAAACAATTAAATCTAATGAAGTAATTTGTATACTAATATCTTAAAATTGTGTGATAAGATATAAATCTTAGTGAGTTCACCTTCAATTTGAATTAAAACAAACTGGAATGAATAGACAGAAGATCCACGAGTTGATAGAGCACACGAGAATCTGTTATAGCTATGTCAGAAGTACAGACAACCGCTAGACGAACAATTGAGCTGCAGAGCGATACATTTCTGTCAGGAGATTAATCAAAACTCATTACACGATAACTATAGAAACCCCTGTACATTTGAATAAAATAGTAGGTACCAATCACTTACAGGCTGCTATATCCAAGGCATATTCGCAAAGATGGTATGTTCATTCCGTTTTTGTTTTTCATTCTGTCCGGAAAGAGCTGATTTGTGGTTTTATGTAAAGTGATAGGCTAGTCGGCCCTTATTTTTTTCCTGTTTTTATCCACACCTAACCGGCAGGGAAAACAGAAATGAAGTGGCACATTTTTTACCAGAAATTTCTTAGTATCGGTGTATGAGACCATGTCCGAATACGATTAACATTAAAAGTCAAACAAATTCAAAAGTCTAGGGAAAAGAATTTTATATTATATTGTCACGAAATCCCTGCGACTTCCTAGTAAATGGTTTTCTAGATATTAACCTCCAATGAACAGTTAAAACAATCATTTAAAATTGAGGCTGAAATAATTCAGTAGTAATTGAATATTTTCAGCAGCTTTCGTGACGGCTCTAAATAGGCTTCCTTCAATAAATACTTAGTTCGCACGCAGCATACCGAGGCCAGGTGTGCTACAGTTCTGGAGGTTCATATATGTAATTGTTGCATGAAAAGCAGTTCGTTCGTTGTGCTAAGTCAGCCATGCAAATCACGATAAATGTAATCGATATGCCCTCCGGCCTTGGCCCCGAATGCAGCCCGCTGTCCGCGAGATGAAGAATAATGTTTAAACGGATGACGCCTCTCTAGTTTATGTTGTAAAACTGCGCACGCAATATTACGTTGCGTCAGATATATATGTAGTACTGAAATTGATGTATCCTATCAGACCTAGACCAATAACCCGCAAAGGTTACAAGTCACACTCACGGTTAAAGACCTTCAACGGCGACTTGACTTGTTGATATCTTTAAGACAAATCGCTCCCAAACATTTCATGAAAACACACAAGGAATATCCAAAACTCGTATAAATAAATTACCTCGCTCGTAAATACCACATTTCATGTTAATTAGAATTCATTAGAATCAATTAATAATGTAACGTGCTACTACGAATGCACCGCAACACCGATGAATTGCCATATAAAGTTTTCAACATTATGATATTCATAGGTTCTATTATTACGAATATCATTGATGATGCTAAAATTAACATCGATTCTGTAGCAGTGGGTCATTCGTTACAGTTGCAATGACGTGAAGATCATTGTCAAGGCGCCGGCGCGGGCGCATGTGTCCGTTAATAATTGTGAAGTGCGCGCGAAATGCTCGCGAGAAAAGCACGTGCAGCGTCAAACCGGTGCACGCGGCTCGAGACAAGCATTAATTGAGCTTTAAGTCATTTAGGCATACATTATGCTCAAGGCCACCGTTGATTTTCTTCTTTGTACAAATTATGTCCACATTGCAAGCTTTTAAAACAAATTTCAGGCCTGAAACTGTTAAGAAGAAACATTTACAGTTAGCAACTTGATCGAAAAATATTAATTAAATTCAGATTGAGTTCAATTTCACTCATAACGGTAGTCCCAGCAGCTTGGTTGTGGAGGTCAGTTAGGCAGTCGCTTTATGCGGTTAGACTGAAACCAACCCCGACGTAGTTGGGAAAACGTTAGGCAAATTTATTAGTAAATTATTTTCAGTTTTTCTCTCTGTGATTAAATACTAATTTAATCTAATCGCTGCGTGTCGCGGGTTTGATTCCCGCACGGGACAAATATTTGTATGACCTACAGGTAGTTGCCGTTTTTGTATGTGAGTATAAATGTATGTAAACGCACCACGATACAGGAGGAATTCCTAGTGATGGGCAAACTTAAAAAAAAAAGATTTTCTATCTTAGACTAGTAATAGTCAGCTCATACATCGGTTTGACACCGATCATTCACTACACAGCCTTGACGCGTCGGAAGTAGTTTATATTACTATATGATTTTATGTTCCTTATAGACAAAATTATATGTCCATATATGTATGCTCGATATACAATTACCTGTCTCTTTAAAGTATGTTCAAAAGGCGTTACAAAAAATTAAAAAGCCCATGTTGGCGTTACGAAACTCGATTCGTTTCATTTGAAATCGAGTTGAAGTATTAAATAACGCCGACAACTAGGTAGATATTATTAATTCGAGTAACATAGATACTCTATACAATGTATGTATGTACTTAGAAGTAATTAATCCTGTATATCGACCGTACAGTTGAAGAATTAGATGCTCGTATTACCTACACGTTCGTGTTAAATATGATTTTTCCTAGTATAATTAGATAGCATATACTTACCTACATGCATGTTGATTTCAGGGGTTATTAAATAATTAGCTATTGTTCTGGTAATTCCAAGATGCGAATAATATCTTAAAATAATATCTTAAACATAACTGCAATTAATTTTCATTTAACTCGTTATTTACGTAGTATGACTTATCGCATTTTGTCACTGAAAAAAATAAAATAAACAAGACTTCTTCACAAGCAAAACTTTCATGAAAGACACGGTAACTTTTAGTATAATATTTCAAGTATTTGTGTTCATTGTACTGTTAACATTTTAATATTTACAGCGACAAACGCCCATATCACTCGCAGGCACTATCTTTTACATGTTTTTCGTTTTGAAAGAAAATTCTGTTACTCATTTCAATTTCTTTTTTGTTATTTCCAGTAATCCCAAGCCAAGGGACGACTAAGGAGAAGTGCCGGGCAGTGTCGCCCGTGGAAGACGATGGCCCAGACGTCGTGTCCGCCGTGATCGGCAAGTATGGCCGCTGGCAGCTGCTCATGACGTTCCTGCTGTCTCTGTTCTCATTACCCTGCACCTTCCATATCTACTTGCCTACGTTTACAGTAAGTGAGCCTTTTGAATTCGGAGCTATTCATTTTTTAACGAACCACGTTGGTCCAAAGGTTGCAAGAGCGACTGTTGAACATGAGGTCCTGAGTTCGAGAGCCAGGTCGGGCAAAGTGTTATTGGGTTTTGCATCAGGATTTTTTTCAGTAGCAGCTAGGGAGGCTGTGTCGTGCTCGGATGATGGCAATAGGCTCGCCTTCTATTACGTTGGGACTTAAACATAACAGAAATATGGGTATACTATAAGGTACACACTCTGCCTAACCCTTCGGGGATTACAGGCGTGATGTTATGTTATGTTAGGTGAGCTGAATGCCGTCTCAGAGCAATAAAGCATTAGTTCTGTTCATTTTAAAGTTAAGTTAAGTTAAGGCTAAGTTCCTTTTAGTATGTTCCTTTTGGACTAATGTGGGAAACCACACTGCTTTCTTGGGTACTAAAGCTGCAATATACTAGTTATCAAAAAATGGCACTTCTTGCTTCGTATGTACTCGTATTTGAACCTATACGGTAGAAGAGTCGGGAATGTTCCGAATGTCCGATAGGACGGACAATCAATGAAAGTAAAAACTACACACATCAAAAGTGTCTAGGGATCAAGCATTTTTATGCGGATTTCTTGAGATTGAGATGTGGCTTTGTAATAAATTTATGATTTTATAAATTTATATGGATCCTTTTTGGTGCATTTCATAATTTGAATCAGAAACTCTCAATCAAATTCGAGTAAAAGATGAAAATAAGCTGTCAATATTTTCCCTATAAAAACATACAACGCATTGAAGACATTATTAGTGCTACTGTTTCCCTACTACTGATTAAAACCAACGTTATTATGGAGCGGCGACGTCATTTAAGCAGGGAAGAAATGCTCAGAGCCGTGGGAATGATAGAAGCTGGTTCCCGGCAACGTACTGTGGCTTTAGCTCTGAATACAAGTCAGAGTGTTATCAGTCGACTTTGGACACGTTACCGAAGCACTGGTACCGTGGCTGAGCGCCATGGAGGACGGTATCGCTGCACCACACGGAGACAAGACCGATACATTCAAATCTTAACTCGAAGAGCTCCAACAATAACCGCCATGATGTTAGCCGTGAGGCTTCATCACTCTTCAGGGAACTTAATTAGCGACCAAACAGTCAGAAACCGCTTGCATGAAGTGAACCTTCATTCCCGAAGACCGCTACGGGTACCACCTATAGCAATGCACAATCGTAGGATTCGATATCAATGGGCTCTTGAACACAGAAATTGGGCAGAAGAACAATGGCGTTTCGTGTGCTTTTCTGATGAGTCTCGTTTTGGTATGAGACCGGATACAAGACGTATACGACACTGGAGAACCCCTGGACGCCAACAGCGATTAAAATCCTGCCAGGAAGTCCATCCTTATAGTGGTGGAACCATCATGGTATGGGCGGGTATTTGGATCGGCGGAAGAACTGAGTTGATTTGGATCAGAGGCAACCTCAACGCTCAAATTTATGCTGAGACGATTGTATCAGACGTCATCGTTCCTCTACAAGTGCAAATCGGTCCCTTATTTCAGTTAATGCATGATAATGCACGACCGCACACCGCAAGAGTTGTAAGACAGACTCTCGCCGCAGCTAACATCAATGTCCTGCCCTGGCCTGCTCAGTCGCCAGACTTGAACCCGATTGAGCATGCATGGGATATGCTACAGAGAAGAGCTCTGCCGAATATGGAGGGTATCCAGTCGCAAGAAGACCTTTTTTTGTTGTTGCAACGAACATGGGCGGCCATTCCACAGCGTGATTTGGATGAACTCATTTTGAGTATGCCAAACCGATGTTCTTGTGTTGTTAGTGTTCGCGGTAGAAACACGGATTATTAATTGTTTAAGTTACCCAATAAAATTTTAAAGAAAACTGTTATTTCAGTCTTTTTTTCGAACTTTAATGTTAGTGGTTCAAATGTCAAAAATCCCTTTATTAGGAAAATGGCAAATTTCTTTATTAATGCAAAGGTGACTTGGTTTATCGTTACTGTGACAAACGAAAACACTTTATTTGATGAATCCTTAAAGAAAATTTTAATTAATATCAATCAGGAGAAAAGTTATTGCAAAAATATATGTTGATCCCTAGATACTTTTGATGTGTGTAGTTTGAAATAGCAACATTGCTGGATAGGCTTGATCCGTTAGTGACATTTTGAAGTAAACCTACTACGAAATGTGTAAACGTTGTTTTTTTATGTTTGAAACATTTTAAAACATACTTATTTTTAAAATAATTAGTCGGTCAATGTTTTCGTATTAGAGCATAATTTTATAATACCACCGCACCTTACAATATAATCTTTCGGTATCCTTCTAGAAGAGATCTCTGCGTAATAGATAAACATTCAATAATTACACGACTAACGTATCAATAATGCAGTTAAAAAGTTCGTTTAAAAAAAATACTTTTTGTTTCAGGCAAAGGCGACGAATTTCTGGTGTCGAAGGCCGGATAACCTATCGAGCTTGCCATTATCGGATTGGATAAACTATAGCCAGCCGATCGACAGTTGTTCTGTTCGGACGCTTACCGCAGGGGTGACGGTGGAAAGTATACTGAACCACACCGCCCCCCTCATAGACGCCTTCCAAAGATGCACAGAGTGGGACTATGATAGGTCGGAGGTTGGCAACACTATAATTTCGGAATGGAACTTAGTGTGCGACAGAGCTCATCTCACGAGTTTAGCTGAAGTCATGTTCTTGGTCGGCGTTGGAGTCGGCGGGGTGGTCGGAGGCTGGATATCTGATAGGTGAGCCTTAACTGCAGTCCTTTCACAGTACAGCAACAACTCAACAACAACTTTATTATAGTGAAATAAAAGATCACTGTTATTTGACAGACTCGTTTGTGGCAACAACTGAACAGCACCATAAAGTAGCGAAAATAAAGATCATTTTCATTTGGACATTGATGCCCAATCAGAAGTAAACTAACTGTGAAAAACAGTACGTTTACTTACCTGCTTCAGCATTGAATAATCTACAACTGGTCATGGTTCCTTCTCTTTCCTCCATAACGGTTGCACGAAGGACAGTGCATTAGGATGTCGTAATTACTCAAACCTTGTTCATAAAAAGTTAATTTCCGACGGAGTGATCGGAAATTAATCATTAATTAATTTCCTAACCATCATCACTGTGTAGTTTTTTTCATGTTACATTACATAACAAATCAAATTAACAAGCAAGCAAACTTAAACAAAGGGAAGGGTAATAAAACATTTGCTCTTTAAAAATATTATCATCATCTGCCTAGCCTTTTCCCAGTAATTTACATGGAGCGAATGCCTATCTGACCTCAAAAACCCAGTTCTACTGGATAATACGATCCCTCTTAAAAGACTCTCTTTAAAATACCATCAAAATAAAATAAAAACTTTTTCAATAAACAGTAGGTATAGCTGGCCGCATTTGTTAGAAAAAAAAAATTTGATGCCATTCATTTTTTTTCTAATTCTTTTTAAAATGATATTATGACTTGCAATATTTTTTACAACTACGTCGTCCAGTAATTATAATACAGCGCTGTGTTTTGTATAAAACCTTTTCCATCGTTAGGTACTAAACAAACGTAAGCAGGCCACTTTGGTCAGAAATAAATTGTAATGCCATTAAAATTTGTTCCTATCCCATTTATTTTATCAAATTATATGGGCTTGTCACTTCTTTGACCATTAAAAGATATTACAATACAATAATTATCCACCTCAAACATTCACATTTCTGTAGGTCTTATTAACGACAAGGCATCAAAAGCATCTTGTTTGAATGAGTCATACCTGCTAATTGTTATATTTATTTTATTCCAGATTCGGGCGCAAGCGCATTTTGATGAGCATGATGGTGGCACAGAGCTCGCTGGCCATCCTGTCATTATTGGTTCGTTCCTTCGTGCAGTATGTCGTTGTGAGACTGATCATGGGCTTCGTGTCCGTCTCCGTGGTGTATGCTGCCTTCGTTCTTTCCGTAGAGCTGGTGGGAGGGAAGTGGGTGACGATCGCAGGAGTGTGCAACTTCTTCTGGCTGCCTCTGGCGTACCTAACAGTAACTCTATTGTCTCTACTCATGCCCAACTGGAGGGACCTGCAATTGAGCCTGTCTGTTCCCGGGTGTCTGCTGCTCGCACTATGGTACGTAATATTTTCTTATTGAATTACTTCCGTACATAATATTTTACCTACATAAAAAGAAAAGCCAGTAAAAATGTGCCTTTTTCATAAAGTAATATAGTTGTATATTTCCTATATGAGACGGTCGGCGTCGTACTAGTTAGTACCAATAAAACCATTGTTTGTAATAGTCAATAAGTAATAAGTTTATTCTGAAACGTGAAACATAGTAGTGAGTGAGTTGTTACTACTTATTATACCGTCGTCGTAAGTTTATTTATTATGCACTAAAAAGTATTTTTAAACATCAAGGTTTTGAAATATAATAAACATAAGTAATTATGATTTACAGGTTCGTTCTACCAGAATCGCCGAGATGGCTGCTCAGTATGGGAAAGACTCAGGAAGCCAGGGAAATACTAGAGAAAGCTGCCAAGATCAACAAGCGAGAAATGCCTTCAGACATTGACAAACTGCTGATGTTGCACAAGACACAGGAGACCACAGAGTTACCCAGCGTCATGATGCTGTTCCGAGGAGTACTGCGCAAGAGGACGATATGTCTGTTCCTGTCCTGGTTCTGCATGACCATTGCGTACTACGGACTACTGTTGAACATTGGAAACTTCAACTTGGGCAACCTACATGTCACCTCTATCATATTAGCAGTCGTGGAAATTCCAGCGATAGCAATCAGTATCCCGATCCTTTTGAAGGCAGGAAGACGGATCCCAATTTTCATCAGCATGCTAGCGTGTGGACTCGCTTGTATCGCCAGCGAGTTGTTGTCGATAGCGTTCGATGACGATTGGATCATGATCGCTTGCCTGATGATCGGGAAGTTCGCCATCGGCTCCACGAACATGATGATGCCTATATTCACTGTGGAATTATACCCCACTGTGGTGAGGAACCTCGGTGTGGGAGCCAGTCAGATAGCTGCGGGACTGGCGCTTATATGCATTCCGTACTTATGGAGACTGGTAAGAAAAACATTAATCACAATTAATACTGTTGTTAATTTAATAAAATAAACAACAGAAGCAGACACTTCCTGTTTGTATGTTCCGCCAATACGAGCAGACATCCTTTGTACGAGGCTGGTTATCTTATAAGAATGTTAAAAAATGCAATTACTCGTGCAAGTTATTATGATAAATATAGCGTTAACTTACGTGTGTGAAAACGACTTCCTGGATCCTGATAACTATAAATTGGAAAGTTACCCTTCAAAGATGAGTCTGACTAGCTAACTTTATCTTTCATTACAGACAAGTCTAAAGGGAAAAAAATGTGATACCATGTCCCGGTGACGGGTCAAAGCAAAATAACAGAATGCCAAGTTTGACACGTCACTTTTTGAGTAGTTGTAGTAACCAGTAGATTACAAGTAAATTACATTTATGATCGCGTTATCTCGTCACTCCTTAGTATATCTTAATGTCTGTGCTTACAGACGATGATCAACGAGCACCTGCCAATGGTGACGATCGCTGCGCTGGCGGCTGTGGGCGGGGGGATAATACTGCTGCTGTCTGACACCGCTCGCCCTGAGGAAAAGCCTGTGACCGATAAGAAAATGTAAGTACCTACCGAGGGAATCATATCGTATCAAATTGCGTTTGTGGAATAAAAATTGTGATCTGCAAATGACAACTAAATCATAAATCGAAGACACGCTAAATCGTGAGTTATCATGACCATGGTAATTGGATCATGGAATCCAGTAAAACTGGAAATCATATCGTGGAAATACATCAAATTAAGATTTCTTTAACATACCTGATAGTTTTATTATGTGATTGAAGTTGCATTCTTATATAATGCAGCAGGTTTTAAAAGATTAAATACATCACACGGCTAAACGATTTACACAAATAGGTACCAGGAAAGCAATTAAGCCCGAAACCCGTTATTACATCATTTAATGCTAAATTATCAACAAAAAACTGACCCCTTGATTAGATTTTTTAGCCAAAGTAAAATGAGGAATCTTAAAACGAAGAAGTTTGGGTTTAACTGAGAAAATCGGTCACATTTTATTCTATTCAGTTGATAATTAATCCAAAAACTAACACTGGTGTACTATTTTTTTTTGTCAGGTTTTGTTAATGTTGACTCGACATTTGACTTTAATTAAATCACTTAAATCCTGCTATAGAAAAACAATGGTAATTAACCTTATCGCTAATAATTAATCCTCATGCACATTAGATTTTAAATTCATTAATCACGTCCATTTTATGCAATTTCAATTCATTCGTTTTAGTCAATTATAGTATGAACCATGAACAATCAAGTCTCAGCTAGGTTTATAAAAAAAATGTATGATGTAGACAGATCAAACCTAGCAATCTAGAAATCTGAACTTATATCTGTCAGATGGCACCTTATGGATAGTATGTAGTATTGTATCTCTAGGGCAACCATCTTCTAGGACTCCTCATAACATTTTGTAAAAGCGTTATTTCAACCAGTTATTCAAAAAGGTACCGGTGATATTCAACATTCCTCAAATCTGAGGCATTTATAATTAAAAAATAACCACTTTAGCCATAATTTGTGAAAGTAACGCGGAAATAACTACTCTATTGAGAAAACACTGAGAATGTGTCCTTTCTATAAATAAAGCAACTGCAAGGTAGTTAACTGTTGAGTTATTACGCACGTTAAGCTCTGTCGCAGGAGCTAGAACCAGGTCAAGGTGTGAATAATCCTTGTGTTCCATGCAGTCACTGCAATTTCCGTATGTAGATGTTATTGAAGTCAAAAAGACCCTTGCAGTTGGAAAATACTACATGTACGACTAGCGCCATCTATGCCTACGATCAATTTATATGAACTAACGTGTTTTACTTTCAGGCCCGCGTTCGACACCAACTCGCCGTGCAACGGCACGTTTACAATCACTGACGACAGAGGGCACTAGCAGCACATCAGTGAAACAAGAGAGTTAACAATGTGCGTTGATCATAACATACTCTGTACAAAGTGCAAAGGACAGTGAATAGTGAGAATTTTTCGAATTTAATTTACAGTTTAAAGTAGAATGTATGACGAATGTTTGAATACAATATATCATGGAAAATATTTCTGAAAGTAGGTTGTATATGTAGATAATTTAACTAAGAAACTAGATTAAGAAAGACTATATTTAAACTAGCAATAATTCATAACTAATGAAAAGTTGGGCTCTGAGCAATATTTTACTAGAAGTATCTAATTAGATTTAATTACTCAATGACTTCCCTAAAATATCAATTAAGTAGAAACATGTGTCAATTTAATTAAATGTTACCCAATGTCGTTATCTGAATACTATCAATAAAAACGTGGAAGTTAGCAATAGGTACTTTGAAAAAACCATAATTGTGTGAATTGGTTTAATTAAATGAACACAAGTTATTAAATTTCAAATGTAACCGGACACCTGACTGGTTAGATTAAATAACTGTTTAAAGTATTTGTCAACGTCGTTGAAGAACCATCGTTTAATGTGTTAGCTAACTTTAGATACTCTTTCATTCACATACTTACACCATAAATCTCTTATTACTGAGAACTGTTTCAGAAAACCTGGGTCCCTTGGTCTTTCGAAAGGGACCTTTAATATATTATTCCATTACTTACTAAAAAAAATCCTTTATATTGTCTCTTTCATCACTTTTCCTTCCTTTCAATCTACGAAGAGGGGCCGGAATCATTCTACATGGCTGTGGGTTTGCCTCAAAAATGCTGGTCTATAAGTTGCTTTCTAAGTTAATATGGTTCCAATACACCGTCGACTCAATCATTCTACACACTAAGCTGTGTCATCCAAATGGAACACAGTTGATAAAAATGGGCCAATATGTGCATTATGTTTACTCGATCGATCAGTTATGAAATCTTTACAATACCATACTTACCTTTAAGTTTTTTAAATGTATTACCTAATTTACTCATATCAAAATGCAATAAGTATTAGTTAACTATATGCAATGACCGCGCCAAACTTTACTGTAACCATAATTTATATGCATGTTACGTTAAAAATATTAAAAAGGCAACGGTTAATTTTCGTAAACTTACAAATTAAGTTGACGGTATAACCGTATACAATCTATTCACATAATATTTATTGTAATATTTGGTTGTAGCTGACTCAAATTTTTTAATTTTTTATAAAGAAATGAGCATAGCAAGAATATCTACTTATTTATTACTTTTATGACTTATTTAAAAAACTGTTATCGACAGCCTTAAACCATATTATGTAACAAAGTTACATTATAAAAATTACCTT
Source organism: Standfussiana lucernea (assembly GCA_964057025.1). Classification (NCBI taxonomy): domain Eukaryota; kingdom Metazoa; phylum Arthropoda; class Insecta; order Lepidoptera; family Noctuidae; genus Standfussiana; species Standfussiana lucernea. The sequence continues at coordinate 7,481,087 of OZ059796.1, forward strand.
TCAGAAATTCTAGTTCATAGGTACCTATCATTTCAGTCAGGTCTTCAGACTTACATTGAGATAAACTTAATTTTAAAAATAAACATTGTAACGATCATTTTATATGTATCTACTTATTTAACATTTATAAATCTTATATTCTTAATTGTACAGTTCTAAAACTATAATTAGGGCAGTATGTACCTGTATTTCTTACCAATTAGTTTATTTATTGTCATAACATTAAGTATTTTAAGTAACTAAGTACCTACTGTAGGACATAGACTCGATAGTTTCATGTTACCTAACATAAACTTACCATCTGTAGACACAATGACGATTTCATGAATGTTTGGCTTATGTACTTATTTGGTAATCAATGTAAAACATTTATTGACTTTATCTGACTCTATTAAACATTGAATCGTTTAATTATATAAATTATTAATAAATTACATCAATCTGTAATATTTTGAAAATAAACTAATAATTTTTAATATTTGTGTGTTTATTCGCCCACTTCATTAATCGATACGATGCATACAGTTTGGACTATCTGAGTGTATGTTACCTAACACTTGTAACTGTGCCAGAAGAGTGTGTCGACCGCAACACTGAAGAATTGCCTCTTCGAGTTGCGGTGACCGCGTGGCTTCATGCGGTTGCACACAAATTGACAGGTGCCCTGCGAGCACAGCGCGGTGTCGCAGGGACATTGACTCCTTCGTCTAGGGCCGCGGCGCGGCGGTCCCTTAGTCGCCATTACAAAATGTCAGTAACGGTGACAAGCCGGCGGCGCAGGCGTCATGCCAGACGTGACTTGCGTGCACATGGGCTGTTCCAACAGACACATGGAAATTTCGAACTCAAGTAGATATTTAACGCTTAGATTATGACTGACAACTCTCTTTCTTACACAATGCTATTCAATATCACAATCGACAAAAGATTTCTTGGCAAACGAACACATCCGAGGCTTTGCATATCGTAAGGTTGCATTGGGTGTACACATTGAGCCACTCTTCATAGAGTCGATCTTATCTTACTCGATAGTTATTGTATTCCAAACTCTTCAATGGTAAACTTTTGATTTCGTTGAACTCTCAAGGCGAAAGATAAATATCTTGCCAAACCACTGATAGTTTCAAAAAATTGTTATTGCTAACCATGGTTTATCCTTCGCGGCAGAGTACCCATCAACGGGTCATAGTTAATTTCTCTGGTCATTCACCTGTCGTACACTAACCTAGATGCATTTAGCCGATGTGAATATGACCTCGTAACAGGTCCTATTGTGGTGGCAAATAGAATACGTGTCGAATCAGAAAGCCATTGAAAAAGGCGATACGGGACGGATAACGGAGCCAGGCGGCTTGTCCATACCGCCGCGTCGGGCAACTCAATCACTAGTACTGGGAATCACATGTGAAATTATGCCAAGCGTTTAAATGTGTAATAAGCATGCACAGTGTTTATGTTGCACTGTGGCCGACGTATTCTATGAGGCCTACTTCATCGGCGGGTCGACGCGGCCGGTATTTGAACTAGCTCCTTTAGGTGCTGATTGGTCCCAATAGCTCTTGAAGTCATCATCATCTGCTTAGCCTGTATTTTACATGGAGCGATCGCCTATCGGACCTCCACAACCATGTTAGTACGGGGTAATACGATACCCTTTGGCAAGACGGATTGTTAGACTTTCAGTTAAAACGACTGTCAACGATCCACAAATGACAGCCGGGACCAACGGCTTAGCGTGCTTTCCGAGGCACGGAGGAAACTCGGTATGTAATGGATGGACACCCATCCACAGACCAACCTAGGCAAGCGCGGCTTAACCTGAAGATTGATCCGAGCGGCCATTATTATTTAACCACGAGCTCCTCAATAGCTCTTAAAGTGCTTAGCAAAAAAAAATGACAATAGGCCTCATGCCATAGCTATTTAAATAATAATATGAGGCAGCTCTAAAAATGCAGTTTTTTTCTTCACTTTTTAATATGAACTGCATTGGCATAAAGACAACTTGAAACCCATTATTTAACATGTGGTTTCACTTAGGACACACAAGATTTTTTCCCACCTTCGCTAAGCACAAAGCACTGGATTCATACAATATCAACAGATCTCAGAAAAACAATCAAACAAAAGAAAAGACTGATCCACTTTCTATCAATCACAAAGTGTTGTCCATGATGGTACGCTTGTCACATATATCGACACTACACAACAGTTATCTAATACATAATTTATTTACTTAATACACATTATTACATTACGGTTGCTAGGAAAAGACGATGTGTACCTATACATATAGACTAGTAACCATAATAGGTCTAATTGACATCATTTTTTTAAAGCTTTTAAGACAAATCTTCATGAAAATAAGGCTTTAAATACTACATTATGAATTGTGACAATTATGATATCTGACAATGAGCCTCCTATGTATGAGTTAAACCTGACTAGAACAATGAACTGTCGTGAGAAGAGAAATATATTGTTATTGCTCTCGTGAATGACGCTTTCCTAACAGATGGTTGATTGAATGTGTTCTGTTATCATCATACAACTACAGAGTTGCTCTACATAATTCTCCCATCTAACTACATACATTTTATTGCAAGGTACCAAAAGATAGTAATCATAAATGCAATATCATCGTCACCGCCATATAAGCCCACAAACATCTTTATCGACCAGGATACAATTAAGTATTACACCTTCGCGGACTTTCCTCCGCACATTTCCAGCATCGGAAAATTAAATCGAGCTTGTAATGTGTACAACGACGCGCTGCGGGGAATGAACTATTATGGCTCGGTAACTCTCACTTGCTCGTGTAGTGATGCTGCCGATACACTTTCCTGCCAGTGCGTGACTCGACTGCGACGTGCCAGTGAAGCACTGATGTAACACACCCCAAATGCATTATCCTGCAACATACCAACACATAATATGACTCCACCGACATCTGCCTTACATGCTTAACTTTGACTTGTGCTACTTTCTATCTCCGAAACCAATGTTTCTTCTGCTGTAAAATCATCTTCAAGAAAAATTTGCGATTCACAAGCACACCATTAGCAAGCATGCATCCATTGATCCACCCCATCTCTCGAGGCTTCACCCTGTAGTAGGATATTTACAGGCTGTTATTATTTTATATACCAACGTCAACCTTGGCTTGCCAAGCTAGCTAAGGTTGGGTTCGGCTTCCAGTGTAACGAGTGGTGTGACTCAGTATCAATATTTGATCTAGAGTGCTAGCTAGCTACCGTCCCTTAACACCGTCACTAGAAAATTGCGTTAGACCAGTTATCAAACTCTCAGTTTTCCGTCTACCCGTGACAATACCCGTGCCCGGGGGTATAGATACCTGTTCTACCTACTATGTTCAGTCTCTATATTGACTTTAAACATAGAGCTGTCGTTGCGCAGTCACATTTAATTCGAGCACAGAAATGTCATTAACCACTAAACATTAAAAGTAACAATCATGTTGTTGCCACACTGACATATCGCATGCTGTGACCATTTAGATGGAATTACCGAAAGCACAATGGCTCCACGGGATATGAAGCTGATCGGATATCTTAGGTCACTCGGGCTATTTAACTTGGATTGAGATTGAGAATTCTTGGGCTCTTCGCCAGTACATACCAAGCTAAGAACCGCTATCTACATGTCTGCTACGTAAATCGCTAGATTGACGACGTACGAAATAAATCTTTTGATCTAATGTTTTAGGTACATATGTAAGTGCGATGCCAATTGTTGCAGGTTATGTAAATAAAAATTCATAGATTGAAATAACGACATTAGTTTCATTAAACATGAACTTTAAATTATTTGAGGTCAAGCAAGACACATTACAAATGTAACTTAAGCAACTGGCCCATAAAACTTACGATTTTATGTATGCATGTATGCATTTTGTAATTATTTATTCAAAATTTTAGCTGATAGATATTTAGGCCAGGCTGATACTAGCCAAGCCCAGTAAAACTTCTCATAAAATCTACGACAAGTGTTCCACATTAAATTTAAATAATTTATTTGACTTAAATTACGAACTATGAATACAAACAATCTCTTACAAAAATCTGGAGCATGTACTTAAAAAATTAAAAGATCTGTATCAGTAAGTAGTGAACTAATGTTATGATGACTGTATCTCGATATGAATGCATAGCGGATACGATATATAATATAAATAAATGTGACCTTCAACAACTTCTTGAACTTCAGACAAACGAAGTTCATGCCGGTTTTTATCCAGATCATTTTTTTTCTAAGTAGTTTTGTAATGTACTTCAATAGTATCTACTAAAGACTAGGTATGCAGAAACTGTAACAACTCTCATTCTTTTGAAATTAATTAAGCACTATTGCATTATGAATCCTACAAAACCTTTCGTATACTACAAATTGCTCAAAGTGAAGCTCTCTGGGAGATCCAATAGCATTCCTAGATAATGCAGTTTCGATATGGGCGTGAATAGAAGCTTACCTCATACATTTGTGCCATTCAATATTTCAATAGCACTAGTGGCACAGATCCAATCCGGTTCGCAAGAACTATAGGGCAGAAACATCAATAGCCGTAGGTGTAAGATCAAGTAAAAGATTGCGTGAAAAATATTTGAATATTATACTGCCGCGATGGGAATAGTATCATTTAAATAAAAATAATGTTACAATTCGCGTTATGAATACAAATAATTGAGACAATAGATTTTTCAATAATTAGATCGTTTAGCGGTATCTTCGCGGCTAGCGCAGCCGATTTGTATAGTGGTGCATTTGATTGGGTTCGCGTGGTTCGGGTGTGCGTTCATAGTTGGTCACCTTGCAATAAGGTATGGTGGTCGCGTCGGGCGCAGGGCGAGAGTGGGCGACCTCATATAGCTTGCGCGGGAGGCGTTTCCTTTATTTGTTGGTTGTACGCTGCGTGATAGTGACGTGACTCTGCGCAGGACACAGGACATCATGCGTGCTTTGCTGGTGAGTCTTAGTGACGTGCCCTCGCCAAGGGCGGTTACATCATTTACATACCAACAAGTTCTTAATTTATTTCCCTTTTTCTGAAAATTTAATTTTCGAAAGTCTTTTTATTTTTAACATATAATTGTGGTCATAAAGTCCTTCCGAGTTCTTTCAAGGTGAAATAATAATAAAGCTTCTCTTTAATAAGCCTTTCATTGTCACTATTAACTTTTTTTAACAAAAATCACAATTATTTTTCCACTTTCAGTAATTATTAATATTTTTTTTAAATTCCTACGAACAAAAATAATTATTTTCATCACCTTGAATGCAATGATAACAACAAATCAAATATACAAAAGTACACCCACTATAAATAAACTTGCTCATACTCTTGGATATTGTAAGGACAAAGCGTTGTGAAAGTAGTTAGGTAAAATATACTAGTGATTAAATTATCTAACTACTTATAGGTATGTCGAGCCACAACAAGTTCTTGGTAGCATTCAATGAATAATATACAAGTAAATTAATATCTGTGTAGAATTCAGGTCGATCATACAAGCGGCATTCGAGGTATTGATTTCGCGGCAACCTTGAAGGTGATCGTGAGGTGACAGATTACTGCTGTACGTCGAGTGCCTATTGCTCCAGTAACCTTACAACATACCGATATAAGTACCGCCCTTAATAATTCACAAGCGGAACTAATTGTTGGTACTAACATAATTTGGCAAGTTAGTCGTTGTCATGTTAACAGCCGAATTACGTAAAGCACGCAACTTACGGCAAATGGCTCGCGGGTGTCGTTACCACACTGGCCCACTGCTACGAACAGGCTCGGCCACTGGACGTAGATACGGACTAAACGCATAACTTGTTCTATTTCAACAGTTATATTTAATTGTGGCCGTTCACTGCAAAAAGTCGAAGTATAAACTCACTCGCCGCACGCCGTTACGCAGTCTCTAGCGATAATAAATCGGTATTCCGAAATCTCGCCATGAATTTGTCATTCAATGGTAACTTGCAATCATTGTTCTACAGTGCATCAGGTGGCGGCCATCAATGTCATCGTGTAATGACTTTTTAATTACCAGTAGTGCTTGAGACCTTGAGACAAAAGCTCGGTTTCTCACCGACAAGTGGTGACATACTCAAAATGCTGAAATAACTAACATGTGTGTCTGAAATTAGTCACGTTTCCATTTCACGGACACACAAAATCCACGGGTATGCATAACAAATGAAGTTTCACGTCCTGTTGTTTTAAACGTACCCAAACAGTTACAAATTGTGCCCATAATGATACTAATTTTAAATATGCGTGTGTAATAATACCCTTTCCGTTTGCCCTGCGTGACCCGGGCCATGTCTTCCTCTATAATTCGGTAATCAATCGATTATTTTAATGCTCTCTTGTCCAGTGTATACAGATATAGACATAACATATACCAGTCCTTCTTCTTTAGGGAGGAAGATGAGAAATCGCAAGTACACCTTCCATTTATGAAAATTTACAACATAAAGCCTTACACATGTGAACCAGACCTTATAAGAAAACTCTTTTATTACCAGAAATTTATTTCTATGGAACGAAGTCTCAATCAGGTTTTTCTTAACTTTCTCATATAGACACACAATATAGTTGCCGCGCAAGTATTCTGTAAGAAAAAAATATTGATACATTATATCTTTTCGCATTAACACTATAGTATGAAGGTACTGTATGTTGTACTTGGGTATTTTTCACATATGCGATGATAGAAAGAAAATCTTCCCAGAAAACAAACGAAGAACGCCTGCCTTTCGTAACCTTGCATGTAGCTAATGTTTCCCTACGTACATAATACAATATGATCATGGAATTATTGAGGTGGCAGACGCTTATGCGGCGATTTAATTGTCGCCCAACAATGCATGACGGTTACGATGCACCAAGTTATATGATAAACATACACATGCGAACATAATTGGGCATTCTCCACACGTACTTGATCAATAACGTATCGAATACTGACCGTTTTAAGTGCATTTCAATCAGCCTCCTTACGGCTCTTACAAAAGACATCAACGCGCTAGCACCTGCGGCCCCCTCATTATGTGTTATGTAGCATCCAGTAATGAATACAGACGTGTAATAGCAACGTGTTTATGAAACGTGTAGCCACTGTCATGTTTTCTTTTAAATTTTTAAATATTTGTGTACGTAATTTATATTTTGTTTATATTTTATTTTATATATTAAATTGTAATTAATTTAAAAAAAGTGAATATTTCTTTGGAAGCACTAATATATAAAATAAATACATCAAACTGCCAAAGTGAAGTGTTATAAATTATTAAGTGTATTAACATTTTATATTATGGATTGTCTGAAGCAATCTGACATTTGATAGATAGTGCAATAATAATTAGGTATTTAGTGTACATGGTTTGCCATTCCAACGCAGTCACCTTGACTGGCGGAAGCGTACGGAGCCTGCGCCGGGCGTCCTTACTCCTTTCAGATCGCTGATCAGTCTGCTCACGCCCTAAACGGAGTGCTCTTACAAAAAACAACCTTTCGTTTAATCTAAACAATTAAACATTGTTTCCAATGGAAGTAAACATAAATATTTTGATTAGGTATTATCTATTCAATGATCGATGATTATTATTTTGATTTAGTGCTTTTTGTATTTTGTGCTATTTCTTTGAAATACGTCTAAAAAAAACTTTTTTGCAAAAAAAAAACCGACTTCCAAAAAAACACTAAAAAAGTGGAAAATAACTTTACTTTCGGAAGTCGGTGACTATTGTTTGTTTCATTGACTTTTTTGCCACCGACTTCCGAAAGTAAAGTTATTTTCCACTTTTTTAGTGTTTTTTTTGGAAGTCGGTTTTTTTGCAAAAAAGTTTTTATTTTACCCTTTTTATTAGTTATAGTATCACACACAAATCCTTGTCAAGTATCAATTTCGCACTTTCTTTTACTTGGATGACATTTTTTCCAGCTATTTTGATTTCAAAACCAAACTGCTGAACCGATTTTGATGAAATTTCTATGGGACCAATCGGGAAGTAGATCCATTCAGATAAAAGAAGAAATTTTCAAATCGGTTCATAAATGACGGAGATATGAGGTAACAAACACAAAAAAAAACATACAACCGAATTGAGAACCTCCTCCTTTTTTTGAAGTCGGTTAAAAATATATTTCCAGTAATGGAAACTACTAATTAATTGTTACAGCAGTCATATTTGCCTAACCTTTTTCCGAAATGTGGTCGCAATTAATATTTAGTCATAGATATCTGGTAAAACTGGAAGTTTAACAAGATGCAATACCAAGTACCTATTTGGTTACAACCGGTTGCATTAATTAAAATATTTGAGTTTACACCATGAAAACTCAAATATTTATATGTTTCCAAAACATAAGTTTCGTAAAGTCAGTGAAATACAATTTTTTTTCAATGTGATGACATGGGTAGACCTTATATACTTATAATATCTTTGAAGCATTTGTTACCGGTATCACTTGGAGTTATGCTGATTCCACAATACGAATCATCCGAAAAGATATGCACATGCACTCCAATACTACCCACTCAATCTAGATCATACAATGCGCTCAACTTTCGCGACCGGGAAATTCTCGATTGTTCGAATCGAGAATTTCCTTATTTTCTAAATACACACTCAATGCGTTTTCATAAAAGAAAGAATCGTAGATATGGCTGAGCAATTTGTCGCCCCATTAATGCTATGGTGCTGGTTGCTACGGGACACCAACCCGCGATGAGTTCAAATACATTTGGGTAGGTGCCTATGTTTGAACTGGGGATCAATACCTACTTTGTGTCCTTTAACAATTTCCATAACCATGAATACAAAGATTACTTCTCTGAAGACATTGACTTCACGAAAATTCCAAGCATTTAGATAGATTTTCTATATGCGGAGTAGATGGATATGATCTATTTTTATGCGTGTTTAACGCAACGCAATTCAACCGATCGAATCAATGAAATCCTAGTAAAAAGTAAGGTCGGTAATCTCGTCAGTCAAAGTGAGAGAGTTAATAAAAATAAGTTCTATATTGCAAAACGTACATCGGTTTCCGAAAGTCGAGTGAGTAGGTGCCATTTGCATGTTGCGACAATGTTCACAACTCAACAAGTTACTGTCTCAATACGAACTACCTTATGCCGGCAATTTCACAATAACGATATGATTGTAGATGATTGACACATAAATAAAAACCATTACCTTATTTATTAAATGAATAGGCAATAACTTCTTAAGTTATTGGTTTCGATGACATCGAATAAGGTATCTTAATCAGCAATTCATTACACATCTCACCAGTAGATAGTTTGATTAAAACGTGGAGAGTAGAGGTACGAAAGGCAAGTTTAGAGTAAACTTATCTACCTTTAAATAGGTGTTGGGATTCGCAGCACCTTTTGATCTACGCAGGAATCGAACCAGTAAAACGTAGTGCATTAGTCAATCGTTCGGCCGCTGCGCTTAATTGTGTTGTCTATACTCATACATAATCCTGCGTGATTGCTAAGTTTTAAATCTATCTGACACTATAGGCACCAAGGTATTACCTATGAGGTATAGTAAGCACGGATCTACATAATGTATGTAGATTGTTGTCCTTGTACACAATATATAGATAACCTACGCAGTCGTAGACACTACTTACCTACCTATAAATTAATTGAGATTTAACAGGACATTAGCATCAATTAAGTATATCTACTTATATACTTCGTAGAATTTACATTGGTAAACACTATAATCCGCAGGATATTGACCAAATTGAAATAATGCAAATCTCTACCAAGTTACATCATAAAATCAGAAAGTGACCGACCTAAGGGCTTTAGAAGTTTCGACGTAATGAAGTTATACATCGAGTTAATTAGTAATGTTTTACCTATCCACATTTAAAACGAGATTCAAAATACTCTGAGTAGGTACGTACCGCCACCGTACCGCCTAACCTAACCAAGTAGGTCCGTTTAGAAACTCGACAGAGTTTCGTAACCTAATAAAATACACAGATAGGCCAACAATAGAATAAGAATAAGGCATGCGATAATATCTATATTAGTTGGATAGATGGAGTCAGGTGTTATAAGCCGTATTGCCTACTCGTGAGCAAGGTCCACGTCGCTGGAAAGTGTGCCAGTTCACTGGTTGCGCTATAGGTACCAACATTCCCTTGGCCAAATTGAGCTTAAACAAAACTCAGTTTAATTAGTCGTGTGGTCCCTGCAAATAATACGTAGATCGGGTACACTACTTATATACAAAAAAACTTTATTCCGTCAGTCACAAATACGAATTTCAAAACACCGATTTTCATAATTCCGAATGATTCAAAATTCCTAATATAGCTCCCGAGCCTGCTCCTAAAAGTTTTTACCATCCACCCGCATTCTCCAGTCATCTCGTGATCATGGCGCTTGCAACAGCGACGAAATATCGGGAGCTCAATATAAACATTAATCGCGGAAGATATCCCGTAAGTGATATGTAAGTTCAGTTATATACCGTGAAAGATTAAAACAGTGTTTAAGAGAAATGAGCAATAAATATACCTAATAAATAATACTTTTTTATAATAAGGCATAGTCGACGTAGCTCCGCTGCGCGGGGTTCCTATTCCTGTCTGCAGGGTTTAAAGTTACCTAACGCGAAGGGGATGACGGGGTCTAGTTTGCTCACTTCGCTCGCTCACTGGACCACGCCATACCCTTCGAACGTAACCTGTCCGAGTCGGGGTGCCACAAGTCCCGAGCTCGCTTCACTCACTCTTGGTTCCTATTATCTCTCTTCCTATGTGTTAAGTGCAATTATTAGGAGATCAAAATCTAAAGATGTAATTACTTGATACAAAAACCATACCCAACCAAACATATATGCGTAACTGAGTATTATGCAGCATAATTGTATCAGAATCCTAATTTTAGCAGTTTATTCGAAGTATTGAAAATCGGAATGTCGTTTTTCGGGCAGAGAACCGATGGAGAATTTGATTCTTCGAACTAATGAAAATTGGAAAACAAACAAATCGCATTTACGACTTTCGGTAAAATAAATTTCGTGAATTTTAATAATAGATATTATAATTCTTAGGTATTATGAAATTTGGACTTTTGAAAATCGGAACATCGAAATTCTGAATAAAATATTACGGAGTATTTGGTTTTGGGTATTCCCACGTAGACCATACAGGCAAATTCCTCATTTGGTTGACGTAAAGACGCCTATTACTTTTGTCAGGAGTTGGAGCCAACCTAGCTATCTTCTGAACTCTCTTACGGTAAAACATGATCTAGATTATGTTTTTCTCAAAGCTGCAAACTAGAGCGGGATTACATATAAAAAATGATATTCTCTCAACAAAAACCCTTATAGCAAATTATGCAAAAACTAAAATACTTATGTTTTCCTCTCTTTTATTCCAGATATGTATGCTGTGTGTAATCACAGCTTATGCTCAATATAATGACTCTCCGGCTCCGCCACGGCTGCAAATACCTGGCGCGATCCCATTAGGAGGTCACAGACAAGGAGGATTCAGACAGGGACGCCTGCAAGCTTCTCCGGCTGCAGGAGGACCAACCAGAATCAGGAGGCCGGGCTTAGCAAGACCATCATTTAAGTCAGTAGACGCTTCACCGCGGCCGAGCCTTCAATCACTCGACGAGCCCGCTAAGCCAGTCACCGAAGAACCAGAAGATGAATTGGAAATCAACACACCAACAGCTTTCTCTCCAAATATATTTTCCACTGCCGAACCTCAAAACGATTACTACGACATAACGACCACTTCACAACCCAAACCTCCGATTGTTTACAATCCATCCCCATACCCACAATCCACGCCGTCAACAATCAGACAGCCACTTGAAAACATAAAGCCTACACAATACAGACCGCTGCTGGCCCCCCAAGCCTTCAACCCAGTCAGAAATGAACCAGTCAACAAGCCGCAACCAGTGAGACTACAGCCTCTTTCGAGCAGACCCCAGAGGCCTGTGTTCAGACCCGAACCTAAGCCATTCATTGAAGATGACGAGGCACCCATTCAACCTGTAAGACAGTATTCACGACCACAGGAACGGGAACCCATTAATAGGGCACCCGCTAAAGCACCTCAGCAAAAATACACCCAGTCCCATCAGAGGGAGAAAAAACCTGTAGCTCAGATTATTCGTAAATATAGAGATGAGAACGAAGACGGTAGTATCACATGGGGATTCGAAAATGACGACGGATCTTTCAAGGAAGAGACCATTGGTGTGGACTGCGTCACACGAGGCAAATACGGGTACGTTGATCCTGATGGTTTGAAGCGTGAATACAATTACGAAACCGGTATTCTTTGCGATAAAGCCAAGGAAGACCGAGACGAGAAAGGTTTCGTAGACTATCAGGAAAATAAGGCTGTTTTACCTAATGGAATTACGATTGATCTCGCCACGATGGGTAAAAAATCTAAGAGGCCATTCAGATCACCCGTAAATCATTAGGATTTAAGTTTACAGTATAATTATATTTATTTTAGGAAAAATCTAAATATAAGGACATTTTTCGTTGTCTCGTCATGTAAGTGTTATCATTGACATAACATTTGGTTGACTTCATGTGGTTTTGCTTGTGCCTTGATAGTACATGAGAGATGGAAATAAATGTGAATACTTTTATAAAACTTGTTCTTTTATTATTTTCAAACATTATGACTTTGTTATCAGTATATTTGTTTTTCTGTTGACACACTAGTCGAATCAATTTAAATACATCACAAAAGACTATAAATATATAAGAATGATGTTCATTAATCTCTACAAAAATTATTATACCACAACAAATGCTAATTCCCAGACTAACAAATTAATATTGCAGTAGTTGTGAATAAGCAAATGCAAAACTGTTTCATGTAATACAATGAGTTGATAGAACATAAACAAAAATAAATTGCTATAAATTCCTTGGTATTCTTTCTGAATATTTTCAAAACAGTGTACCTATGTAAATAGACTAAGATTCAAACACTAAAGGACTTGTAAAATAAGTTTTATTTATTTAACTTACTGAATTAACTTACAAATAAGCAATGTATGTTTAATAGGGACGATTATTCATGTAAGGTTGGGCACGTCTCATCGGTGGAGGCATTCTGTTGGGTGGTGTTATAGATATATCCAGGTAGTTTCCAATCTGGAACTTGACTTGTGCTAAAGTTTTATTATCATCACCACCTCGCTGTCCGGAACAAGTGACCCCAATCTCTCTCATGCGATATGTTGGTGATCTCATATCTGGGTACACTATTGCAAAGTCGAAATATGTGCCCTTACGCCTCGTCTCTGGATTAACCTCTTTCACTAGACCAGTAAGTTCACGAAGCGTAGCGTCCATCCATGTGTAGATTTGAAGTTCATTTTGTGGAACATTCCCTCTTGCATAGTCACCAGGAGAATTGTGACGTCCAGTTGAACAAAACACACGCAGTAATAGTGGACAGGTCTGTAACAGAAGATGCAAATCATTTTTATTTAACTAAGTCAACAACTTAAACACATCTACAATTTTGTCAAAGAAAGTTCTAGAGTCAATAAATTATTCAATTATTTTTTTAAGACCTCAATTCATAGGTTACTGAGACATAAAGCCAAGAAACTAAATGGTTTGATCCTATAGTGTTATGTTTTAAGTTAATAACTTACCTTCTCCCTATCGACCGGTTTCTCTGCGGGCTTAACCTCTTCAACTACCATGGACTCCAGTCCTGCCATTTTCATAATAAACTAAACTAACAATAGAATAGTAATTTATTCTATTTCCTAACAACAATTTTTGCGAAAATGCCTGAAGAAATTCAATTATTGTTGTATTAAATTAAATGACATGCATTTGACAAGTAAACATGTTTTATTTGTCTATTCATAGAAAGTAGTAGGATTCTGCAACTTCTGCAAACGTCTATGGTTCTTGTCTTGACAAAGACTTATCCTGTACAGTACGACACGGAGCATTTTGAATGTGTTGATATAGAGAACTAACTGTAAATATTGCTAGATTTCATAATTTATTTTTATAACAAACTAAAAAAGGTTTTGCATTCGGCAAGCATCTTTTTTATTATATGTACATGTACAGTGTATACTGATTTTTCCTTGATTTGGCCGTTTTACGCGATTCTTTCTCCATAAGAAGACGCTTTAATAATACGCATTTAATCGTCTATGTGGATGATACCACTATAATGGTAGTTACAAAATAAAACTAAAACATAACTAAAATTTTTAATAACATGAACCCAAAAGATGCAACAGAAAAAAAAACTTTTTTACTAAATGTGTAACCGATTTCCGTAAAAGTGCAAATTGCCTATTATTTTATATTCTGACTAAGACATTACAAATCTAACGAATTCAGCGTTCACCAAAAAACACACACATGAAAAATTATGAGAATGGTGAACATGTCTGATTTATTCGATTTATTTGGAAAAAGGATGTTGACAGGTGTTTGACAGCATTGACAGCTAAGAAAATTGCTGAAATCGATTAAAACATAATAAAAATACATAATCTGTACGTTGAATTTGATATTATGCTTTCTTGAAGTGAACTATTAAAATTTGAAGTCTCTAATACAATAAGTGCGTGTTTTGTTTCGTAGTTAGCTTTATATAAAATGGCTCACAAGGAGGATGAAGACTCATTTCGAGAAGACGACGTATACATCAACGAAGAAGATGGGATGCCCAACGTACACCCAAATATCGCTAATTTAGAACACGAAAGTGATGTGCAAGACGAAGTTGATGATTTTGATGACTTGCCTAAATCCATCATAGTCACAAACATACACAGTCAAGTATTTGGTGATGAAAAGTTAAAGAAAGGAATGGAAGGTTTATTCCGCACATTTTCGGATAATATTACATTTCAATGGCTACGCAGTTTTAAACGTTTGCGTGTAAACTATGACAGTCCACTGGCTGCTGCCAATGCTCGTGTTCAACTGCATCAATACCAGTTTCATGATTCGCCCATCAACTGTTACTTTGCGCAACCTGTGACGCCTGTTTCTCTAAAGAATCTGAGACCCCCGGCTCCTGTAAAGCAATTTCTGATCTCTCCACCATCTAGTCCTCCTGTTGGTTGGGAACCTCGCGAAGAAAATGAACCTCTAGTAAATCATGACCTTTTGGCAGCTTTGGCCACTCTTGCTCCTGGTGAGAGCCATGAACTGCATGCACCTACTCCTACACAACCTGCCATCATCGTGCATACTGCTATGGCTGCTGAACAAAGCCCAATTGTAGCTAAAATACCTCATACTCGTTGTCCGGAATATTGATATAAATGCCTTTTGAGTTAAATAGTAACCATGAATTAGAGTAGTAGTGAGTATGAATGCTTTTGATTCAATTACATGTCAATTTTTATGACATGTGTAATCAAAGACATTGCAGCTGTCTTTATGTTGGCTACAAATTTGAAGCTCTAGAAAAATGAGCTTTAGAAATTGAAATTCTTTAAAAATGTTAGACTAATTGTAGTTTTGCTTGTTAAGACAGGTATTTATTTTACAGAAATTACACATAATTAAATTGGTGCTATGTTTTATCAAAAGTATAATAATTAAAAAGTTGCTTTCTTTCTCACTCTAGTTACATTATTTATAAAATTTTCATACATCATTAATATGAACAACAGTATCAATCATAAACCACATTGTTAGTGTGTAATGTGATTCAATAGGCAAAATATTAAGAATGGACAATAGTTGAAACATATCAGAAAAGCAAGACTTCCAGCAATACCCAATAAATGTAAGGTGGTTGCTCAATGAAATTGGTTTCTAATTCATTAATATTGTTCTAAAACTTACAATATTAGTATCAGTAATCTTGACAGTATTTCAGTCTCTCCAATCTTAATTATAATATTATCTTCAAAATCTTTGAATTGGCAATTTCAAGGGTACATTACACTAACTTGCATGAAAGTTCACGAAAAATCTTTTTTTGGCAATAAACATGATCTGGTATATCTGCTAGCTTCAAAGGGGCTGGAAGATATTTTTTTTATGAAGCGTGGCCTGCTAAACTTTCGCCATTTTATTTCCAAAATAGCGGCCACACATAAAACCTGTATTAATGAATAGCTGGTATTCTGCCCTACTAAGCGCAAAAGCAGTATCTCAAAAAAAAAGTTGATTTTTATGCCATCGGATAGCTTTAATATATATAAGAAATAAGGTAAAATTGAGATAGGGAAATCTTTCTTAAGGTTTTTTTCATATGTTTTGAACAAGATAGCGCTAAAAATCTTAGTTCATTAGATGCGTATTTTTTAAAGCTATCCGATGGCATAAAAATCAACTTTACGATTTTTTGAGATACCACTTTTGTGCTTAGTAGGGCAGTATTGGTAGTTTTGTTTGAGACAGAATCTTCTAAAGCGTTAGTGAGATACAATGTCAAAGTTAGAATCTATTCACTGATGGTGGTTTTATGAGTGCCTAATAAAATCAATGTTTTATTGATAGCAAAGATAGAAACTTTGATGGCTCGGAAACATGACGCTTTAGAAGATTTTGTCACACTCGCCACTTGTTCATATTTATGCCAGCTACTAACTGGGTTGTGGATTTCAGATAGTCTGTCGGTCCATGTGAAATACTAGTATTCAACTGCATCCGGTTAGACTGGAAACCGACCCCAACATAGTTGGGAAAAGGCTAGGCAGATGGTTATTGATGCCAGCTACTGATTAATACAGACTCTGCATGGCCTCTATTCTGAAAATAAAATAAAAAAGCTTACTGAATTATCATGCAAGCAGTCCAAAATTATTGAATCATGCTCTCTTCATTTCTATCTTTGTAATTTTTTAATAAGCAATTAATTAGAAGTCTGTAAGGTAGACAGCATATTGTTTCATTTTCGATTTTATGTTTTTGTATACAGCCACCTTATGGTTGTATGTATGGTATAAACACCATTAAAGAATGAATAATGTCCATGTAATTTTGAATACAAGTATTGTATTATTTCATTCAATTTATTACTTTGCTGAAAAAAATCTCAAGTTTAAGTAACTGTTTTATTTATTTTATTTAACTTAATCTTAGTTACCATTAGTTGATTTTGTAATCAAAACTCTTGCTTCAATTTTACTAAAGATTAATTATAAAAAAAAGAGTAGTCTTAGAATTTTGTGATAATATGTCTAAATAAATGTTAAATTTGTTGTTCAAGGGTGGGTACATATGCCTAAAAAAATATTTGAATGGTTCAATGCAATTAGATACCGCTTAACAAACCCTCAATGGTCAAACACAGTCAAGTAACAGTTTTCTTGTTAATAATGGAATCTTTCCTGATAATTCTTGGTGTATTTTTTTCACTAGAGAAAATCATCACTGACAGCAGCCTAAATCAACAATTGGGAAATTGACAGCTCAAGTATCTTTATACCTACCCATTTTGGCCCTGTATAATATATAATTAATTTGTAAAACGTAAGCGTACCTACTAATTATACATATGTCGAAGTTGACCCTCCTTCAATATATATATATATATATTAATAAACAGTTCAAAAATATCATTTAATATTGAACTATTCAAATGTAAAATACTTCAAACAAAAGAATTATTAAATTTAAAAAATAAATGTACCTATTGTTAGACCTAATATTGTTGTAGTTTTTATAAACATTTTACAAGTAGAAACTTGGCAGGCTTGGGGTAAGCAGTATCGCTAAAGATACCATTGCAAAGGTTCCTTTGTTATTTTTAGAACTATGTATGAAAAGTAACTGGCACTGCACAGGCACTATTTGCAAGGGCCACATGATATTAGAGTTGAATTTAAATGAACCAACTTGTCACATTTTCTAGTTAAACGTACTTACCTAAGCATAGGCGAGGCAATTAGTATCTAATAGAAGCCACAACACGTAGGTTTATCTTATTAATTACAGACTAGTAACACATAAACGTTTAGATATCGCCATTGTTGTGATTCGCCATGTTTGGCTCAGATAAATATTTTGGTGAATATGTTTGAAAACGGACCATGTTGAAGGAAATTTAAGAAGATTTTCGATATTTTTATGAATAAAAATTTTGCCAAATGCGTTACGCGCATTTATTTGAAAGTAGTTAATCTATTTCTTGCTCTTGCTGACCTTGAAAGTAGGTACCATCTTACAATTATGTAGGTGTCTTTGTTTTTCGTGTTTCAATCGAATGCAGAGTCCCTAATATAATTATTTATATAATTTTATGATTACCTAACCTTCATGAAAACCCATAAGAATTATGACTTCTGAGGATGACTATACTGCCGCCATAAGGAAAAAGGACGTTTCTACATGAAGTACGAAAAAGAGAAAAAAAATAATTTGTATTTAAAAAACTATAAAATGCGCTGTGTAAAAGGAAATAAACAAAATAATAATTTTGTGCTGCAAAAGTCTGTATTAGAGTTTGGTCTGTCAGAAATTATTAGTAAAATTCGAAGAAATTATTGTTATATATTCAATAAATAACTTTTTCTTTTTCTTTTTAGTAAAAAAAATGCAAGAAAATACGTGATACTACAATGAAAAGACGTTTCTGGCTAGAAACGTCCTTTTAACTTAGTATTTTTTTAAACGTCTTTCCTACTTAGTGATAATGTGTTACCGGGTTCTATTTAACTAAATAAAAAAGACGTTAATAGCCATTTGCTGCTTTTCAACTTAGTAATACTAATATTCAATGAACTTAAAAAAATACTTGCAGATTGTAAACTTATGTAAACTGAAGTACGTTTTAACACGATAATTATCTAATATTAAATAAAACACAAAGTATGAGAATCAGATCTATATTTTTTATAAAGAATAACAAAAATAGGAATCACAAACTTCTCTCAACATAAAGTTTAAAACTATTCTAAAAACAAAAATTATAAAAACTATCTAAGTTTGTACTAATTATACTCAATATTAATAATAAGAATCACAGCTTTGTAAGGTATCTCTTATAATAAAGTCTTTATCATAAACATAGGTGAGATCAAACTAACACTACGACTTATATTTTTCATAAAAAAAAAAAACAAAAATAGCAATTAAACACCTCTCTCAACATAAAGTTTTAAACTTTTCTAAAAACAAAAATTATAAAAACTATCTAAGTTTTTACTAATTATACTTAATATTAACAATAATCACAGCTTTGTTTCTCTTGTAAATTTAGTCTTCATCAACTTGAGTGAGATCAACACTATTTTTATCAGTAGGTAGATTATACCAAAACGATTTTCTGTTGTCTGGCATTAGGGGTGTCAGTTTTTGTATGATCGCTGACTTGCGCTCTTGAGTAATGCCTCTATATTGATTCTTTGGTTTTGGAGGTGGTATCCCAGATTTTATATTTTTTAATCTCAGAAAGTCAAGTGAGTATTCTTCTTCATTAAAGAAGTCAGTCTTATAACGAATGACGTGGGTGCCTCTAAGGAATGTTACTTCACACATATCACTTAAATAAGCTCGAGGGGAAGAATTTTGTAGTTTGTAAGTTGAAGAACAGTCTTCAAACTGACAAAAATCATCCATATTCATTACTTTAACGATAATATTTGTTCTGGTGTTCGATACTGCTTGGTGAAAGTCTTCGAAATCATAGATGTGTTTCTTCTTCTTCATGGATTGCTCCACTTGATGATGGAATTCGTCTGCTGCCATGTGCGTGTGGCCTACCTCTAAATATTTTAATGTAATCGTTTCATAATTGACTTCGACTGAATTGACAAGATAGAGTAAATATGAGTACAAAGTCCAATTTTTATTCTGGGCTGCACAGTTATCTAACCAGATGACTACATTTTTCAGGTCTCTATTTGCCTGCAAAAAAGCTTTGAAACAGCTTATTATGTCACTCATTTTGCGGCCAGCAATTGCTTCATGCCATATCGCAGCATAGGTTTGCAAATTAGCATTGTTTTTTTTGTTACCTATTGGCACAAAACTTTCATTGAATACGATTACTCTTGGGCAAAACATTACAATTTTAAATTCTTCAATACGTGGGAGCATAATGACTTTCTCCAAATCAGCTGCAAAAAAGGCAGTATCTGAGATGATGTTTGCGTTATTTTGTTTTTCTACATCTTTTTTGTATGCTTGCCTGGCTGATGTATATTTTTCCCGGTGTCGTTCGTAATCTTGGCATTCTTGACAATTTCTGTGTCTTTTCTCCTTGTACTCCGGATTGTGGATAAAAAACTTTTCACACACCTCACACTCTTCATGTCCAAGTTTGGTAAAACATATGTTTAACTTCTTCACAACTTTTCTGTAGTAGTCATAAGAAATCTGTTGGTGAACGGGAAGGTCCTTCATATTTTGTTGGTCATAAAAGTCTCGATACATACTGGTCACTGTTAGGTCAGACGGAAGATATTTTCTATTCGGAGCGTGCTCTCGTCTGTAGTGGGATATGGAAGGATTAAAAGAATTTATATGTTCTACAATTTTAGTGTCGTCCAACTTTTTTGGATTAGGATTGGTTCCTCGCTTATCAACTGGAATGTTGTTTGTTATGGTGCATAAGGCGTTCCTCACAGATTTATCATTATTTCGACTGTAACCCAGCGTTTCTAGAAAAAATACTTTGCAAACATTCACTTTTGACCCTGTGTCATTTGACAGAAAATATAACACGCTAACGTTTCTCAACAGTTTTCTGTTTTCTTTAACGGTTTTTCTCTTAGGCTCTTCTTTGGACGTGTTATTTATTATGAAATATTGTTGCTCTTTCCACGACATGTTTCTAAAGTGATGGTTCAGATTTTGTCGTGCTTCTTTTGTAAACTGGGTATGACATTTTTTTTTACATCTATCACTACACCCTGGCTTAAGTTGGTATTTAGATTCCATATCTTTCAGTTTTTTAATTTCCTTTCTCTGCGCCGGTGATTCATCATACTTCTTACGTTTTCTGATTGTCCCTTTTTTAGTAAGATTTTGTGGCGTGCCTTCGTCGCTTGAGACTTCAGGTGACTCAGGGACAATAACGTTAATTGACTGTGATTGGGGTATGGTATTTGTAGACGAATCTGAATCTTCTGAACATTTAGACAGATCTGAACTGAGGGGTAAATAGTTTTTATCAAAAACGGAATCGTCAGAATCGAAATCCAGAATGCTGTCTGAGCTGCAGTTATGAAAATCCGCATCATTTAAAGCGATATTTTCGTTCATAGTGGACAAAGGCAGCTCATGATTATTCGTATTTAGGTTGGACTCCTGGGAAGAACTGGTTGATGGCACCAACGAAATTATTTTTGAGGATCGATTATGTCGCATTTTGTCACACTGAAACAAACAAAATAAACAAATTTGTTAGAAAAAATCACCGGCGCAGAGGAAAGAAATAAAAAAACTGGAAGATATGGAATCTAAATACAAACTTCCATATGAAGGAAGTTCCAAGCAAGCTCGAACTAGAAAATATCTTCCGTCTAACCTAACAGTGGCAAAAATATACATGAGCCAGGCAAGCACACAAAAATGATGTTGAAAAACAAAATTTACTTCCTACAAAACTCAATAAGGTGGAAGCGCCAGGGTAGCCCGCGAAATTCAAATTTTCTTACGCTGTCAGTGTCAGGCTGTACATTGGATAAAATATGATTCGCGGCCGTAAAACGTATGTATTTACATTAAAATCATCAAAACAACCCTCTATGTTCATTTTACCTCGTTGAATGCCAATTTCAAAACGAATTGAAAAAGTCATTCAATGGGTAAAATGAGCTTTGAGGGTTGTGTTGATGATTTTAATGATTATAACTCAGTAAAACTTCATTAGTTACGGTCGCGAATCATATTTCAATCAAAAAACAATCCGACACTGACCTGCAAGTTGCAAAAAAACGTAAGAAAAATTGAATTTCGCGGGCTACCCTGGCGCTTTCACCTTAAGGTAATAATGTATAAACTGCAAACCTCTTCATTGTGATAGTAGGTACCCAACGGTGTAAACAAATTCGAGAAAAAAGGGTTTTCTTAAGTAAGATGTTGTTTTCTAACTGATTTATTTAAAATATTTTAACATAAAAGTAGGTATGTATTTATTTGGTAAGTGTCACCTGATAAGTTTGCAGTTTATTTAATCTTAAATTACTCATAGGTATGCTTAAATAAACATAAATAATAATTCGAGGAAGTTTGACTTACGACTTTTCCGTAGTTATAGCTCCAAAAGCCGCGCGCGCGTGTTGTCGCTCTGACTGCCTGGACGCAACTGAAGTGCAGTATTCCAACCGCGAGCCCCACTTCACCCCGCACAACGAGCAATACTAAGTAGGAAAGGCACTACTGCCACTTGCGCCTGCGTATTTTTCGTAACACTAAGCTGAAAAGGCACATCTACGCAGAACAGTCTTTTCTTCTTATGACCATGCAGAAGTGTCTTTTCAATTTATGATGAATTACATATTTTGTAAATAAATAAGACTGTTCTACTTAAATGCGTTTTTTCAACTTAGTGTACGTCAGAAATGTCTTTTCTGTTTAGCAATATTTGATTCATATCGCAAATGCGTCTTATTTAACAGTAATATTTATAGGGTTCCGTTTAATTTATGCGAATTATAAAAATACTGGTGGATGCCATTTTTTTTACTGATTTCGAATTTGTATGTAACTCAATTTCGACAAAAATGTTAGATACGTCTTTTTTCCTTATGGCGGCAGTATACCTACCTTGATCAACTAATCGGTAACATACTGTGTCTTTTAGTGTTTTCAGAACACTACTTTAGATAAATGCTTATATTTTCATAAGATTTATCATTACCAGAGATCGGAATAGGTAGGTACCTAAAGTATATTTGCCTAAACTTCAGGGAAGTAAGTTACATGTGGATAATACCACCCTCTAATTTAACAGCTTTATTTCTAAATTCTTAAAAATCATTCCGGGATTTTATACGGAGTTATTATCGACATGTTACTTACTTCCTTGATATTTAGGCAAATATACACTACATATTCCGATCTCTGATCATTACCTATGAATCTAGAGCTTCTAGTGCATAGTTTTTAAAGAAAATTCGGTAAAGGTAAAGTTTAACAGCAATTTTCAAATCTGACATTATTCAGTGTTCCATAATAGACTTATTATTATTACCTACGTCTAAAAGGTTTTCAGACATTTCTTATTAAATTAAAACGATGTTTATTCAATTTCTTCATGTTCAGTCACATTGTATTTTCGTCTCTTACGTTATAAGACTGTAATTCAGAACAATACTTAGTGGCTTTGTTATATTATAGTTACTTGCCTGTATTATATCAATGTAGTTATATTTATTGACTGAAATTACGAATTAATGTTGGGTCGGCTGTTGGGTAGCTGAATACCTACTTTTCAACTCGTATTGATTCAGTTGAGAACGATTTCAGAATGACCAATCTTCATACTACATGTATTCTTATATTTGTATTTCTCAAAATATTTTCGTTTTAAATGCTGATAATCTACAAAAACAGAAGTAAAGGATATTGGGAAACCCTAACTTATAAACGTACCTAAAAGTCGTTGACTTCTTATGGAAGACAGTACTTGCCTAAGTACCTACATTAATTCAAATTTAATTTGATTAAGCATAGGTATTGGGTGTCTTACTGCAGGTCAAAGATCTCCATTCCCTCCATCCACTTCATAATCATCCCGACTTCACCCACTGCTGGGCGCATATTCCTCTCTCCACTTTCCTGTGCCAGCCTCATCTAAGTTTTAACCGCAATGGCAAAAATGTCTTCTGCCCATGTCACTGCCGGACGACCATCACTTCTCCTTCCACTTACCTTCATCGAATGCTGTTCATGAAAAAACTATTAGAAAAGAGTCTCCTCATTTTTTTTTCTTTATGATAATGAAGAATCTCGGTGTTCTCAAGGGCCTCTTTCTCAAATCGCTCTATTTGTTGTTATTGAATGCGTGGGCGTCATTTCGACACTTGCGTCCAAGCACATTGTGCACGACCGGCCTAACTCAATGAGGGCTAACGTTTTTGAACTCACCAAGTGGCGCCACTGGCGAGTAAGGTCCTGTTATTAATTATATTTTATCCTTGAAAGTAACAATACCTTCATAACAAGTATATTTTATTACGTAGGTATAACAACATAGTCTTCAGGTAGGTACATATTTACAACGTTGTCCTTAAAATTGGCAAGCGCGAGACATGTAAAAAACATTCTTCCTCTAAGTACTAACAATCTAGATCCTAACTTGCTACTTAAAATCTTCAAGTCATAATCAGGAATGGCTCAATCTTGACCACAATCGTGAATAGTAAAAAAACGTGATAAAAAAGAATCACGATAATTGGAGCAGTAATAAATAACAGCCTAGATAAATCGCTGGTTGAATCCATAACCTCCTTTTTAGAAGTCGGTGAAAATGCGCGCAACGCGCGCACTCTATCACAACTGACATTTCTGAAGACTTTACTGTAATACACCCACACGAACGCCTCTAGCTTCGAATTCATGCGCGATAGCCCCCATTCCATCACCAAGGAATCATTTCTCTCTTGACTGTAGTGCCTGTTGTATTTACTAAATATCAATTAAAAGAAATAGGTTAGGGTTTCATAAAATATCCGATTCTGTATCTAGGTACCTATAACTTGGTATCATCATCATGGTAGATAGTTAACGCTGTCTGCAAATCGCAATTTGTACACAAAGTACCAAGATGTCTATTTTAGTAACAATATTGTGAACAGATCTCATAAAACCTATTTATTATAAAACTATAAAAATAAACAGACAGCTGTTTTTATTATGAGATCTGGGCTCTAGCTAATCCTGTATCACTAACAGCCACTATCGGCGTAACAAGATTGTATTGTACCTACTCTTATAATGTTCTATTTGTGGTCTACCTCTCCTTGTACAGAAAACTTTGAAAGGGCTTTTGCCCAGTTGTAGATCATTAATATATTGTTTACCTTTGCTTAATATCTTCTAAATGTTCGTTGTTCATACATCGATGTATCATCTATTGATGTTTTTAATCTCACTGTGATTTTCATTATTGTTTTGTGTAAATATAAAATTATAATGAGTTTTGTAACAGTCTTTTCATAATAGCAATAAAACCAGTCCATTTATGTACCTATCATTTATTTTTATGTACATTTTTACAAAATACGCGTTTTTCTGTATAGTCAATATCACACCAGATCACGAGATTCACAAGGCCCATTATGCTATCAATCTATTTTAATAGGTACATCACACAAAAATAAAATTAGTAAAAACACAAATAACAAAACATTCTAAACTCTAAAGATAATTAATTGGTACTTATTACTTAACTTATTCAGCTAAATGTTATGTTCTTTTGGTAAATCTAATACATTTACCTACCTATGTTGTCTACTCTCAATATAGATTTCAGCTATAAGTAGGTAATTTAAATACTCAAAGCAAACCAGCATCACGTAACCTTTTGTTAGTAGAAGAAATAGAACTAACTGCCTACACTACTTTGTTCGATTTGCTATTTACATAAAAATAAACAGCCTACATTTAAAGCGGCTGGGTAGGTTACCTACATTAAATTCTGCAAACTCATTCATATACAGGACTAAAAACTAATCAAACTTTTCTACTCGCATCATCTAAAGGAACCATTGATTCAACAGCTTTATTGTCTTCAGAATAAGTCCTGTTTCTTTTGTTTTTTCCTAAGCAACTGCCGAAACACGTGTCGCCTTTGCCGAACCGTTCTCCGTCGGCAAGGGATTGTGGCATAGGTTGATTCATAGTCTCTGGTAAGAACAAACATAAAAATCCTGAAATAACTGCAACTGCTCCAAACGTAATAGCTGGGATTTTAGGGTTAAAAGAATCAAGTAATGAAATTAACGGTGTCAAAGCACCAGACAGCCTGGCGCACATAGAACCTAAACCGAGTGCAGAGTTACGGACAACTGTTGGGAATAATTCAGCTGAGTAGTTGTAAATAATGGCAAAAGAGCCTGCAATAAATAATTTGCCAGCAATCACTATTCCAGTAGATATCGTACTTCCAGCAGGCAGGAATGTAGCAATCACACATGCTGCGCCACCCACAAGCATCATAGAGCTTATTAGCGGCCGTCTACCCCAAATATCGAGGAAATAAATTACTGCTGCATAGCTTGGAAACTCCACAAACCCTAAAATAGCTGTAATCAAATACGGGTTGCCTTCGAGCTTACCAGTGCTCAAAGTAAGCCCATAGTATGCTATGGAGTTAGCAAACCAACAAAAGCAGACATTTAATGTTTTATTTCTTAAATTAGGAGTTTTAAACAGGTCTCCTGTACTGGCCGCCGGAGCATCAGTACCTTTGGACGCTTCAGCTCTTCCCTTTGACACCAGCTCAGCTCTATCCAACCTACTGTTAGATTTGTTGCATTTCAAGGCTCTTTCGACTATATCCACTGATTCTTTTGAACGGCCTTGAGCCCATAACCAACGAGGAGATTCGTCCATGATCCAAATATGTGGAATAAGGAGAAGGCTATGAAGTCCATATATCACTTGGAGAATTTGTCTGTTATCTACAAGAGCTCCCCACCCTGCTACTAACATAATACCCCCAGCGAAAGCAGCTTGAAAAGCGACACCACACGCCGTTCGCTTACTCGCTCCTACTAATTCCATGGTCAAAACGAAGCCGGTGATGTATGAACCAGCAGATCCAAAGATTCCGTATACGAAACGAACTGCCAAGAAGGACCAATATTCAGGTATAAAAGCTACTAGCACACCAAATACTAACTGTAGTACTCCGGACCAACAAAATATTGTTTTTCTTCCGTACTTATCTGCCATTCCTCCCAAAACTACAGCTCCTGTGAAAACCCCTAACATGTAAATGGACTGAGCCAATGCTCCCATCCATCTTTTATCGCATATTAGATTCCATTCCATAGCACGTGACGAAGATCTGTATGTCGTATCGAATACGAATTTAGAACAAGTTGTTGTTTCATTATTTTCATAAATGAGGCAGTTATGTAGACCTCCAGATATTGTCTGAGGTATGGCAGCTAATATTTCCGAAGAATTCCATGCCGCTATTGACTCATTCGTGTCAACGCCGTCGACCCAGCACCTGCAAATGAAAAAGTTTGGATTTACAAACGAAAGTTGTTGAAACGCGTTCTAAAATGTGTTAAGTTGTTTGTCCGACAGCGATCTTTAGAATAAGCATTCAGACCTGCCACCGCTCTACCTACTGGTCGTATATGTTGCACCGCTGCGCTTTCAAAGGAGTTCAGTTTAGCACCCATGGTAGTGTTTTATTTTCCATGTTCAACAACAGGCTCTTCCCCTATCCAGCAGTTTCTTGCGGTAAGTTCTCATAGTCTCGTTGTTACTATTAGCGCCGTTGTGGTAAAAAGAACATATGAATACCCACCTATGTATAATCCTATACTAATACTATATGAACCTTCCTATGGATCTACGCGTTTACTGTGCGTAAATAATTATCTTACACTTAAATACGAGGTTAATAACTTTATTATCCTTAGTCCTGCATCTGAATGGTGGTTTTTAAATAATTAAACTGAAAAATCCTTACACGAAGTAACGATTTTTCAGTTTCAATCTTAGTTAATTTAGTTTAATTTTACATTGAGAGAAGCAAATCTTGAAATACATTAGGATCCTATTAAAATAAAAAAAATAAAGAAACCCATCTAAAATATTTATTTAAAGAAATCGTTATTGAACTTTAAAGCCGACGTTTTTCTATTATTCTATTTTGGGTCGTAGCTACCTCCCGCGTAGCACTCGTAGCCTCGTAGCACACGTCCTGTGGTATAAAATACCCCTGGCGACTACGCGTAGCAATAACGTAGCTAGCAACATTGAATACACAATATATTATACTAGCTTGTGCTGGCGGCTTCGCCTGCATGGAGTTCGGGATAAGAAGCCTATTTTGTGCTATTCCAGACTAAAATCTATCTCTGTTATAAAGATCCGTTCAGCCGTTCTCACGTGGCTTTCGCATGTATAATAAATAGTAGTACCTAAAATTGACTTCCTCGGGCTGTTTTTTTTATCTATAAAATTTTACAAGTTGTCTTAACGTAATGTGTAGACCATGTAAATAATATGTAACGACACGAAGATAAACAGGGATCTACGTAGTATCGTAAAATACATTTTTACAGGCAAAGAGAAACACAACACTCGTATGAAATATTTATTAAATTCGTGTACAGCATGTTTTTACACCTAAATCTACTTTGACATATTCTTGATCGTTGATTAGTAAATAATTTGATACTTACACAAATCCAGCTATAAAAATAGAAAAATGTAAAAAAGGCCATTTTTGGCAAGTTCAATGTACCTAGATCTTAATGTAATACCTATAGTAGGTACCTATATTTATTTTCTGAATGTGAGATACCTTCTGATTATTTACAGGCTGATTTTCTGAGTAACTAGGTACTCTAAGCTTAGTTTTAAAACCTTATATAGTAGTTACGTGTGAAGGTACCTCATAACCAAAACACTTGCAAAGTGTAGGTAAATAAAAACACTAAAAATATAAATATTTACTTCTATGAATAGAAACAAGTTGGGTATTTCTAAATATTGGGTATTCCTTCAACGAATAAACACGAGTTGGGCATTTGACTTAATAATTTCGCATCTTATTGACATTGTGTAAACTTTCGTATTAGATTGGCCATTCAGTCATCAACTCATCACCATAGATCGGAATACGAAGAGTATATTTGCCTAAACTTCAAGGAAGCAAGAAACATAATGTGGATAATACCACCCACTAATTTAACAGCTTTATTTCGAAACTTAAAAATCATTCCGGGTTTTTATGCGGAAGTATTTTCCACATGTTACATAAGTTGCCTAAACTTCGTTGAAGTTATTATTGTCATTATTTTTACCTATGTAATAGTAAAAAAAATACCTAATTTAAGTAACTGGTTTATATTATATATTGTGTAGGGAATCTAGATTTTAAATTATGGAATGTTCATTTTACAAACTCCTTGATTTTAAAATATAAGATGGGTCCTATAGGTTCTACACGTGGTATTTTTATACCTACTGAATGTAGGTAGGTACCTTGAGTATCTCGTTATAAAATGGCTTAGGTAATATAAATACCTAATTGGTTTTTACTCTCTTATCAGTCTTGGTAGAGGCAAGTGGTTTGTAATAAATAGGCACCTAAATTCAATAAAAAAGAATCGCCATATGTTTTTATCATAAGTTTCAAAATGAATAAAATAATTACTTATGTACATTTTAATTATACTGGCGAATATTTAAATGGGTACCTGTTTGTCTGCATTAAAAGTTGATAATTATTTATAATTGAATTAAAATCTTGATACATAACATATGAACACCATCGCACGTGCGCTGAGCATCTGAATCAGTAAATCAGTCTATTTCACAGGCATATTCTGTACCTAAGTAACAAAATTATAAAAAAGGAACTGACTAAAGCTATTTGAATCCAGCTATTTATAGTAAACCTCATAGGTATGCGACCAGCGTCACCGACATGTTTAATGTCGCCAATTTGCATAAAGTGTGAAACATCTGAGTTGATACGAAGTCAGATAGTATTATGGTCATGTAGCTACTGATTTATTAAAAACATCTTCCATTTTTTTGTCATAAGCAAAGTTATTTATCATTACAAATAGGTAAGTGTACTTCCATCTAAGAATCACTGGGTGCCGAAAAGAAAAGCATAGACATACAAAAGCATCGGACACAATATCCAATATACCTATAACTACAGACATAACCCTTATTTAATTACTTTAGCCTTACACATAAATGACTATATGCGCGTTAATGCCATAAAATACCCTTAAGTAAGTAGTATTTTCCTATAAATAAATTAATTGCGCTGATGCTTGCAGCTTACTTAATTAGTTGAAAACAAAATGTTTCCAGCACTACAGACTGGCAGTGTTGTATTGAGCATAATATGCCACCTTCATTGGTTATGTGGCTGGGTGATAACGAAATCACATTGCAATTAATACCTAGAACATGATAAGTACAAGACGTCCAATATAAATCAAGAAGCGAGTTTCCGTCTCAAGTTTGTTTTAAGTGAAATATTACCATTCGTAACCTATTTCGGTACTACGTGCTAGCAAATAATTTCTGTTGAAATAGAAACTAATAATTAGGTTTAAAATATCATCACCTCTATGATTACGCAGCCACATAAACATGTATTTTAATTAGCCATAATGACTAGCTAGGTAGGTAAATACGGAATTGATATCAGTCGAACACATTCAAATATAATAATATAAATTCAGATATGGTAATCAAATACTTAAAATATTTAAACCTATTGACGATACATAAAATACCTTGTATGTTTATTAAAATTGGATTAGAAAATACCACTTTTAAACTAAGTTTGTGGGGGGTCCTTTAAATTCACCAAAGTTGTATTACGACGATTTGGATATGTAGAGCTGATGGTTTTTCAGGTTTAATTTTAGGGACTTTTCCTGAAATACAATCGACAGGATTCGGGCAGTTTCTTTACCTTTTAAGTTTCCAGCACAGTCCGCAAACTAAAAAGGAACATCAAAAATGATTGTGTTACAATATAAATTACGTTCGGCTCGTTTATGCTGCCAGTAACCAATACCTCCATTTCAAATTGTCATGCCTACTTTCGAATGCCTATGCCTATGAATAACACATTCGGTATAAAAGAGCAATACACACTTGGGCAAGCTTAGTTGCATTGTACTTAGGACCTCTGACCAAAGCGGACATGATAATACGAAATGGGTTCATCGGTTTCATTACCTCCTAAGTTTTGTTTTTGAGACAAATTGTTTGCCTAATCATTGATTAGTAATTATACATACTTAGATATAAAAAGTACGTACTTGCATTGCAGTATTGTACTTAGTTTCATATGCTACGTGTGTACACTCAATTCGTATTAAAAATATGCTTTTTACCTGTTTGATATTTCCGCATTACAATAATAAATTGTTAGTAGAACAATCATCCAGTCTTAAGCAAAACTGTTCACATAAACACGACTTGCTTGTGATTAACTTTTGACTAGACACTATAAAATATAACAGTAATCTAATTACGTACCTACATAAACACTTAATATATAAATTCTTTGCAAAACAGTAACAGTTATATAAAACAAGGAAAACTTCGTAGTATAAAATAAGATGTTGGTATAGAACCAGGAACATCATAAAAAGTGAGAAAATGTTGAACAAAGTTCATAAAATGCAAGCTTTACGTACAGGTTTAGTTAAAATGAGGCTTAGTTTGAAATAGCTTATTGAACTAGCCGTTTAACTTATAGATATTGCTTATTTTTACGTCACAATAATTTGATTTTCGAGAGATAGCTTTGCCTAAAAACCGCACAGTAGTGTGTTTACGGTTTCTTTTCCATAATTTCTAACGGCACCATTGTTTCTGGCAGGTCCACTGTGTCCGTGCTCATTCGTCGACCGCTGCAGTTCGTGAAGCAAGTGTCACCGACACCGAACCTCTCTCCGTCATCCAGCGATTGAGGCAAGTTTCTACCAATTGTTTCAGGTAGGAAGTATGTAGAGAATCCAGATAGCAAAGCCAAAAATCCGAAAAGTATGGTGGGTATTTTAGGATTTAGTGTGTCCAGCAAATTAATAAGTGGCGTCAGAGCACCCGACACACTGGCGAACATACTGCCCAGTCCCACTCCAGAGCTGCGCACTACAGTCGGGAACAGTTCCGCAGAATACTTGTAGATGATAGAATAAGAACCTGATATAAATAGCTTCCCTACCATCACGATACCTGTGGTCGACGTAGAGCCATGCGGTAGAGCAACAATGACTAGACAGGCGATCCCTCCCAACAACATCATGGTGCTGATAAGTGCTCTATGTCCGACGCGGTCCAAGAAGTACACAATGAGGATATAGCTGGGCAGTTCCACGACCCCCATTAAAAACATCAGGAAGTATGGGTTCCCGTTAAGTTTACCAGTATTAAGCGATAGGCCATAGTACACTACTGAATTGACGAACCAACAACCGCAAATAATCAAAGTCTTCTGCATCATTTTTGGAGTTTTGAATAAGTCAGTGGTACCCGCGGAATGTTCGTCTGTATATTTAGCACAGGTTGCTTTACAGTGGGATACTAATGACGGAGTGTCTATCGAGTCAGTCGATCCGTTGAATTTCAGCGCCTTCTCAATGATAGCGACAGATTCACGTGCGCGCCCTTGCGCCCAGAGCCACCTTGGTGATTCGTCCATAAGTAGCCAGTGAGGAAGCAATATTGCTGCGTGTAACGCATATACTATTTGCAAATAGAATCTGTTGTCTATTAAATATCCCCAAGCGGCCAACAACATTATGCCGATGGCAAACATGATTTGAAACGTAACACCGCATATAGTACGCTTACTCGGACCGACTATTTCCATTGTTAATACAAATCCAGCTATATATGAACCCGATCCGAAGATACCGTAAAGAAATCGAAGCACTACGAATGTATAATAATCGGAAGAGAAAGCAACAGATGTGCCTAAAATAAGTTGTAAGATTCCAGACCAAAGAAAGGCTTTTTTTCTTCCAAACTTGTCAGACATTCGTCCAAATATAAGCGAACCGGCGACCACGCCGAACATGTACGCGGTTTGTGCAGAGGCTCCCATCCAGCGACGACTGCACACGAAATCCCACTCAATACCCCGAGATGACGTGTAATACTGGGTATCGTAGACCCAGGACTGACACTCTATCAGCGTTTTGTTTACTCCATACATGTGGCATGAGTCTAATTTCCCGTGCTCGGTTAGTGGGATTGCTGCCTGAACCAACGACGAGTTGAACGGCTCCGTGTAGTTTGCAGTGTCTATTCCTTGCAGGTAACATCTGGAATTTGAAAAACGTACAATTATTGTTCTCACATTATTTTAGGGTTATCTTCGTGCCGAGCGTGTGCGGTGCATCAGGTTAGTTGCAGTTCTATTATTTCATTACATTCTAATTAAAAATATTGTTATACCTGTTTAGGGATGTATGATAGTGCACTTGTTACCTATACTAATAAAAGGCGTGTGTTACGACTTTGAACAGCAAAGAAGCACGAGTTTTTCTACAGTTTGGATTTAATCAAGAATACTACAGATAATTATCGCTATGAAAAACATACGAAAATGAAACGGACGTATATTTTAATGCAAATCCCAAGTTTTTAGCCAAGTTTTTAGTGTTTTTTATTAATCAGTGGGAGATTTATATTTTCAATGTTTTTCGTAAGTGCAAAATGTGTCATTGAAACTATACCTACCGAGGGTACGAGTTTAGACTATAATTTAATTAACGTGTTTGTATTTGTATTGACTTTGTTTGCGTAGGACCGCGTGAAAACATATTTCCCAGTGCTTACCTACTTATTATTAAGTTGTAAAGTTGTATGTGCCCAAACTTACAACATAATATTTGATAAGTACTAATAGTTTCATGGAAATATTTTTACATGTTGTACTTACGTACTGTACGTAGCTATGTCGTCTGAAAAAGATTAATGATAAAGATAGACTACGAGCTACAAAGTTAGCTTCATGGAGATATATTGTCACATAGATCAACTGCATAAGGGCACATAACCTGACATTAATTGATAGATACTGTATGCAATCAATCAACTGTGTGCCAAATATCAATTACTATCAGATGTTTTATAGATAAACAACAACGTTTAATGCTGCTGCCTGTCTAACATAATTATGGAAACAAACAATATAATGAACCTATTCTAAACCGAAGACCACAATGATAGATATATGTTACTGGTGAAAATAATGATTTTGATAGAATTTAATGAATATATATAATTGAATGTTAGATTAAGCGACACATGTAGCAAACCATAGCCCAAGAGACAATCATATGTACGTTACAAAAGTGTGTACTTACGTTCAATATACCAACATATAAGTATAACGGCACCAATAATATCACTCTGTTCTTGAAGACATAATAACGAACACCAAAGCCGTCCCCACTGCCCACCATCCTCCTGATCAAGCAAAACTGTACACGCTGTGTAACCAAAAGCATATAAATGTTATAAGACCCATATACCATACGCACCAATAAAAGTTGGAGGAAATCTTTAAAGGTATAATATAAATAGGACTTGACACGATTAATGCAGTTGCATTTGCCCGGAACCACCTTATATAAAAGAAATTAAATAAACTTTACGTAATACCCAAAATGATGTACATTTCATCATACACATGCAACGTTATATGTACCTTAATATGTTCCTGTTCCACCTGGTAACTAAGCGCCTATAGATATTTGACTAAACATAATATAGTTGGCAGTTGTGGGACATAACTGATTTGCAGTCTGATGATTGTGTTGATTTATGCAAAATCGTAGCAAATTGTTTTGTCTCTAATTTTGCATAAGTCGACAACATCAACAGACACTTGGGATGATTCTTCACCAAATATCTGTCTTTCCGATCGGTGTACAGTCACGAGCACTATTAGATAGACCCTTAGCAATTTAGCATTATTCAAAATGCATTTTCTTGTAGAAAATCGATTCAAACTTTGAGATGAAGTCTATTTCGTAACAGTACGCTTTCCAATGAACTACATTCGTAGCAGCATTCAATTAAGAGCGTTTACGCCGTCCATGCGCTGTTTGACTCCAAAACAGTACTTTTCAAACCCTTTAATACCATCAACCCTTTATTTTACAAAAATGATAATTACTAATAACTTTAGGAAATTTCGTTGTCTCAATAGTTGGAGAGAAAAATATTTCAATTAATAGAGTATTGGTAAATTCTATCAAGATAACTCAACAGAGGTTTTCTTAATTTCCCTTTTAGCGTCAGTTTCGACGCTCTAATTATAGGAAACCACTGGCAAACCTAATTAGATTTTTTTTTTACCTATTGCTAAGATCCTAAGGAATATAGTTGGAGAAGAAAATTTTTTGATTTAGGTTTCTTTATATAAGAAATTAAAGTTCAAACAATGTGAAATATTAAGGAATTAAAATGATTTTTTCACCGATATATCTTACTTGATTTAATATAATAATAGCATAATATAATAGAAGAACATATGCTTTAAAACATCCAATTTAAAATTTCAAATAATTTACAGTGATTATTTTTCTATAAATATTTGAAAACTACTATAAATCACTGCGCGCGAGCAATTTCAAATCAGTCCGCCGCGAGGCTTTCTAGAGAGAGGACATGTCGCTCGGCGCTCTGCCTGACCCGAGTTGACCTTAGTCGTACTTGGAAGGATAGCGGACGTTTATAGTGTGATTAAAAAATCTTGGTACTTTGATGATTAAATTTTTTTATTATTATTTTTGATGACTGACAATATTTTTAGGGACAACCAATATCTACCCTATTTTTTTACCTACGAATTTTATTTATTAAAACTTTTACTTATTTTTTTGTAAATAAGAACATAAATTGTTTTTAAAGTTAACGCCAACCTATTGTATTTCCCTCATAAGAGGTGTCACTAAGAGGAACATCGCGTCAGGTTAAAATATAATATAAAATAAACGTAAGTAAATCCGTATAAAGTGATTTATTTGAATAGAATAAGAAATATTTATTAATCAGTCACAAATCAATAATAATTAACGAAGTTCGGTTTCTTTCTAAAGTTTAGATCAACAAATTCATGTTTGAATAACTAAAAAACGACTTTAATATTAATCATAATTATAGCTATACTTGCAATATATTATTGAATACTTATTTTATGCACTCGTACTTTAGTAATCCGTGTACGTTCAAATTCAAATTCAAATTAAATTTTACTACAACAATTGCACTCGAACGGATCATAGTGGGTTAGTTTGACTATAGCGCAAGAGAACGCGCCAGCGCTATGCACACAGGCACGCGCGCTTTTGTGTGCGTAAAAAATGCATTGAATTACCTAAACTTGACTTCGCGCGATAGACGTAAACGCTCTTAAAAGAGAAAATCCCTTTGAAAGTTGCTATGTGTATACGTATAGTGCTCGTGTGTATATCTTCCCATAAGCCGGTGATGTGGTGGATGACGGTGTAAACTGACCTATGTTCTGGTACCGCAGCGACTGTGACTAGAGACAACATGTGCATGCCAGCCGTCATGGCCGCCAGAATGTGCAGAATGAACTGGAAACATTGGTACCGCCCGAAGTCACCTGGAAAACACCAAAATATACCATCAAACACGACTATTGATTTTCAGTTTGCTTTTCGTAGAGCTATAAATAATCTATTGCGAAGGCGACTTTTCTTTCGGATAGTACTACTTATGTAGGTTAAGAAAATATTGCTTATAAAGATAAGATACGATAGCGACAATCATGGGAAAGTGCTTTCAAATGTAGAGCAATATATGTCATGTTTGGTTTTTATACACGCATTGTCAGAGATTCTTTATAATACAAATAGTATGAAAATGTCTTTAAAGAATGTTGAAAACACGACACTGTATGCTTTGTTTCATTGTTGTTTGTTCCTAATATTTCAGTGAATCGACGAGGAAAGAGGAACTCACAAAATTGATTGAAATTCCGTAATAGCTTCCTACCCTTTTTTTTCAAAATAATAAGTAAAACGTTCCACGAAAAGAACATACGAATCCCTTAATTTTCTTGCACCGGAAATTGGAAAAAGATAAAATCATATTTTTTTTAAATCAAATTAAATTTTACGTTCTATTTATTTTTTAATACATCCCTATATTAATTTGTTATCATTTATTTCAGTATTCATAGTTACGTAGGTACTTTTTACCCCAACTACCACAAGGATGAATTTACTTTTAGAATGCGATTTATGTTTACTTAATTTTGTTATTTTATACTAGTTTTTTTACATATTTATAATTTCTTAAATACCTACTTGTTGATCTTATAGAGGAACTAAATTGTGTTGTCATCGATATTATTTCACCTTGAACCTATTTTATTACTAGTAATAAAAGGCCACATTATTTTACATACCTACGTATTGTATTTATGTAAATATTGACTAACGATGTATTCAAGTTTACTTAACCGAATTTATTGAGTCTAAAATCACAGTTATAAGTATCCTGTTGACGTTATACAAGATTTTAACAGCAAACTGCGAATTGCAGCGGCCGTATCGAGTCGAGGACTAAATATAGCCCTGCATGATACAATTATGGAAGGATATAAGTAACGCAATTAATTTCAACGGCGATACCGGTTTGTACCTGTTAGCAGAAATATGTTGGTGCTCGCAATCACACCTGTTATGTAAAGTGTGTAATGGAATTTTGAAAAAGAACAATAATCACACTGTTACCGAGGCAATCCAGATCATTGATTTTCTGATAAAGCAAGTGCTTATTATGAGTGTGCGATAATTGTAGTAACACGTTATCTCACAGCGATTTTATGATTGTTTCGTTATTTTACAAACCTTCTTACTTCTTTGGATTTTTCGCAAATCTTATAAAGTTAGACACGATTCGATAATCTTGTACATGTATGTTCTTGTAGTTAGGGACTACAAATTGGAATTATATAAACCTTACTTGTCGGCAGTTCAAATAAACGTAGCGTAGCCAACTAGTCATAAAATTCGTAAAACTAAAATAAATATTTACAACCGCGGATACTCGCGCTCAGTCGTAATGTTTCCTAATCTTAGGAGAAGCCAAGATTAAATGTCAGCAGTCTTGAGACAAAGGAGTTGCGTAATACCGGGCATAAAAATTAGCCACGGCCGCGCTGCTAAGCATCCCGTACTATGAATATGAGTTGACGTCAAACCACGTCAAACGTAGTGTTGTTCGGAAAATGGTGCGTCGATGACACGATGGTACATGTAACATTAGTGAATAATGCGATCATTAAGAGGGTCGTTGTATACAATGCTCGGCAGTCCGCTATCGGCGCGGGCGTCGGTCACGATGATAACCCGTAACCCCGCCGCACTGTACTCGATCTATCCGACTCACGCCCCTCGCACCTTATCACGTGCTTTAGTTTATAATTATTCACACAACGAAACGTGTTGAAGTGAAGAACTCATCAATCTTCAACATTAGAAGTCACTTAAGTATCGTATGAGAGTACTAATTTTGATTCACCCTTGGTCAGAGGTAGAGCACTTCCTATATCATCGTTCATCTGCGACACGTCTATTTTCACGTTAAATATTTGTAAAACATAAAGATAAGGCAATGTTATAAGGTAAAGATATGAAGTAACTGTCATATAATTGAAGAAATTTAGATAATAATTATATTATCTAGAGTGGCGACACTCTATACCTACACGAGTCAATTCCTTCAGGTGATGTTTGAAGTTAATCGACAGATTTTAATAGCACTTTCATTGATAATATTTTGAATGTCTGAGCTTACGCGAATTTTACTATGGATTATGAATGAATTGTAAACGCAAGTTAACAAACGCAGTCAGTATTAAGTAAAATGGGTACCTACATAACGTGCTAAATTGTAAAATGCTATACTAAACATAACTAAATCATTGCCAAAAGTTCAACAAGAAAATTTACTTGGAAAATTATTGCGGAACTCTTAGGACGACAATTTAATAATTTTATTTAAATAAATTGAACGAAATAACTTCATACATAAATATACTCATTAATTGGACTATCAAACGTTGCAAAATCGATAGAGAATTGTATTGTTCAACTGATAGTTATGTAAATTAAAATCAGTATACAGTACCGCCCACACGGTCAATCAAGGCCAAGGAGCACATGGCCGACAAAAGGCCAATACTCCTCAGTGTCATAAAAATTAGATAACCGATCGTAATTTCCGATCCTTATATAATTTTGCTATTGTGAGACTGGCTTTAAGACAATAGCTTCTCGATTAACTGTTGACCGTATGGAAAATTACTTGTCACGACTTTAAACGGGCGCCGATAGCAAACACAAGGAGAAATAATAACACGTGTTATATGACACTGTGCAGTAATACTACTTAGGTTCCGCAGACCAGTGGCGAGTGTAAGATCGGAACGTCACGCAACACGTACTGACTATTGACACAGATGCAGAGCTCGATAACACTACTGCGACCGATAATATGAACCTCAATAAAGGTTTATGACGGATTTAATATTAAATATTTCCATTCAAGTAACCTTTCGATGATTTATTCTTCTAATGTAAAACACTACAGGTAAGTATGTGTTTTGTTACCAAGTAGCTAATACCTTCATAGGTGTATATGTAGGTAATCCGTTGTACTTGGCTTACGTGTCAAATTTCAAAAATAGATGATGTGAAAGTCGTCCACAGTGTCTCGATACAGTCGGTACAGAGCAAGTGACTCCCACATATCATCTGAATATTACGTTCTTGGAATTGGCGTAATTAACCGAAGCTTAACCACGGCTGCATGCAGACAATAAATTGCAAATTGGAGGCCACCGGCAGAACATCGTTTACGCCATTTTGAACCGTTCCAGCCTAAGTACACGCATTAAGAATGCAGTCCATCACTACACACTCTTTATGTGAAGCAAACGGATTTTAAACACGTAGGTATTCGTGTAAGGACGGATTTATCATTTTTCAGTTGTCTTACATTCAAACCGAACTGAAGGCATGCAATAATTCAGTTATTTCGACATGTGACGAAAATAAACGACTCGTGCAAAACATTCTGAGAAGTCTTCGTCTTGCTGAATTAATTCCCTTACAATACAATTTCCATTTTCTATTTTGTACAGTAACAAATTTAACATATTGTTGACATTGTGTCTGACTATAAATAGGGCACCGGAGATGTTATTCAGAAAATTATGCGTTGTTTGTTGGAGAAATGTGTGATAATTTTGTGTGGACCAAATTATCTGACATACATTTTGCTCTATTATCGTCATATTAATGTACCAACTTACTTAATAACAATTTATATAGTTCGGTGTACTGATTTACCTATCTTTAAAGAGTTTTTTAAGTACACATGTCACTGACCCAGAAAAGCACCCTCATTTGTTTCACTTCATAAAAGTACCTATAAAGTACGTACAAAGAAAAGCGCGATAATTCAATCGAAGAAAATTACTGAATATAAGTTAAATGTTTACGCATGATGTGCATGATAGATAACATAGAGACTTGAAAAAACATGTTTTTAAGTAGGTATATCATTAAAAAAATCCTTTAGTTTAGCTTAAAAGAAATAATAGGAATAAAGCATCATAAACTGCAGCAGGAATGTTCGCTAGTCGGGCTTTATCCGAGCATATAATTATTTATATAAGCAAATATCACGATGAAGATTTAAGTACGAATTACAGCCGCAGCTGCATCATAGATCAACAATCTGACGTAGTTATCGAATGAGTAAGACGAAACTATAATCAACATTACAGGTGGTAAGTAAATATTCATGCATTTTATTTTCGTAGATGTCACTCAGAGACCGTCTGTGTCAAACGCGGACGTGAAACCGATGGAAGTTGTCCGTGAAGAAAAAGTGGCACAGCTAAATCGGAACACATCGAAAATATCTGTGCTCTCGTAAACGGAAGGCTAAATACCGATTAATGTATACAAAACATCGACAACAATAAGAGATAAAGAGATAGCTGATGCACTAGCGACAATAGTGCATCGCACACTTTAGTTATGATACAACTTGTACAAAAACAGAAAACTGTCTGGAACAATTGAAGAAATTGGGGTGTCTGTATTAATTATGTTATTGATAACAATAGTTTGGAACGCATTATTGACATAGGCCGTGGTGGAATTTCTATTATTATCGGGATGATGCGAAAGGAATATTATGAATGTACAATACGTTTTCTACAAGTCGTGTACGTCCCTATAACTCTTTCTATACGTGTGTACCAACCATATCATAACTGAAATGTATTGTTTTTATGAATGAATGATTAATATGACGAGTTAGTACTGATCATCCCTTTACTTATAAACGTTGCTAACTATGTAGGATAGATCAACGTCTCCTACCACACACTTTTTTGACGTTCAGACAATAGTTATTAAAAGACGGACTATACCTTATAAATACTCATGAAACGTGGGTAATTTCCCTAGAACTGAACGAAACCAATAAATCCCAACAATTATGTTTATAAATCGAAAGCAACCAACAAAAATGCAAATAGTCACCTAGGTCACAGTACTGAATTATTCGTAAACCTAAGTGTAAACAGCATGCAACAGTAATTAGCTGTAAATTCACGAACACTTAAACCTTTTTAAAGTGGAATGCATTCATTAGCGTATAGCCAGTGAAACCAGTGAAGACAATTCACTTAGTGTGTAAATAAGGATACATTCTTGCCTATTTGCATGAAATTACAAGAGTTACTAGTGTTTAAGAACAACTAAGTAACTTGCAAATAATTACAGACGTCCAAACGGTACCTACATTAAAATCTTGTGATGCATTGTCAGCATTGTATTTATTTTTGTAATACTAATTTCATTCAATTCTTGAAATGAAAACTTTTTGTGGAATATTTCCGTAAACAATCGATTGGTTTTTCTTTCTGATTTAAATGTAAATGATTATGGAAAATTCCTGAATGATCGAAAATACGATGTGGCATACAAATCGTGTTAATCGGATGACTAACTGTGAAGTGACTCGCTAATCAGGTAAACTGTTTTAAATAACATCTATCAAGGAGATGACAAAGACAGGGGGAACCATTTTCACCTAGTGTATTTTCAATCGATATAACGTATCCTCATGCTACAATATTGCTGTTTGATAGGTCCCACGAGAAATCACTTGTGGAAGTTTACAAGCTCGTATTTACAGACATATGATCATGCAGATCTAAAACAGTGGGAACTCAATGGAAAGGTACATTATTCCCCCGACACGTGCCTCTAATTGGACTTGCCCATTATTTTTGATACATCGTTGTTTACTGTTTACGTAGTCTGACACACCTCCCAAATGTTTCCTCCTTCGTGGTAACTATAGCGTGTCTACGTACTACATCAGCTGACTATCGCACCGTGATGCTAGAATGACGACGATTTTATTTTAAAACATTTTACCATTCTTTATATAATGTCTCTGTTGACATTTCAAGATCATACTGTTGCTTTTGTGGCACAGAGTATATTCTGAAAAATATTTATTTCGATGTACTGCGCATATAGAGCAGTTAGAGCGTTCATTCAACGGTATATTTCTTTCGCAGTAACTACTTAAAAAAACAGTAAAAAAAAAGGTTACGTTGGTACATGATGAGTTAATGACTTTACACTATCGGACAGTACATCATACAAATCAAATTGAATCGATAAATCACGACTTTATGAACAGATGATACAATGTACTACTAGATAAAAGATTACTAGATAATAGCTGATTTACGTAATAAAACCTCACTAACTAATTGCATAGATAAAGGTGTTACATAATTGTAGTCGTCGAAGATACTGCGGTAGCGCGTTACATCCCTATCTTTTATAGCTATTCCAACGAGTTCTGAAAATAGTACTGAAGCCCGAATGTTAGTCAGGGGTCATCAAAGTCGCGTTCTCGCGTGTACATAAACATGAGCACGAATGTTACAGTACTTGCAGTGCGGTACCGACACATTCCGATTCGTTAAGAAATTGCCAACTTATCAACGTGATTATCGAGGTGTGATGTTGCCGTGTGGTATCCGGCCTGCCTTCCGGCTAAGTAAAGGGCAGCCTATCACTATTCGAGGTGAAGTAAGTGGATCTGCACGTGTAGCACGACCACCGTAGAAACAGAAGTTATCAAGAGCACGATTAACAAACGAATCAGAAAGCCCTTCGCCAAAAATTCTGGCCGTTCATGATAGCGCTCTATTAGAGGGATATTTTCAGTAGCTGAAGGTCACGCGCTGATCTGAATATGTAGCTGAAAACAGTAGTATAGTAGTAGTATCCCCGCACTGTGTTTACATGACAGTGATCAGTCACAAGCACGCCCACCGTATTGTTTTCGTTGATGATAAATCGCACGTTGACGTATCTGACATGATCATTCCCCGACAAAAATACCAACAACGTACAAACATAAAACATGGAAAGTTTAACATATACCTAGTCACCTACTCTAAACTAAAACAGTTCATTAGCATAGTCGACAGACGATTGAATAAATAGTGAAAAAATCTGGTAAAACTCGTTTTGTCAGATAATTTATAGCAAGAATTTACAAATACCTAATCTACGGTGTGATTATCTTTGATTTTAATACTGAATTTGGTACAATATCGAGATTTTTGCGTGAATCACTGAAGTGCGCTCCAAGTGCATCGGGTGCGTTCTGGACTATAATAATAATGTAAACATTACGTAGACGTTGCTAATAATAGCGCATGCAGTCGTGTTTGAAGGACTAAGGACCACAATAAAAATTATTTATAATAAATAAGATAGATATAATGCTGTTTGTCGCCATTAACAAGTCCTGAACCAAGGTCAGATACCCTAAGATTTAAGTTGTAGAGTTAGCTTTTATGCGCATTGTAATAAAACGATGATACTGCACTATGGAGTCAAAAAGATTTAAGGCATCACAGAAGTTGTGAGTATGAATCCGGAATCCTTTGCATTAAACTCATGAAAAAAAATTTTTGATAGAAATATTTTAATTGAAGCCTTTACAAACCGAGATCATCGATGAATTAATTATTTGAACGAACTTCATTTAAAAATTGATATATGTATATAATATGTACATGTCATTGGAGTGAATTCTCAAAGATTCTGTTGTTTATTTTACGTTATAATTTATAGTGTGTAGGTAGACCATTCACGTATATCTATGTTACCTTGTATAAGTTTTGTGTAACATTTTATTTTAATTTTAATGTATCGTGTTTCTAAAGTAATATTTTAATTTTTTATTGTTAGTAATGTAATTATGTCTAGATGTAGATTTCAACAAAAGCCGCACTATCGCATTAGGTTTAAGTGTTACCTGAAATGATAGTTGTAAGGGAGATTTTGAATAAAAATAAATAAAATAAATAAATAAAAAATTTCTTGAAGATAATGTGGTGGTAACTTTTAACGAACTTACACTACAATTAAATAAGTAGTATTAATGAAGAGACCATTGATCTTTCCAACTAGTGGCAAAGTAATTAAAAAGCTGTTACTAGCTGAGGATAATAGTTAAGGACCTAAATTATGGCTAAATAGGGACATCGCGTGCTGCGACTTAATAATACAATAATAAGAAAAACAAATGAAAGCCTACATAAACTTAAGTATCCAAATTAAGGGTATCAGTCGATACAATTATCTGAGTTGACAACTGCAATTTTACGCGCGATAGTTTCGTGATTTTTATCGCATTAGCAGTTGTTTTTAGGTTATCAGAATGTAATTAGTACAGTGGCACATAGTTGCAGTAAAACCGGTACAACACAGGGTCGCC
Source organism: Standfussiana lucernea (assembly GCA_964057025.1). NCBI lineage: Eukaryota > Metazoa > Arthropoda > Insecta > Lepidoptera > Noctuidae > Standfussiana > Standfussiana lucernea. Next base: position 7,525,631 of record OZ059796.1, read on the forward strand.
GGTGTCACGCGATGCTCTGGCATTTGACAGAATTTACATGAATACCTTCTTTGGGAACACCGGCATTGTTCAAAACTAAGTATAATACCTTCATAACAGTACCAATATTCGTACTTGGTTTGCAACTAGAACATGGTTGTAAGTGGCAATTTATCGTAAATACATATTAGTAAGGTCTTTGTATTGAAAACGCCTTGTACCTGCCTAGTTAATCGTAAGACTCGTAAAAATAAGTATTAATTTATTTTCCGTGTTGAGGCGAGAAAATGTTCAATTTCCCACGTATACGTTCCGCACTTCAAATCAGTCACACGGCACACCGTTGCTTGCATCGAAATCAAGTTTGTATTCCGAACTATTCGAATTAAGTGCGCTAAAGATTACTTTTCTTTAAATAAATCGTAAAATCTGTTCGTAGTACCTACTTTTCACATGTGTGTTATTAATATTACATAAAATGAATAACATTCATTTCCTTTTAAAAAAAATATTTCCAACGTGAGTACGTATGTCTCGGACTTACCGACTTGTTTTACATGCGCATATTGTTTGCGTTGCCAAGTGGCGTTATTTTTGTTGCAATAACGGAAAAGCTTATTGTACTTTACAAGTGCCAAAAAGGGTGTCGGCAATATAACTCATTAGTTTGCGTAACTAATCTTTTATTTCATTTTTAGTGGGCCTTTGTACATACATACACTTACATAGATGGTATTGGGACTATTGGGTAATCGACCAAGTTTGTACAAAAAAATTACAAGATTGTATCACCGACTTTATCACAATTCAAACAGTGTACAGCGTTTATCAAAATATTTTATAAGTATCATAAAAACAGACATTAGTTGCGCTTACAGAAACTATCTTTCAAATCCGGATTTTAATGTAACGAGAAACTCAAGAGCTATTTATGTTACATCCTAAGACCGTACATACCAACAAGTTTACAGATGGTATTTCGCATTAAGTACTATTTTAATATCACCGATGCGGCTGCCATTGAGGATGTGATCAATTAGAAAGGAAAGCGCGGTAACTATTAAACTTACGTCTCAGTCACATGAACGTTTACGCTTACAACACTGATCACATTTCTCAGTCAAGACAAGATTGACCAGTTGCAACGAGGCCAATAAGCGTTACTTGCACTGCTTGTCCGTACGAAACAACAAAAAAGAACGTGCCAATACTCAATTTAAAAGGGTTCCAAACTTCAGTGTTGTAAATTTTAAGCATCCATATGTTTTAGCACGATGTAGATCGATCACTCACCGAGCTTTCCCATCATTTCCTCTAACGCGTGATCCTTGTCCATGGTGAAGGCGTTGGTTCCTGGCGCAGGAGTGGAATAGTCGAAGTTCTGTAACGATATTCACAAGCACCATTGATGGGAGAGTTATGTCAAACGCGCGGCGGCGTGAGTGTGCAGGCGAACGCCAAGCGTGCGTGCCGGCGGACGAGCGAATGGATGGCAATCGTCGCGTCGTGGCGCCGACCGCGGGTCGGTTACCGCAATCGCGCGAAAAAAACCTAACCTCTTATCTGCATTGGCCATACCTGCCAGTTCGGTGATCACTGCCAGCGCCGCAACGCACTGGGGACTCTTGCACTGATACGGACGCAGCGCTTGCCGCGAGAAAAGTTACTGAAGTTATTTTATTGTAATCGTAGAAATCGTTGAGTACCTGTAGTACATGTTTCAATGGTCAAAAATAAGGAAGGAAAAAGTAGAGCATTTAAAGACTACCTGAAAAGATTGGAGCCATGTAACTGTTGTTATGTTACAGTTTACAGTCTCATCTTGCTAGTATCGTCATTATCAGCCTGTATAATGAATGAATAAAATCGCCGGCACTGTTTAGCTTAATTCAATTGATACAACACGTTCCTCAGTAACGTATGGACTTCGATGTTTACCGCAAGCAGTTGCAAATGGAACAAACATTTGATATCGTATATAATGGGCCACATTAATAACAAATATGCATATTCTTAAGAAAATTCCAGTAATAAAAACAAACGTACTTCCCATGCGACCAAAATAAAGTAAGGGACTGGCCTTGAATAGGTCGTAGGTGACTAACTTCACACAATGGGCTGAAAACGTCACGTGAAACGAAAAGCTCAATACAAGGTCTATTTCATAGCGTAGGCCTCGAATTGGGCACCTCGGTTCATGAAGTATTTTTTTTAAATGGACCAGTAGAAGATATAATCAAACTACCTACATGCATTATCACTACTTACTAATTCGGTGTACCTGAAGTGTTATCGATATGATAAATATTCGCAAAAAATCTCTGATATCATCCTACGATCTAAATTGGATATTTTAGGTAGGATCAATATTTGTATCGATAGCAAGTTTATCATTTTATCTCTGACTCCTTGAATTCGGGGGGTAGGCATCAATCTTCTTTGCAACGTCGTGATATCTTTCTGTCATTTGAATAGACCGTAATTAGGAGACCATAACGTAGAAACCAACTAGGTACGCAAGTCGAAAATATTTTTAAAACAATGAGATTACCTTGAAAAATATTTCCTTCTCCTACCGTGTCAATTTTCTATCTCACAGAATTTCAGATTCGCTACGTTGCTGTGCTGGACGGAATGACAAGTAGGTAATATCAAAACATCAATTACCGAAATGTTTCAGTTTTGAAAACTCCTTTTGTATACGTTTTAGACATGGCAGTGTTAATAATTAGCAATTAGAATATGTAGAGTGACTGATTGTTCACCTACTAGACTGCATAGAAACCACAAAGAGTAGAATTATAATACTCATATTAGTTACAGTCGCTGATCCACGCGTATATCCACAAGGACACAGTTTCTAAGTATTTGTTCCCGATTCCTAATCGTACCTAATAAGGTAGGTCACCTTGTAACGTCAACATATTTAATCTCATGTAGTTTTAGGAAATCCGTTCAAAGGTACTTGCACAATCACAGCATTATGTATGATTCTCATAAGCGTTGGGGTTAATTGTCCGTTTAGGTTTTAGTTAGAGAATAGAACAATCAGAAGGGTCATCATCTGCCTAGCCTTCTCCCAACTAAGGTGGGGTCGGCTTCCAGTCTAACCGGGTGCACCTGAATTACATACATACACTACATGAAGCGACTGCCTATCTAACCTCCACAGCCCAGTTTATACTGGGTAATACGATACTCCTTGGCTCACCAAATACTACTAATCTCAATTAGGAGGCAGACTTACGGGCCACTGACTACCTGTAACGACTGGAACACACGTAAAGGTAAACAGTTCGTAATTATAACTACATAGCATTGGTAGTTTTAACTATTCGTTATTCCAAATCTTGCAGTATATTCAAACTCGAACTCAAACTCAAAGCATTTATTTTAACTAATCCATTTGCAGATTTTTAAGGAGTCAGTCGGTTAGTCAGAAAGTTGAAGCTCATTGCAAGTTCCGAAAACAATTATGTCTATGGAGAAGAACGGAAAAAGATTTTTTTTTTAAAGAGACACATGTACAGGCTTTCGGGGTGGAAGGGACACCGACAATAAAGCGGTTACCACGCATTCCGTATATGTTTGTTGTTAATCACCGATGAAAAATTTCTATGTGGGGGGGTTCAGAATGTAACAAAAGAAAACGATTACCACGTGTTCACACACGTGGTAATCGTTTTAGTGTCGTGTCCATTCCACCTTGTATAGAGTTAATGGAGTCTTTTTTGTTTCTCTAGTATAGACTCTCCCGGAATCTTTCTTTCTTTAAAAAATGGAGGAGGAACCTACAGGTATAGTCCACGCCTGAATTACCATACTGAAATTGACATCATGACTGGTACTGTTAGATGTGGATACCCAAACATCAATGATTAAGCGAAGACTCTACTTTCTCTATCTAAGCATACTGACTTATGTAAGGCAGAAATTTTTACATGGGACGCAATACCTTGTCAAGAACATTACAAAATGCATCCTATAAATTGGTGCATAACAAATTATACACATTTCTCTGTATCTTCATTTAAGTAAGTATGTAGCTTTGTATAACATCTACAAAGTTCGATCTCCCCATTAATAAGTATCTTTAGCGGAAAAATACAATAAGCAAAAGCAACATATTTTATTATTCTCCACGCAGGCAATAACCGATACCATTTATAAAAATAATATGTAAATATATTTCTATCGTGTAACTTCCGTTATCACATCATCGTATACTTGACTGATAAGACCTTGATGAAGCCCTAAGTAAGTTAAAGAAAATGTTTTCATCATATTTCATACTCGGTAAATTATCGTCGTTATGAAATAGCAACCTTATCTTCAGTATTTTATCGTATTCTATGGATTAAGCAACCATTGGTGTTCTATCGCCATATTGATCACGATATATGTAGGTAAAGGATACCTACCTCTATGATTCTCAGTAGCGCCATTATTTTGCTCTCGAGGAGGATAATTTTAGAATAATCTCTCTGAATAACCAGTATCCTCACACACCGCACACATGTTAATCATGTTACATAGACATTGACTTGCTAAACTGCGCAGCACTAAGTATACGAGTGCAATGAATTATTGAACACCAGTTCACTTGCAGCTCAAAGAGCCACCATTGGAATCTCTCGAATCACTACATGACGGTATTTTCGCCATCGCGCTTAACTGTCACATTTTCAAACCAAACCAAATCTATGAAGCTCCGATGGGCAATGACTTATGAAGCCATGTCTGTGTATGTAAAAGTTAATTATTAATTAAACTATTAACTAAAGAAATAACAAATAAATAAGAGGTTTTTATTTTGTTGTAGGATCGGAACTATCCGTGAAGATGTGACAACAGACGTGTTAGGAAAAATCGGCTCCTGGCAATGGCTCGTGACATTCGTATCCACATCGCATATGATGCTCGCTATGTTTAATCAATACGAAGACATGTTCCTCCTTCAACCTTCAGAAGTCTATTGCATAGTACCTAACGAATTCGAAATAATAAATTCAAGCCTGTGTTTAGTAACTTTTGAAAACAATGGAACTGAAAACTACAGGTGTAACAAGTGGCATTTAAGGTTTTTGTGGGTCATCTGGCTGCAAAAGACGGTAATTTTTAAATTAGCACTTACTTGAATTAATTCGGAGAGTAGGCTATTAATTGCAATTTATTAAGACATTAGTGTGATCTTCCCTACCTCCCTCAAATCAAACATCTAGGTACTTACCACAACTTCCCTATGGATGACATATCGTTCAAGTACTTCTCGAAATAAGGTGTGAAGAAAAGTTTCATGAAAATACCGAGGTTCCTAAAAATTTTGAGCTAAACATAAATAAAGTAAAAGTGAGGTGATAATACAGGAATATAGATAAATCAAAGATGGATAATCTCTACGTTTTAAAAAAAGAAAATACTTACGAACAACGAACTATATCGGAAAAATAGATCAAACGTTTGTAGGACTGGACAAGAATCTAAGACAATTTTGTACTTATGCCTAATTGTGTAAAACAAATTAGATTGTCCCTTAAATGTTTAAATGTAAACCTTAGTAAATACCTAAGGTATCTTTCATTGCCAAGTAGCAGGTCTCACAGAGTATAAGTAGTTGATAGATATACTTACAAACTTTTCACTTTTCAGTGGCTCGTGTTTTGTGACCAAAAATTAAAATTGCTGTCCACAGCTATCATAAGCCGGTTTGGATTAGTATTTGGAAGTATCATATTCGGATTGGTTTCAGACAGGTAATCCCTAATATTGTTTAAAACAAGACGTAAGGGACACTAACGTCAATAAAAACTTCTGTGTGATAAGTAAAGATCAGTTCCATAGAAAAGTGTGAGGCTATCTATCGAATATCTAATTTTGTTTTCATTTAAATGTTATACCTAACGCCTGTCAAAACGCTTACAGTATACCTAAGTTGCCAGTTGGTCTTATTTGGTTATTTTTTAAGCTCGGCATTTTGTTTTGAGCAAGTTATTCCTGTTTTCGAATCAATTATTTATTTAGCTTTACTTCTGTATGAGTCAGTTTTCTAAAATAAAATCCTTTGTGAATGAATTTCCAGATCAAACCGCAAACAACATGTGAGTAACATAGGTAGGTATAGGTGATAGGTGTACCTATAGGCTCTACATTCCTACAGGATGATATTGAAATGACTGAACCTACCTACCCACCAAACTACAAATTACGTTGTCGCCACTAGAACTACTTATGAAGGAACCCATTTTCTGAAATGACGTCGCTACGGTTATTAGATATTTACCTAGACATAGGTAGGAAAAACAAAAAAAACAATGATATGTATGTTCGGGAAAACAACGAACTAAAATAAATGAGCCAAGTATCGCAATTTATATCGATGCATTTTTTCTTGACAAGCAGCGGTACCTTGAACTGCAAACTTAAAGTTGTGGGTACTGTAATTATGTTGTTTATACAGTCAACAAATTAAAGATTTTCTCTCAAAAGTTTGGTACCTATATACACCTAAAAATAACTACAGATAACATAAAATAGCTTTCGTAAGTACAAGTTTAGTAACTAGATTAGTGCCAACGACAGTTTCTGATGCTGTTCTATCTCTTTTAGGAAACAACTTATTCCAACCATAAAATCAATTTGATACTGTACATAATGGTAACCTGTACGTAACTACTTACAATCGCACAATGTATTTAATTCTGAACGTTTTTGTTCGAGAGACACAACCCCTTAAAGTTTGCAAATAGTGCAAAACAGAAGACGGACAGTCAAGTCAACAACACGTCATTTATGCACAACGGTCTATTACGGTTCTACACACGAAACGGCCATGCGACGATTTTCGTAAGCGTTCTGTTGACGTACCGCCGACATGTTAGCAACTTTCGTACGCGGTCTAGACTCTGTATGGTAGATGGAAATTGGAAAATGCAGCTTTTTGTTTCAGTTTTGGCAGAAGAACTGCTATAATACTGGATGCTATTGCGGAATTGTCACTCGGCTTGGTGATAACATTCTGTGATTCTGAGGGATGGTTTCGACTGATCGCCTTTTTGAAATCATTATTTGGCAGTGCCAATTTTTATATGGGTCTCATTCTAAGTAAGTATTATTTATGTACAGCCAGTTCAAGAATATTCTTGTATAAACTGGAAGCTAAGAAGTGTCGAGGACGCTGTTTGAATACAACTACTTGCTTATTCGCAATTGCCCTAGTTTACGTAGGTAGTCACAATTAGATACAGTTTGGATCTTAACACATGTACAATGTACATGTAGATACAAATCTTCCGTAAAATCACAATCAAGACAATATTTTCTTTTTATTTTAATCGAATACGGTCTGCACCCAGTTACCTACCTAATACCTACTTACATATGTCGGTTAACAATAGTTCTTATCAGGAACTATTCCTATCTGATTAGTTAATATTTAGTTACCTAGGTAAATGTACTTAGAAAGGCAGGAATACCAAGGTAGAGACCATGTAGATACTGTCCCTGGTTTAGTACCGTTTATTCAGATTTCAGAATAAGACATTGTTTTTTTAAAATGCCTTATATGGGTACATGTAGAACCCCACGTAAGTTATTTTGTCTCATGAAGGCAACGCATCAAGTTCAGATATCGTTTTTAGTGGCAGTCGCAGCCCCAAGGTAGAAATTGTGTCTACCGTAGGCATACGACTCTATTCCAGTCGTACCTAGCCACTTTTTCTTTACCATGAATTTACATTGAGAGGTAAAAATAATGTTTATTAACCTTAAACCCTCTGCCTTTATTTTCAGTATGTGAAATAGCAAGCAATAGTTGGCGTACATTGCTCTGTTTCATCGCGATGTGTCCGAGACTCCTTGCCCTAGCGTGCATGGTTCCTCTCGCGAACAGTGCACCGAACTCGGAAACATTCAGCTTCATATCTTGCATTTACGCTTTCTTATGTTTAATCCTACTAAGGTTACTACACCATTTTCCTTGTAAAATACAGTTGAAGTACTTCGTCAATTAACATTTTAGTTCAGCTTATACGGCTGTTTTCCAATAAAATTTAGATCAAGTGCCGGCCACCGCATAGTTGACATCTTTTCAATGTGCTTTTAGTATCGGAGTTACTAGCGCATTAAATTGTAACCGTTCTTCATGCTCTATTTATGTAGAAAGAGAATTACAAATATCTTTACGTTCTCTTTCATTTATTTAGAGTTTAGATTCGGCTTCCTACATAGGTATTACGTCGAAGATTGGATTTGACGGATTATCGGATCAAGGCAATTAGATCGACGGATTGACCCAAATTCAAGGTAGTATCTTCATTTTAAACAAGCTACAGTCGATGATTACCTAGCAAAGCTTTTTTCTAACATAACATCAAGCTTGTTATGCTCGAAGGTTTCGGCAGATGTGTACCTAATAGTACATACAGCCATATGAGTCATGTTTGGGACATTTTGAGGACCCAGTTTTTTTCTATTAGGTACTTCGAATTCCATGCCAACCTATGTGTTGATCGCACACTCTCCTATATCTCTGCTAACCCCGAAGGAAGGGTTATTTTACAGTTTATTAACATTACATTTTCATTCTTTAGCGCCATCAGTACTTACTCAGGTAGTCTCATAATTGCCCGCTAAAACGCATTAACCACTGACCAAATTTTTGGCTAACCTCATCTTACGAAAGAGCACACTGCCAAAACTTTTTTAATGAGATGTCGTTTCAGGTGGACCCCAGAATCACCTCAGTGGTTATTACATAACAGGAAAATACATGTCGCTGAAAAACTGCTACTAAATGCTGCCAAGAGAAACGATATCATATTGTGTAATGATTTCAAGATAAGGCCTGTTAACCACAGAGTACGTCTGTAAGTTTATACTAAGTAATTAGTCTCTGATAGGACCTATTTATCTTATAAAAAATTAAGAAATGTTTAATAAAATGTTCACTATGCTTTCAGGCGTATACCTCGCTAGAGGAAACAGCGACGTGTGTTGGGGGTATGCTAGCCACATACAATATAAGAATTTTATTTATCGTATCAACATTGTTTTGGATTCTGTACTATTTTCTATGGAGTTCCCTATATGTAAGACTGTACAGTGAAAAAGACGTTCATTATTTATTGCTGAAAGTGTTTTGCACTCTCGCTGTACTCGGGTGCCTGACAAAATTGTCATCCATGAAGTTGACGTTAAGATACATGCTGCTAGTTCATGTTTTAATAGCAGGCGTATCTTCTGCTGGGGCGACAATATTCTATAAGGTATAACAATCAGTATTTGTATGTCTATCAATCAATCTAAGTAGTAATAGAAATCAATTATGTCTCTCCTTAGACCTTGCTATGCTTAGACCATCAACATATTGACACAGAATTATAACCACAGTGATGTTCTAGTGCTTGTACGAAATTATGCTAAAGTACTTATATCATCATCTTCCAGGCCTTTCCCCGACTATTACGATCGGCTTCCAATCAAACCGGATGCAATGCAGCTGACAAAAATAATACAGGCCCTTTACATTTGTGGATTCATTTACCTATACCGACAAATCTAATAGTAAATAAGCAGCAGTAGCATTAGTAAATATGCCAAGTAGATACATAGGTTCTTGGCTGATCACGTTTAAAACTTTTCAGGGCATCATTAGTAGCATGCTGTCTTCCATTGCATTGGCTTCAGGACTTCTAGCTCACGCGTTGATTCTCAACATAACGCCTCGTCTCTTTGCCATCAACATACGTGCTACTGTGGTCGGATGCTGCCACGGCACCGGTCAGCTCGGCTCCATTATCAGCTACCTTTTGTTTCTATTCCACCCACTGGGCGACATAACCCAGACGACCATAGAGTTGTTCGTTACGATCATCCTAGCTGGACTATGTTTTGTATTTCCCGATGTCGATCAAAGAGAACTACCCGATGTTTTGAGGGATATGGATTATTTCTCTGAGTGAGTAAAGGTCATTGTAACGTAACAGCACGAATGTATTCCTCAAAAGTTTAGTTTTCCTGTTTTTAAGCAAAAGCAAAAATGAGATTTTCAATCCGACTAAATGTTTTTTTTTTGAAATTATTTTAACACGAAAAAAAACTAACGGCTCCAGTGTGTTTTCCAGTTATATTTCCCGTCTAGTAATAGGATAATCCGGACTCCAGGCGCTGGAAAAATATTGATGGTAACACTGAACAACACCGCCCAATGGGGCTGGGAGCGAACCCAGGACGTCACGGTCAGCAGTTGCTCTCGAGTTCAAAAATTACGTAGGTATATTCCCAATCACCCCCACATGGATTGATCGGGAATGGTAGGGACCAAAAACCACGGCAACGAGGCAATACGTCATCTCAATTAGGAGTGTTGTCACATGTCAGCTCTAATCTAGACAGAGTACCTACCAAATATAAAGGGTTTGTTTAGAGTCCCTTATTCTCCAACGTGAAACTAACATGTCATATTTTATGTATATTATGTTTAAAAAGAAAACGTTGCACCCAGATTATCAAAACCTCTTCGTTGGGTTACACAAAAAACCAATTCACCCTCATTAGAAGAACTGGAACTGAGAGTGTACTCGTTCGGAAGCCCGGCCCACAGTGGGTCTACAACCAGCCCACCTGTGGAAAGAGTGCCCGCGCAACAAATAGGATGCGTGAGGTTATGGCAGGTCTTCATCAACTACGTCCGGCGAAAGTATTCCAGAAGAATTAATCCAAATATAAGTTAAAAACGTAACACTTCTAAGTTCATGTATAACTAAACAATTTTATCGATTATAGTAAAGTATACGTTCCCAAAATATTGTATTTTTATTTCCTACGCTTCTACGTTACCGACTGTTACCTACTTTCTCGAAACAGTGAAAGAAAAATCGTGACGAAACCGGCATGCCCTAGAACCGAAAATTCGAAGACATATCACATCTACCAACCCGCACAGGGCTATCGTGGTGGATTACATAACAGCCCACTCAATCTCGACGTGAGGAGGCAGTAGTCCCTGCAGTGGGAACATTGTAGGCTGATTTAATATGAAGATTGCAGAAGTACAGACTACAACCGCAACCATATTAATTTTCACTGCAAGCAACACTATTGGTTTGTATGACATTTGAAATTAAAGTGGCGCAGGCGCAAATGAAGGTGCCACCACTCTCAGAATTAATGACTATTATTACGATATTGTTCTTTTCTCCCCCACGACCGCCGATTTAGGCCTAATGCTAGGCCAACTGAGCAGTGCCAACCTCGAGATCGACTTGCGATGAATAGATATGGCAAAAACCAAGGTGATGACCAACAGCACCATGCGCAACATAGAAGTTGGGGGTGTGGGGATTGAATATGTCCATGAGTACATATACCTCGGCCAAATAGTCTCCTTCCAGGCAAGAAATGATAATGTTGCTCGACGCACCGAGAATGCCTGGAAGAGCTATTGGTGGCCCTCTCTCACTAAAGTGAAAACTCATGGACATGTGCAATCTTCCTACCCTCACCTATGGAGCGCAGAAATGGTCACTAACCAAGCGTCAAAAGCCCGCACTCGGGGTCTGTCAGCGAGCAATAGAGCGCAGTATCCTTGGAGTTAAACTTACTGATCGTATAAGGAACTCGATACTGCGTTCCAAAACTCAAATTGCCTGTCGGTCTCACGGCTGCCAAGTTAAAGTGGAACTGGGCTGACCACATCTGTCGCATGCCGGAGAAGCTACGGGCTAAGGTAACCACACGGTGGGTCCCAAACAGCAGCAAACGGCAACGCGGCAGGCCCAGGAGATGGTGGGACGAACTCGACTCTTTTCTCAAGGTTTGGTGATTAACAACACTCGATAGAGATAAGTGGAAGGAGGGAAGGGAGGCCTTTGCCCTGCAGAATAAATAAAATTACAATACCTAGTTTAATCATAGGTCGAGTAGTATTAAGACATGCTATTGGTCGCGAGTTCAAGACCCGATCGCGTCGCTAGTCTTCAAGCCCGTTTCAAGAACAACATATTTAGATACGCTAACATTGCAGGTACACGTCGCTTACAAGATTTAAAAAACTAGTGCGTCAGTTTTGTCTTTTTTTAAATTATAAGTATTTAGAAATCCTAAAAACAGGTAATTTAGCAGAAATTTGTAAAACACATTAAAATATTTGGCACAAAAAAAAATATGTACAATAAAAAACTGAAATGATAGCTACAATAATACGTAGTCTTTTAAATGTTGCTTTAACGTTCATTAGCAATTTTACGGTTGTTAAAGGACAAGGGCACAATAATGCAATGTAATTAGACATTGAAAATTTAAGTATGATGCGACTTGCATTTTACAAAAATATTGACGTTTACCTACATTAATTTAAATAATTATTGATATAATAAAAATCTTTCAAGTAAACTGCAAAATAATATATTTCATTTTTATGCATGATTTTTATAGTTATAATAATAACCCACAGGGACTATTACTTACGTAATACAAAAAGAAGTAATAAAGTAGATAAACATGTCAGAATCCATTGATCATAGTATATAATCAAAATATTTGGTCATTAAAAACCTGCTGTATTAGTTAGTGTTCAATATTATGATAATATATTGCGCATTTCTGTAAAAGAAACAACGTGTAAACTCGTATTAAAATGCCATGCGATATTTTTAAGATAATATAGCAATTGTCAAATAAATGCGTTAGGATATTAAATAAAAAATAAACTTTTACAAAAACGTAGCAAAAAATTGTAGCCACAAAACCTATTTTTTTGTTATTATTTTCCTTAGTGTGATAAAAACCCTCTAGTCAAGTTTGCACTAACACAAATGAAAAAGTAGATATTTAAAAAATCTGTAATGTCCGTGAACTTGTGACATTATTTAACAAGAAATATTAGTTTTTTTAAAGAACTCTATTTTTCTAGCAAAACCTGTTTGAAAACAGAAAGAATGTCCGAGGGGTTCACTTACAATTTTTATTATTGACACACACAAGTAACACGAAATTAAACATTAAAATGCATTTTTTATAATTATGTAGAATAACATAGGTAGTGCTTTAAATAATTAATTAAGTAAAAATAATCTTAAAACGAGATAGGAACACGAATTGGCTGTTTAAAAAATAAACAATTTGGTATTGCTTTTTTCAACAAATTCAACTTCATTAGGTACACCTACACACTGTTGCTTTTGCCATATATTTACAGCAGTAATCGTTTAAATGCCACTTTCCAAGACAGGGTAGGTAGATATTGTATTAAGCCCCGCTTGAGACCATTTGATGGTTTCATCATTCACCGATTGCTTAGCATCTAATTTCGAGATATTCTTACATCAAAAATATTTTTAGCGCAAATTTGAACATCTCAAAAATAGAAAGAGTTAGTATTTATTTGGTTAAAACTATGGGTCTTGACACTGCACTCTTCTGAGTACCCTGTTTATTATTATATCTGCTCGTGTCCCTCTTTTATACAACGAAGAATATACTAATTATTACAAAAATAGTTTGGGTGTTTAAAAATAAAGGAAGTTGAAATAATGCTCGAACATAGGTGGTTTGTATTAGTGAGAGCCACCGTGTATAAACTTTCTAAAATTATAGTACTATACCATTTAGAATTTCACAAAATTGAATTGATTTAATTCATCGTTTATTATAGTCGAATTTAATTGCAGAAGATACTTTTTACAATAAAATCTTTGCTTACTACTAAATTGCACAAGTTGTAATTGCACAAGTAATTGTTTAAGTGTCCAATATTATACAGCGGCCTCCAAAAGTTATTTCAAATTTTCCACTTCTGATGTTACGTACCATTATCTAAAAATAGTTTCCTAGTTTCGATTGTTTGAACTGTACATTGTTATTGACTAACCCAAATATCTATGATAAGGGATACTTATTTTTTATTTAACGGTTTTCTGCCAAATACACTGATTTCAGCCGCCGCTTTCTCTGCGGATTTATGGTATTTGATGACAGTAACAAAAAGCGGAGACTGCAATTTCTTTAACAACCATTACAGAACAGTCAGTCACAACAGTCATTTACGAGGATAGATCGCCAGAAAAAACCTTAAGTGATCAATCACTTAGTCCATAGGAGTGCAGAGATGCAGTTTGTTTTTGCACTCCTTTTTGAAGTCGCTTAAATAAAATATCAGTATTAAATCCCTTATTACTGAAAGATAATTTTTATTCACTAAAAATCATACCTATAGTATACTGTTCCAACATTTGAAACGAGAATTTTAGATGATAGTTGTAGATACAATACATTTGAAGTGCAAAAAGGTCAACTTACTTTTGGAGCCCAGAGGGCACTGTAAATAAATAATAAAAATAACAAAGTTTTATAATAAACAATGTAACTCATATTAGATTTAAAATGACGCACTCACATTAAATATTTAATAATAAATATAATATGCTTACCTACATTAGATATTTTGAAACATTAACAATGATTATGAATTTTATATCACAGCTTTTGAATGACGATAAATATAATTTAAATTCTAATCATGTCAACAGTCTGACCTTTGTCATAGAACAAAAATATGATTGTTAGAGTTGGTAGGTATAAAATTTTACGAATCATGATCGGTAGTTAATTAAACGTTTTTTACGAAAATATAGTCAACCACAATGATGAAATGTTGTAGGCAATATTATTTGTTTCAAGTTTGCCTTTAACAAATAATATTTTTAATTGAATAATTCATATAATTCAAACTCATTGTACCTAACTATGATAAACTTATGTCAACTTAAAATTAAATAGGATGTTTTTTTTTTCTATACCCTACATGAAAATGTTTCGGCGACCGTAACTAATATAGTTACTTTTATCGAGATTCTGATTCTACACAACTGAAATCTCATTGGTTTTAGAAATAATACGCCTATACTACTATACAGGTGAAGCAGAATAAACTATTCAAGGTCATTTAAATAAATGACTTGCGCCGTAGGAAAGTTTTGTCAATGGTCTAATAAAATTCATGCTAAATTATTAATATCACCTTGCAAATCAATCGTTTTTTTCCTGTGGAAAATAGACTTAAGTAACAAATCTAACTGCCGCTAGAATAATTATTTATATTGAATTTAATCTGCTGTCAAATTATGTAATGTGTTGGATTGGCTGTTCGGCACACCAATCATACATAACAACACGGGATTTGTAATAAGATTTATATAACAGAGACTTCATTTGATCAGTCTTTCAAAAACCAGGCGTAAAACGATTGAGATTCCAATGTGTATACAGTTTAGGCTCAGAATAGTAGTTGCTGAAGTTCTTCAGGGATACAACGAGCCAAGTCAGGCGCACGCTCGTACAGCGATCTCAGATTAACTCAGCCGAATGCAAGTCACAAGTGCGCGTCTGCATTCGCTGTACCTCCGTGAAGCCTGAGTCTGAGTATGCATGTGTTTTCGCTCGTTGTCTAAAGCCGACCATCTACAGGGTAAAAGGGACTCCGACGCACAAACGCTTAGGTACCACGTATTCAGTACCTACTACCATTCTGAACCCCTCCCCCGCATGGAAATTTTTCAACGGTAATTTTAAAAAAAATCTGCTGTTCCATACACACACCACTTTAGCAGGAAACGGCAGTTTTTTTAAAAAAAAAACTACTTGTGTGGTAAGCGTTTCTGCGTTGGTTTCACTTTCACCCTGTTTAAGTACTATGCTCTCGTTTAGGTACCAAAAAGAACGCGTAGGTTCTTTTCTGTTATGGTAAGTATAATACTTATGGGATTTGAGTAACATGCATTGTAGTTTGCATTGTAAAGCAGTTTAAGCAACAGTTTGTCAAACATAATACAAGGAAAATATGGTTCGACCTTCGCATTCAATTAAAGTAACTTTAAGTACCTAACTTGATCACATAAAATATAAGGTAGGTACTTATGACACCACTAATTACACTACATGTTACACAGTACCAACTTTCAAGGCGAATATTAGAGTGAATACCCACCATAATTATTTTTAGTATTCACTGTTTCATGAAACAAACATTACGATACATGAGAGCATTCGATATCATCGTGTACTAAGTCATTATTGTCTAATATTATAATAGGCGTAAATCTAAGTTTTGGTACTGGGAAGTTCTAATATAATTTTATCATGGAAATCACTTATTTGTCGCTAAGACTCGTCAATGCTGCTCTAAATATTATAATAAATCATAAAATCTACTCAAACATTTTTAAAACTTAACTAGGAACTTCCGACGGTAACTATGTAAGTGAAAACATACATAGTATATTATGCAATTTCTGTATATTAAATGCGTTTAAATTGATAAACTTGTCAACTCTAAATCTTATAGCTATAATTATAATAATAAATTATGAGAATAATTTAAAAGTCTATTATGTGTCAGTAGTTTCATTTAAATGTCTGGAAATGTTCATTGTGCGCTTTCCATAACACAACAGTATAACTAAACGGCCAATAAGGCAGTTTTAACTTTGGTGTATAAAATTGACATAAAATATGACGATGATTAGATTAGATAGAATCTGGTGATTAAATCAGTGAAAAATTGACTCAACACTATGAAACACGAATATCCATCTGATATCATATATCAAATGGATTTCATTACTTACATTTAAGTTGCGGTATTACAGCTATACTATTTTAACTGAGAGCTTTTATCATTTGAAAGCGCCACTGCATTTTCGTTCATCTTGCGGTTACCATTGCAATTTCTGTCTTTCTGCCAAACGGCGACAGCATGGCAGTCAAATGTAACTTTTTCATCACATCGTAAAAGCATAATTCCGTTATAAATTCGTCTGCTTATTTGCATCTCCATTGATAAGTAACAGGCTCGGAGATTTTTCTGTAATAGTAAAAAATACTTTTTATAGCATAATATGTGAGAGTCTAAGGTACATCTTATAAAGAACCTAAAGAATTATATGACAAATCAATGAAATACATAATATAATGCCTTAAAAGGAGACATTTTTTTTTAAATTAACGAACAAACTGATAAACTAATAACCGTTATAAAGATCTTCGAGTGGCAGACATTAAACTTATCATTTACATACTTAGTTGTAATTGTGGCTCGAGAGATTAATACCAATCAATATTTTTACCCAACTGCACTAGGAGGGTAGTGGTTTTACCTTTTTAGACGTCTGCTCAAAAATGGAGTGCTTTTTTTTAGTCTTAAATTTTTGATTATGTTATAATCTTATCAATTTATTTTCAGTTATACCCACTAGATTCAGTTTGCGGAAACTGCATAATGTTATTGCATGAAAATATTCAAACGGTGCACTCAACAAGAACATTTGGATAGGAATATTTGAATTACTGTTAAGTTACTATTAAGTTTTATGACTCACCTACAAGTACAGAAGCTGGAAGAGCAGCGACACCATTGCTATTAATAGACTCTTCATTGGGAGGAACTCGTTGGAAACGAATCGCAAACATTAGAGTGGCGCCGACTAGTGGAGATATGCCAGCGAGGACAAATGGCAAAGTATAAGATGAATTGAGACTGTACAGGTAGCCAGCTATAGGAGGACCTACTGACAGGGGTGCAGCGGCAAGTCCTAACATACAACCTATAGCTTGCGCCGCGTACGCACCCCCACACAACTCAAATGCTATGGGTCCGATTAATGCAATAAATGCACCATCGAATAATCCCATACCTAAAGCAATCGCTACCAATAAACCAAACTTATTCACAAATGGTAATATGATCGTTAAGGTCCCAATGACGTAGAAGGAAATCTGCTGCAATAGTATTCTATCAACACCAGGTTTATCGGCCAAGAAGCCGAAGATTAATCTTCCCAAGCCAGAAGTAACAGCTATACATTGTAACGGCAAATTAGTACTGACATCAACGAACTTGTTTTCTATGAACTTTTTAATATGGACATAAGGAACAAAATATCCAAATAGTGCAACGGGCATGGATAACGCCCACAGTCTGTACTTCTTATTTTTCCATATTTGGACGTTTACAACAGATTTTAACAAAGATTTCCAGCTATCGTCTTCTCTTGCTGCTTTAATAACCATTGATGGAGTTGGTTTGAATATGAATCCACATATTGCACTGCCAAAAGTGAAAACGGCTAATAGCCTAAAAAGCCATTCTAATCCATGGTTCTCAATCATATATTCCATTAATGGTGGCATAATTACCGTGAAAATTGAACTGCCAACAGTTACAACGCCGTTTACTAAACCCAAATGCTTTTTAAAATAGTGACCAAGAATAGCTAGAGAAGGAGTATACGCAAACGATGCTCCTAACCCATATAAAACACCATAAGTGAAGTAGAGGACACTGACATTATAAGCGAAGAAAGAAGACAAAAGCATGGCAGCAGTGGCAATTGTACCACCTAACACTGCGGTCAGACGGATTCCTAACACGCCAGTTAGCACACCAGACAAAGGTGATAGGAAGAAAGTAGTTCCCATAGTGAGGGCCCCCACCAGAGCTGAAAAAGAAAAGTGCAAAGTTAATACAAAGAAGGGTGTAAAAAAAGTCGAAAAACTAGATTCAAGATTCACGCGAAATGGCATTGATAAATTGATTTTTGTAGAACATAAAACGCATGTTTCACATGAACGATATTTAATTATAAGAGCTTGCAAAATGGATGTCGTGTACAATATTGCAATTGGAAACGTTGATGACGCCGATGATTACTATGCACAGACGTAGGTCAAAGCAGGCAGAATTTGCTTGTTTTGCAATTTATTTCTGTACGGAGCAGTTTAAGTCCCAACTCACAATGACTAGTTTTTGTTTGATCTTCTTTAACAGTTTGATTGAAGCGATTACACAATTGGCTACAATTTGCAATGTCTTCAATTATTCACATCACATCACAACACATAAGAAATCTAGAAACTGACTAAATGAGTCAAGCGACCACATTTCCTCGAAATAGATCTCACCTATCACATGAAACTAGGACATGTTTGAGTGTTTCATGTCATGTTTATTAAATACATTTATCTTTATTTGCATGCCATAATGTGTGAAGTGCGAAGACGTTACAATGGGCTTAAAGCTAAGGTACAATTACGAACCTTGTAGGACACAGCAAAAAGTATAAAATTAATGTGTTAAATAAAATTAATACTTAGGTTATCAATTAATTTTTTTTAAACATATCCTTACTGTTAGTGAAGTAATAAAAAATGTGAATTTCACAGTATTTATGTCGTCCGGTAATATGCTTTGATATTTAAAACACAAATTCTATGATACACCCTGATATCGACTTTTAAGAATCGGATCTAGAAGACTTAGAGTCTGATATACTAAATAAATTTAAACTTATTCAATATCTACACTACTTATTATACTATGAATTAATTTGTTACTGTACCATTTAATTAGACTAACAGGATGATTGCAGCGTAATCGTTATCCAAAGTCAGGGCAGATGTTAGCAACCAGCAGTGTTACGCCTACAATACTACAACAGCCCAATTCTCCGTAATTCAATCAACATCATCGCTACGTTCGCGTGCTGTTCGTAATGAAGGAAAAACCTACTTATCAACAGCTTCTCAGTCGCTGTAGATGAACACAAGTTGACTGACCGAATAGGGTTCTCAGGGGTTTTAGAAGTTTAACATACGAGGAGCTTTAATGATGCTCGGTAATATATGATTTAGGAACATTTAAACACTACACTTCAAAACAAAACCATATTAGAAAGATTAGTACACAGATCAATCTTATTTGGATTTTTTTTTGTATCTTGATACAATGATGGGGTATCTGTATTTCTACGAAAACTTAAATAGCATTTGTTAAGTGGGCACACTTCTGTGTTACCTACACATTACACTAATACATGTGTTCATCAATCAACGTGGAAGTCAAAAAATCTAAATATAACAAGCAGTTAAAGTTGACAAGTGACACACAATGTCTCGTAACCTAATCGGGTCATCACTACACCAACCACAGCACAAATATCGAGATACAACAGTATCGTCTGCACAAGTTTTGTACTATGAATGAAGCGATTGACAAGTAAATATTATACCCATGTTAATTTTATTGAGTAACGTTAGGTGCCTCGGCAAGAAAGAAGACATACAAAAGTTTATTGTGTGATTCATGAAATCATGACTTTTCTAGTCAAACTTAGCTAAGGTCAAGTGGTTCAACAGACTAATAAGCTAGCCATTATTAGCCACATCGCTACTAGTTATGCCCATAATAGAACCACCTGGTATAATCAATACAAAAGGAGCATAAAGTATGTGAAAGGATGCGTACGGCGCGCGGCGTCCCAAACTTTGTGCTCTGGATTGTCCGTGAGTATGCACGTGATTTTTTGGCATTCTGATATTAAGAATTTAAATGAAACTTAACATAAGTAGTACGATGACACGAGGAAATTTATCTACATAAAGTTTCTGGAGCTTTGAATTGACGCACATAGTGATAGTATATCGCATCGACAACACCAAAGTCGGCGACGTCACCTGAAATATTTCATGGAAATGCCCAAAGTAGTTACGTTGCGGGCTTGCGTTGTCTGTCGGCCCCTATTGTTTTTTTACGCGTATCGACAGATGAGTTTTAATAGGTACTGATAATGATATTTTTAATCAGATGCATAGATAGAAAGGTACCTACTTCATGGTTTTATCAACAAAGCAATTACATACCTACATATTTGACTTAATTAACACTTCTACATTAGGGTTTAGGCACACGGCGCGCGGCGTTTTTTAATTTAAACGCGTTTATCCAGCAGATAAAGTGCGTAATCTGCGCAGTGGAAGTGCGTTTTCTGCCTTGAAAAGCAGCGGTGATTTCGTGTACAACTCGGGGAAAAACCCACGTGAATTTAGTCTTTAATTCTTTCAAGACGCCGATACACCTAGCTGCATAATCATTAACGATTACGATCGATCGTTTCAGATAAGAGACTGAACGATTTAATGAGCCGTGTGTGAAAATACTGATAGATATTTCGGCTTGATGAGATGGAGCAAATGATCATTGCTAAATTAAAACGCACACACAGTTCTGCAGTCTCATCAGAAACTGTAGATAGACCACTGGATGACTTGATCGATCTATCGTTACTATGTGTGATGCCATTGATTTGGGTAAGTTGTTATATACTTAGTATGATTGCAATGACGGCGCGTCAAAGGCATGATGAAATTAAACGCAATGAAGTGATGGCCTTCATCGCGGGCGCCGGTTGACCGGCTCGCCACGTGCGCTTCGCTTGGCGCCACATGACAATCTGGCCTATTAACTATCAAGTAAGTACCTACTGGAGTTGTGTTTCAGGTAAAATACGAGGATTTACATAACAAAACACGTTGTAATATTGAATTCAAGTATCTAGGTTGCATAGTACAATTATTACGCAGGTTCCAACTATGCATTTAATATTTAGATTTTTAATTCCTCTGCTAATATTTAGCGACATGCGTAAATTAATGTCGCTATATTTTTTTAGTTTTGACTATCACGTATGGTATATTGCACTGACCTACATGACCACATCTAAGTCTGTCAGCAAAATCAATTATTTCAAACATTAATTAAGTACCTACTGACCGCAGCTTAATTGGACCCTAATAAAGTAGGCTATCTATTTTACTTTCAGGATGTTTTATTAGTAAATTGTATTTGGCAAGTAGAAGGTAGGTACACTTCATATGTTCCTTAAACGCCATCAAGCAATGACTCATTTTTTATCAAACGGGTTAACTAAATATTTATTGATTACATCTAAAAGTTTGTTATTTGATAGTGAAATATTTGCTTCTTGGTAAATTACTCATGTGTGTGGTTTACCAAAAAAAATGTGATGAAATATCACACCATAATTTTTTACAGTTTTTTGGTTTTTTATAGGGTACACTTACTTTTACGTTTTACTAAGTTTAGAGCCTTTGCCTGCCCACTGGTTTGTAACTCTACAATGCATTCATTTATTAAATGGTGGATTTTGTAAGAAGGTTTTTTGTCAAGGTTAGGCTAGAAATCATAAAACATGCACAATTATAGTCATAAAGGAATACATAAAACAAAGAGGTATTAATAGTTTATTCCTAAAGTTTAAAAAATATAAAGTGTTGCCGCTCTAATATCTAAGCCTTTATGCTAATTTCTTCTATATCTGTCTTAACATGTTGATTAATTATAATTAATATAATGATTTCATTATCTAAGCACAAATTCAACATGCATTGTAACAAAGAATATGGGGTTGGAAGGGACACTGACGCGAAAAGAAAACCACAGACTCAGTACATCATTCTGAACCCACCCACATAGAAATTTTAGTCGGTTATTAAAAAAAAAACAGTGTTTCCATACATTTTGACCGTGTAGGTATTTCAATTTTGTAGGAAATAGCTGTTTTATTTCAGAGGGGGGTTCAGAATGATTTACTGAGTATGTGGTTTTCGTTTTTGCGTTGGTGTCCCTTCCACCCTTGTATATTTGTGGTCCTTGAAAATAACTATAGATACTCTTGTATTTTTTTGCTAGCCTTCTCTGTCCCACTCCTGGGCATAGGCCTCCCTCCACTCCTTCATCGTTGTATAGAGGACATATAATAAATAAATCAATATGATAACCCCTCCAGTCCTCGGAACATTCACACATGTGTGATAAGAGAATATTGTTCTGATTTTAATTGACATGGTATCAAAGGGCATGTCTAATAATAGTTAGTACTTGGTACAAACGGATGTTAACATTTATAAACAATTATTTTTAAGCCTATTTTCAAATTATAAATGAAAATAGGCTTAAAAGTAGGAAAATTTAGAGTGTAGATTAAATTTACAAGTTTTTAATAATAAGTTTATTAAAAACTTGTTATGATTTATGTTCTCAAGCAACAAATATGTGAGAGTTAACTTTTAGCCCTCTTAATGTTTTGCATTCATTTAATCAGATATATTCAATTCATTTTTTTCTTTTTGGGGGTGTATTACACACTTCTGTCTACCCAATTAAGAAATATATTTGACAATTTAAAATTATTCAGCTGTAATTTTAATACCTAATGGGTTTATTTTATTGTACCAGATTTGTAGGTGGCCTTTACTACTGTGGTTTTGTTGCTCCAATTTCTGCTAGGCACTTAATTGGTCAACAAAAAATAGCCTCACGAAGTATTCCCTTAAAAAAAAGTCAATGTGATTTGATTCAATCATGAGAAAGTGCATGTGCACATATTGTACTAATTCCATTATTGTGTGGCTAGTAAGCATAGCTACACGAGTTCGACATGGAATTCGATACGGAGATTTCAAATGACGAAATATATCAATTGGCGGAGTAATGTATTTCAATGCAAACTATGACAACTTACCAGCACGACTTTCCGAGTTAGAGACTCCTTCATTTTTTAGATGGTTTTCAAGGACAGTGTATATCACACTGTATGAATTTATTACGCCGAAGAAAAGGCCATTTGTGAGGAACGATGCAACCACGACGGAGTATGCTCGTACTCCGCCGTCTGGGGGACCTTTGGGCTCTTCATGATTTAAATTTCCATTCACTTCGATTTTATTCCGTGCTCTAAGCAAATCTGAACTTTCTTTCGGCTCTGTATCCATCTTGTAGTTATATAAATTGACAGACTTGTAAATATACGATTCTGCTTCACAAGCACATGTTGTATTCTACGAATATTATTCTGTGTAAAAAGCTCGCACTAGGTATAACACTAATGTAACTCCAGTAAAATAACTGAAACAATTATTTACACTAATGCCTCTCAGTTATTTTAATTAATGATTCTTATCTTTAACATTATCGTAAAACTTCAACTTTTAACAACCCTACAACTACAACAGGCGTTCGTTGACTGATCCTGTTCTGTTCTGTTGTGACATTTGTTTGACTTTTTTACCCAACTTGACATAGCGTTGTGTGTCAAACCTATTCTAAGTGTCAAACCCATGTCAAACCGTCAACTTGACAGTTGAGTGTTTCACAGTCATTGACATATAAATCATATGGACTTGAAATGTTTGACTATAGAAAAAATAGTTATACAAATATGAGGCATAACGACGCCAGAATCATAAAAATGCTGCCGTCTCTTTTTAACTTTATTAATTTTGCGTAAGTAAAAAAGGATAATACTATTTTTGACAGTTACTATAATGGCAACCCTTCGTTCCTAGCGTCATTGAAATACCTATTTGCGGCCGGGTCGCCATTTTATCAGCTCGCTGTTTGGTACTAAAGTTGGGTACGTCAACTGTCAAATGCTCTTGAGCTGTGGATATTTTTTGAGAATTTTGGAGGAATTTGCTGTGTTGTTGCGTTTGAACTCTATTGTTCTATAGTGAAAATTGTCAATAGCAAGATGCCCAATTGCAATATAGTCGGATGTGGCATCAAAAGAAGCGGAAATCACCCGAACATAACTTTGCACCAGTACGTACTTAATTTCAGCTGAAATATCTTTAGATTTAGATAAAAAACCTATGCTTCTGCATTCGTTTAAAAGTTTCAACAGTAAGACATTCATAATTTACGTTTTGCCTTTATTTTCAAGTTTTATTTCATGAAATCAATTTCTTGTTATTGGAGGGATAGAGTTGTGAATTTAGGCATTTTTATATTTATCGATAGTGCTATTTTATCGTTCTTTATTGGTTTTATGTTTTACTTTCAAGGCTGCCTACTAATAAAAGAAAAAAGAAAATTTGGCTGGAAAAAATTGGTGTTGAAAATTTAAAGATGTCAACAAAAACAATTCACATTTGTTCTCTTCACTTTGAAGAATCATGTTTCAACCGGACACTGAATAAAGTAACATTGCGTGACGATGCTTTACCTTCACCAACCTTATTGGTATGTAACCTTGTGTGTTCATAATTTCTAACATGATTGTGTATTAGGGTGATAAATGATAGTGATGTCCCCAATTGCAACACTTGTCTAATAGACACAAAAAGTGATGTAAAGGATGTTTTAGAGTGTGATCTTAGAATTAATTAAAATCCTATTGATATTATCAAGAAACATCAAAAATACTTATAATTTTATTGCTTTACAGCCTGCGATTCAATCAAATACGTCTAGAATTTTAATTGAAAATGATCAAAATCAGACAAACTCACAATCAATATCTGGATGTGGTGCTTCAAATACGGTAATTTTTTTTTTGTGTAATTAAAAACAGTAGGATTAACCTACTGTTTTTAAAGAGTCATAAAATTTTTGAGTATTTGCTTTCCTATTTCTATTATTATTTATGTTAATATTAAAGAGTGGTTTTCAGGACAAAGCTGTTTGTATGCCTACCATTCAAAATCAACCTGGACAGATTTCAAAGAGGAGTGCCATAGATTTAGCCCCTAGCACATCTGCTGCGCCAGATTTCGCCGCTAGCACTTCCGCTGCGCCAGATTTCGCCGCTAGCACCTCTGCTACGCCAGATTTCGCCGCTAGTACCTCTGCTACGCCAGATTTCGCTGCTAGCACCTCCACTACGCCAGATTTATCGGTATGACTAGCTTCAGTTTTTCTTCAATGAAACAGGAGATATCTCATGCTTGTGTTCAATATATAATAAAGCTTACTTTTATTTTATTTGATTCCAGGTTCAGACACGTCAAATAATAAAATTAATGGACAAATGTCAAAAACAGTCCAAGAAGATAAAGAGACTTAATGAGAAAGTTAGAAGACAGACGAAAAAAATTGCTCACTTTAGTAATATTATCAAAGATTTAAAGGAAAGAAATTTATTAAATTCAGAGTCCCAAGCTTTGCTTGCAGAATGTGCAGGACCCCAAGATTTCTTAAAAAGGCAAGTGGCAAAATCTAAAGGTTTGCCAGTAGAGAGGCAATATTCGGAAGAAATCAGGAAATTTGCTCTCACCTTAAATTTTTCTCCCCAAAAGCTTATGAGTTTGTGCGTAGTACTTATAATACCTGTCTTCCACATCCGCGTACCCTGAGTAAATGGTATCAACACATAAATGCTGAGCCTGGCTTTTGCAGTGAAGCATTTGACACTTTAAAAGCAAAAGTTCAAAGTAGTAATTTGCCAGTACTATGCTCACTAATGTTTGATGAAATGGCAATAAGAAAGTCGCTGTGCTGGGATCCGCAAACAAAAAAATATTATGGACGTGTAAACTGTGGTATGGATTGCGATAGTGATGCCCTCGATGTCGCCAATCAGTGCCTTGTCATATTACTGAATTGCATAAATGGAAGATGGAAACTACCTGTAGGATATTTTTTTATCACATCTCTAACGGGAGAACAAAAATCGACTTTAGTCGAAATGTGTATTCGAAAGTGTGAGGAAGTGGGTGCCAAAATAGTGAGCATAACATGTGACGGACCTGCTGCAAATTTCAGCATGTTTTGTTCATTAGGTTGTGATCTCATGAAGGATCAAAATGTCACTACATTTGAAACAGGTAAAAATAGAATACACATCTTTATAGATCCATGTCATACTATCAAACTGATACGGAACGCGTTTGGAGAAATGAAGGTATTTTTTGACAATTTTGGCAGGAAAATAGATTTTGAATATTTAGAAGAATTATTAAAATTGCAAGATTGTGAAGGTTTGCACATGGCGACTAAGTTGACGAAGGCACATTTGATGTTTGACAAACAAAAAATGAAGGTCCGTTTAGCTACTCAACTTTTGAGTAATTCAGTCGCTGACGCCTTAAACTACTGCGAGAATGAATTAAAGCTCAAGAAATTTGAAGGTTGTACAGCGACAATCAACTTCATACGAATCGTAAACGATGTGTTTGACGTCTTAAACAGTCATTCAGTTCGACCGCCGGGCTGGAAAAAAGCTGTATGCCCTGAAAACATCGGACTTATAGAAGCGCTCTTTGAAGGAGCCATTACTTACTTTCGCAATTTAAAGCTGCAATCGGGTCAGTTAGTCATTTGCTCCCGTAGAAAACTGGATTTATTGGCTTGATTATAAACATGCAGAGTACAATCCAGCTATATAAATATCTAGTTGAGGATATAAAAGTTTTAAAATATCTTCCTTTATATAAAGTGAGCCAGGATCACCTCGAATTGTTTTTTTCGGCTATAAGAGCTCGTGGTGGATTTAATAATAATCCGAATGCAGTCCAGTTCAGAGCTGCGTTTAAGAGACTTTTAATAAGAGCTGAAATTCGCGACGGTGGTGTCGGCAGCTGTATTCCTCTGGAACAAATCAATATATTAACTTGTTCCAGTAAAGTTGGCCCAGTCACTACTATAAATAATTTAACAGAAAAGAAATCCTTTGTAGAAATTCCGGAGGATGATAGCGATTTGTATGAAGACTTACTTGATTGTATGTACAGTAATCTTTCAGGATATACAGAAAGTGTGTTAACATATATTGCTGGCTTTGTGGCTAGAAAATTGTCACGTTCATTGAAATGCGAAACTTGTAACAAACTTCTTTTTGGAGTTTCTGAGCAATTTAAAACAAGTTTAATTACTTTAAAATCTCGAGGTGGTCTGGTTTATCCTTCGAACGACGTTGTAAACATTTTGAAAAATGTCGAAAAAATATTAAAAGGTGTTTTGCATGTAAAAGACAGGGAAGAAAATTACTATTTGTATATTTTTAAGTTTTTTGTAGATTACTATGCCGAACCAAATAATTTATTCGATTCTGGGGATTGTGAACATGACACAAATCATAAATATTTATTGATTAAAAGTGTAATAGAGGTATACATGAATTTGAGATACAAATATTATGGGAAGAAATCTACTGAAACAATATCATATAGAAATTACCTGAACAAAATTGTATTGTTCAGAAATGAATGAGCTTGATTTATTTAAATACATTAATAATTATAGTAATTATTGTTGACTTTTAATTAAAACCCACAATCATCCTGCAAGTTAGAAAAGGTTAAAACTTAACATTAAAGATATTAGTTACAAGCTGTGCCCGCGGCTTCGATCCCAACTGATTACCTACCTTACCCTATCTACGATATTCTACCTACCCTACCCTATCTACCATAAATCCTATTTACCCTGCCTACCTACCTATTTTTTTTTGTCGTTTTTAAACCTTCCCTATATTCTGGCAAACAAAACGAAAAAAGAATTATTCACATGGGTTAAGCAGTTTTTTGAGTTATAGCGAGACTAACGAACAGCAATAGGTTTATATATGTATGTCATGGACCAAGTGATAAATTGGGCATTATGCATAATGCCCAGTCATTATGTATAATGCCCAATATGAGAGTGCAATTTGATAATACCCCGCCATTCCCTTCATGTTAGGTTACTTTAAACCCCGCACGCAGAAATAGGAGTCCCGCGAAGCGGGGCTCCGTCGAGCTATCATGGCAGGTGGTACTTAGTTACTAGGTATATCAGTATATTTGCTTTCCGCACGCTGTATGGCGGTCTCTGATTGGTCAAAGCGTGTCACACCATGCGTGCTTCCCTCCTCGCCCTCGCACCGCGTCAAATTTAGCTTTATTATCAAATTGCCCAATTGTCATGTAGCAATATAATAATGACCGTGCAATGTGATAAATAATGAAGTTAAGAACGTAATTAATCACTTTGCCCGATAGAGCTAGGCATTTTTCATAATGACCGGGCATTATGTATAATGCCCACATTAATCACTTGGTCCATAACATACTCGTTTATAGGTGGTGGTGGTTCCGTCAACGAAGCCCGTAAAATTCTAATTTTCATACGTTTCATCAAATTGCAGCTCTATTATATAGAACTAGCGGCAGCCCCGCGTAAGTCTCGATCCCGTGGGAATATCGGGATAAAAAGTATCCTGTGTTAGTCCAGGTCATAAACTCAGTGTGCTAAATTTTCTCCGTTCAGTAGTTTTTGCGTGAAAGAGTAACAAACATCCATCCATCTGTTCTCACAAACTTTCGCGTTTAATTATTACCTATTATTTATTATATTAAAACATTAATTATAGTAGGATTACGGTTTATTAGAATTCATCTGCGCCGGGAGTCCATCGCGGATGCACTGTTATGAATTATGAAATCTTTGAATTTGTTCCCTCCATTGCGAAGTGTACCTTACGCAAGGGTCTAACAAATAAAATAAAAAAAAAAGTAATTTATTCGATTACTACTTTTCATTTTTTTTATAGCTAAACGCTAAGGTCATAAAATTCAAAACCGGCTTCAAAAAAAAATTACACTCACGCAATCTTTTATCGATGTTATTGTAAGAAATAATATCGATATGGGCTGCCCTATTATCCGCCATTTTATCCTCTCAGTAAAATGTAGGTATACACGTTTTTTTTGTAGGTATGCCAAGTCCATATGATTTCTATGTCAGTGTTCACAGTTCACACGCAATGTTGCCGGCAAGCTTCAAGCCACAGAACACATATTACCTAGCGCCTAGCGGCTTCAAGCTGTGCACGAAAAGAAAAAAAAAAACAGATTAAAAGTAACTTAATAATTCAGATAATTCAATGGTGCCTCATACGGGAAATAGCCCTAGAATTGGTAAATCCCTTTGCCAAAGTACATAAACCATAATCAAATCAAATAATTTATTCGCATAATATGTGTCTACCATACATGGTATGGTACATAAGTGTTACATTACATAATATAACAATAAAGATCCTCATATTCACCATTTCTGGTATACGAAACTTAAAATAAAATAACAATGGAAAGGAAATGGGTACATAGAGAGAGCACGTGGCTATACATAGGTATAATCTTTTTTTCATTTTATGTTGTATATTACTAGCTATTATTGCACTAATAGGAACATAGTGAGGTGTTATAATAATTTTCTGTTCTTATAACATAAGACAGACGTTAAAAACTAGTTCATTCTCCGACAGACGCCATTGTGTATCGCTATAAATCGAAAATAAGTACTCTCTAAAAATGGTCGATTGTGTAAAAAACGTTATAACGTAATAATCTTTCACCACAGATAACCTCCGCTATATTCCGCATAGAAGGTAATTTATGCGCCCCGCACATCCACGACTTAGCACAATTAAATGTATCTCGATGATCGTATGATATCTTCAGAGTAGACCAGAAGTTAGACCCGTAATGACGCTAGCAATTTAGAGAATTCATTATGTAAGAAAGTTTGATTATTATGGTTACTTAAAAAGTGAGAGGAGATCGTGGCTAAATAATAACTGCCGCTCGGATCAATATTCAGGTTAAGCTGCGCCTGCCTAGGTTGGTCTGTGGGTGGGTGACCATCCATTAAATATTGAGTTTCTTTCGTGCCTCAGAAAGCACGCTAAGCCGTTGGTCCCGGCTGTCATTTGTAGATCTTTGGCAGTCGTTACAGGTGGTCAGTGGCCCGAAAGTCTGACAACCAGTCTTACCAAGGGGTTTCGTATTACCCAGTACTAACTGGGTTGTAGAGGCAGTCACTTCATTTAGAATACTGGTATCCAGCTGCATCCGGTTAGACTGGAAGCCGACCCCAACATAGTTGGAAACTAGTTGGGCCTGGCTAGGCAGATGATAACTTAAAAAAAGACTACTTTGCTGTTAAATGGCGAAGAACATTATCCAGAACCTCGAGTTGTAAAAAAGATGGGGTAAAATTCAAAATGGGAAGAGCTCAACTTATAATGGCTGAGGAAGTACCTCTCGTTGATTTCTTTCGCTCATTAAGTACTATTGCATTGCTGTCTTTTTCTCTCAAAAGTAAGTGCCATGAGAAATAGGCTCTTGCTTATCGAAAAATTAAATATCGATATTTTGTTATTTATTTGGAAAAAATTGTTCAATTAATAATGTAAATATTATACACAATATAGTTAGGTTTTGTCTGGGTTCAACCGTCAATAAAACCAATGGCATGTAAAAAATGTAAAGTAAAAACTTTATTCATTAGGAATATTCGGTAATCTATTACATATTGTCTAACAATGAAGTAAGTAAGACTTATACAACATAAATTGTGAACTTTAATTTGTAATTCTGTTTAAAAAATTATCGACGTCAGAATCTAAGTTTAATGTCATTGTCCCATCACTACGGTTGGTGACGTCACCTTAAAATAGCCAATCGGATTGCACTTGTCACGGCAGGTGACGTCACCTTGAAATAGCCAATCGGATTACACTTGTCACTCCCCGCCAGGGACCGTACAACCCCGCTTAAGAGTTAAGCCTTTCGAAGGGGTAAGCCGTTTATGAGGTTACCTCTATCATTGGGTAACCCCTTGAATGGGTTTTGTACCAGAAACCCTTTGAAAGGGTTACATGATAACCTATTGAATGGGTTTTATACTAGAAACCCTTTGAAAGGGTTACATGATAACCCATTGAATGGGTTTTATACTAGAAACCCTTTGAAAGGGTTTCATGATAACCCATTGAATGGGTTTTATACTAGAAACCCAGTGAAAGGGTTGCATGAAAACCCATTGAATGGGTTCTATACTAGAAACCCAGTGAAAGGGTCAAAACCCTTATAATATATGGGTTATTATAATGAAGGGCGTTATAAAAACCCATATATTATAAGGGTTTTGTTCGGGTTATTCAATAAACTTGTGCTAGGTCGGTGGTACGGGAATGGCGGCCGGGCGCTCATTGCCTATAATTCACTAGACGGTATTATACAAATAGCGAGAGTAGGTACGAGCGAGAGCTCCAATAACTATAGTTGCGTATTTTGAGTTTTTGAGTTTATATTATAATATTATTCTTTTGATCTATCCGAGCCGAAAGTAGCGTGTAGACTTTTTTTATCAATTGGGATGCGTTTGCGTGTTTCAAGCTAATTCATTTATAAGGTTAGTTTTTTCTTGAATATTAAAGTACTTTGTAGATAGTTCGAGTTTTTCTTTGTAGATAGTTTGTAGGCAATAGTATTGCCTACAAATAGGCTCACTCGCCCCCTGTTACATGAGATTTAAAAACATAACTGACGAATGTGGGTGTACTATTAGTCTATTAGGTACACCTCTTTGGGGAATACAGGCGTGACGTTATTTGTGATGTTTGCAGATATGTAGTTTATGCTCAAAATCCATCCAAGTGCTAAGATTTCTTTGCTAACTCGCACGAAATTGCGCAGAAGATGGTAGATAAGTACTTCATAGAGACTCTCTGTTGGTCGTTTGTTATTTAGGTATTAGGTTTCAAAATTATAAAAACGAATGTTGGGGCCGGATGCCTTGTAACATTTTATTATACTTATCATTTTATATTTGGTAGTAGAAAATATTACTAAGTATATCAGAGAGTGAAGAAAGTTCTGATGACGAATCTCAACACGTCAATCAGATCCATGACGAATTGTCAAAAACATCAGCAGGAATGTCTGTCACCTACATTCGATCCAGATGTTTCTACGCCTGATTTATTTCTGTTATAGCTTATGCAATAGCTTGAATTTTAAAGCTCCCTTAGGCTCTTTAGGTCCGGCTCGCTTCGCTCGCTCTTGCGTTCTCTTCATCTTGAAACTCTTACTCATCTCAGGGGCCGGGTCGTAGGTCTGGTTTTGAAGTTCAAACCCGGAAGGGGTTTTGACATCTAAATCGACCCCTAAATCTCGGACAACTATAAAGAAATCAACCGATCCGAGGCGGAATGCAAAAAATTTCTCGCTCGCTAATACATACCCGTGTTATCGTAATCAATTGAATGAGCAATGAGCAAGTAGAAATTTTGTCTTTATTTTATTATAAATGTCGTTTGAAATAAGACAAGACATTTAATAAAAACTTTTTACAGTCCGTTCAACCGATTTTGACTTCTATTAGGTAGGCATAAGAACGCCTTTAAAAGACGTCTGCGTTGGACGACTGTAAGTATAGGACTATGACACAAATAAGGTTAAATGTAATTCGTTTGGGTGAATGCGAGCCGTAGCCCCGTAGGTATGTACGTTAGTGCATGACTTCGAACGAGTGAAGGAGGCCTGCTTTTGTTTTTTAATAACATTTAATAGCTTTTACAATTTCGCATGTAATGATATAAGCCAAATAGCGATATCTAACTTAAACAAAAATAAAACAACTAATAAGTTTGGTTCTTGTCAAACATCTCTCTTTGAAATTGCTAAGAGATTTCGGCGATTTTCTTCAAAACTTTGAGATACCTACCTAGCGCTTTTGGGCCTAACAGGGCAGTCTAGTAGGTACTCCATTTTGTACATTTAGTGACCAATAATCTATCCATGACACAAATCAATCAACAATGAAGTGGTACGTCGAACCTTTAGGACATAACATCGTTGCGCAAATTGTTGCGTGAATTGGTAAGTAGGTAAGTATGTAGGACAATCCTACATATTTACCTACTTGCCCATTGCAATAAACAATACAATTGCTATTTTGAAAATTTAGATTGATAAATTACGTAACTTTATATCTACATACCTACCTATTGTAATGCGACCCCGAAATGATCAATCGCCATCAATTTATATTGTAGTATAGTAATATTATCAATCGCTTGGTACGTAAACGAGCTATGTGCAACAAACACGTAATAATTTACAATCACGATTGATCATTTCGCAGACCCCTAAGTTTTCACACCGACTAAATAATAATATAGTAAAACTCCGCAAAAGACGTCCAGGTTCAAAAATCAAACAGCAAAAATGACAGCATTTGTTTGGTACTTGCAATAAAGTAATAAACAAGAACAGAAATGAAAAAAACATAATAATATTAAGTAATTTCGGTATCCGGCCAGCAAAGCTAAAATGAACTCTAAGTCACATTCAATAAAGCTCATAGATCCCTGTTTACAACCAGCTAGGTAAGTAGCCACAAAGGCGCCGCCGCGTCAACGCATGCTATTCCGTTTTGAAACCTATGCCCTTCAGCGAGAGATCATATTACCATGGGGTCTAAACTCGAACAAATTATAATTAGTCATGTAAAGAAAATCATAGATTGCAGCATAGGTAACGATTATGAAACAAACAATCACTAAAATACGTTAAATGGCAGATTTTGACTGAAGTAAGAGATTAGTAAAAATCTAAACTTCCTTGTCTACTCATAAATCATGTAATTTCTACAAAAAAAGATAAATGAAGCTCTAGATCAATTCGATCCCATAGAAGTAGCCATCTGTTAATCATTTTCTTTAGAGCTCTTTGCAAAAGATGGTGTTTTACTGAATATGTTATATGTCACATAAACTGCAGCGTGAAAGCTCACTCACACAAATGAAACTGTTCCGCCAACTCGAGAATTTTTTTGTTGTTGTTTTGTATACTTGTCCTTGAACGCACGGTGCGATGTCATTCATATTCGATTTG
Source organism: Standfussiana lucernea (assembly GCA_964057025.1). Lineage (NCBI taxonomy): Eukaryota > Metazoa > Arthropoda > Insecta > Lepidoptera > Noctuidae > Standfussiana > Standfussiana lucernea. Next base: position 7,559,903 of record OZ059796.1, read on the forward strand.
GTTAACCAAAATGGTCCCTTAGCTTAGGCCGTTCAAAAGAGTTATCCAAATATTATGGGTTTGTGACTGTTTAGAAAACCCTATCAAAAACCCATACCAAAACGGTCAACTAAGCTGGTAACCAAAACGATCAATTAAGCTGTTCAAAAGGGTGTCCCACACCACATCGTAAGGGTTTTTGATTGACTGCTAGAAAAACCCTATCGAAAACCCTTTCAATGGGTAGCCAAAATGGTCAATTAAGCCGTTCAAAAGGGTTAGCCACATCGTATGGGTTTTTGATTGACTGCTAGAAAAACCCTATCAAAAACCCTTTCAATGGGTAACCAAAATGGTCTATTAAGCCGTTCAAAAGGGGTACCCATATCGTATGGGTTTTTGATTGACTGCTAGAAAAACCCTATCAAAAACCCTTTCAATAGGTAACCAAAATGGTCTATTAAGCCGTTCAAAAGGGTTACCCATATCGTATGGGTTTTTGATTAACCGCTTCGAAAAACCCTAACGAAAACCCTTTCAATGGGTAACCGATATGGTCCCTGCTCCCCGCGCATCGCGTGCCTACCGCTAAAGGTGAACTCGAATACATACAAAATGTATCTAGTGGTCCATCGTGCGGAATCTGGAGGAGGTTATCTATGCCTTTCACGTATGCCTTTACAGTGCGCTGATTATATCTCGAAAAAAGCTCTGTACATACGTAATTTTTTTCTGTATGCTGGACAATAAAAGACACTTGTTACTGATTAACAACAATATATTCAAGATTAACCAAACCCTTTAATAAAGAGACATACGTGTCGACATACATTTAAGAATGATTGAATGATTATGTTTTATTTGTATTTTTTAATCTCCTGGACCATAATCTTCAATAATGGTAGCTCTTGAATGAGTTTTTCTTCAACTTCGCTTTTGTCTTCTTCAGAGGAAGTCAAATATTTTGTCACTAATTCTGAAAAAATAACCAAGTATCACAATAAGGTTCCATGATGAGTGGCACTTTTGCGGCAGCAGTTTAAAATACTATGAATATTTAAGTTATAATGACTTCAACAACCTACCATGCCATCGCTGTAGACGTTCATAGTCCTCTTCCTTTAGTTGAGTTTTCAAATATGATATAATAATTGGTACTTGTCGACCAGATGCATGCAACATGTTCTGTGTAACGATTGTGAAAATCGCCAACACCGCCATATGAAGACTCAAGGCTGGATCTTCACAGTTTTCTAGTTCAGATATCAACTTTTCTCTGTGATTTTGAATTAAGAGTCTGAAAATATTATGAAATGTAAAAGTTTATTTGTACACAAAAACCAAGCAATACAATTAAGTGACTAAGATTAAGTTGTACAACTGAGACAGTTTAATAAGGAATGTTTGACTTTTAAACTAGGCAAGAAGCCTGTGTCTTAGAAGTCATTTGTTCCCCGAAGTGTGGTGACATTTACATATTAATCATCGTGCAAGTCCTTTTAATTTTTTTTTGTACAAATCGAAATAGTGAATAATTAAATAAACATTATGCAAATTAATATCTTAAATCGTTTCTATTTTCTAATATTAATTAAGAACTTATTCTAATAAGATTCTCAGTTTCGTCATAATAAAATAATGTCAACACCTGCAACCACTTGGTAAGTATATTTTTAACTTCATACTTTGTACATCTATAAACGGTTATAGCCTTATTGACTTTTTTATACAGTCGAGAGCTTGAGGCGAGGAACTGGCGACCAGCGAAAGTGGTTCGACATTTGACAGTTTCACAGACAGGAAAACATTTGCGTCATAATAGGAGTTTTGGATAATGATAAGTTTGAAATTAATATTGTTTTAATAATAACACTGGACTGTGTGAATGATGATGTGGCAAGAAAGTAGGTGTCTGATGAGATGATGAGTAACAGACAAGTATGGAAGAAGAAGACATGCTGCACCATCATTCTCCTGCCCTTATCCCAATTTACTTGGGGTTGGAGCAGCTTGTCTTCAGCAATCACCTCTTTTCTAGCCATATCATCCTTCAAAGTCCATCCAGTGTGTCTTTGGTCTTCCTCTACTCGCTACCTACATTCATACTCAACATTCCTCTGCATCACACGTCTATACCACGATACCTGATTACACACACAACAGACACTTTTCAGTCAAATTTTCAGTCATTGGCGCCACTTTCTGACTTCCTCTTGTGTACTCATTCCTTTTTTATCCATTCGCGATACACCAGACATCCCCCTTAGCATTCTCATCTCAGCCACCTATAGCGCATGAATTCGCCGCTAGAGGCGTTCGGGTAGTGTAAAGTAACATCTTCAGAAAAATACGCAAAATACACGCTTTGGACGTGAAGTTGCGGACACCAGCCCGATAAACAATACAAGGTCTTCAGAAATGTCAGATGTCAGTGTGTTCGTGCATTGCGCCCTTTTATATCACGTATTTTTAAAAATATTCAAGACTGTATTCATGATGGAATGGCTCAATTCCTGATTAAGTACGACTTGAAAATTTTAAATAGCAAGTTAGGATATAATTTGTTAGTACTTGGAGGAAGAATTATTTTGAAACGTTTCATGCTAAGTTTTTTGACAATATTGTAAATATGTATCTGAAGTGTACACAGTTCACTCAGTTGTTTTAAGTACGTAATAAAATGAACTTTTTATGAAGTTATTGGTACTTTGGAGTTTAAAATAGAATTAATGACAGGACCTTACTCGCCAGTGGCGCCACCTCTGGGCTCAAAAACGATAGCCCCATTGCCTTTCATTCATACCTTTTGTGGCCGAACATTCTGATCCATAAGTCACGAAGAAGGCATGCTGCACCAACCAAAAATGCAATAAATTAGGATAAGGGCAGGAAAATGATGAAGATGATGAATCAAACCAAATCATTCTTGAATTGTATAAGAACCTTACTCTGTGGTTGTGCATATAACAAGTTTCATTTTGATATCAGTTTACACATTATGTGTAACCTTAAAAAATAAATGACAATACTTACTTGTCTTTCTTCTTATCAACTTTTTTCATGATCATTCCGAATTCTGATAAGCATACATCTACTGCTAGGAAGAATGATTCCATGTTTTGATCAGACAATGTCCCATTCAATGATACCAAGGGTTTCATAAATTCATCTGATAAGTCATTGATTATTTTGTTTCTTTGTTCAACTGATAAAACATCACCTTGCACAGATATATTACATTGATTTGCTGCATACTTGCAAAATTCTGAAAGTATATCACCTCCTAGCGATTTCAATAAGTATTTTATAAACTGGGGTTGCACATCAGAGGGCAAAGACTTTAGGCCTTTTTCATATAGTTTTATGTCATTTATCAAAATGTTGAGCTTATCTTGGGCAGAAGTGTGTGTTTGTTTTCTGTTTTGACTGGCATCTTGAAGCAGTTTTTCGGCAGTTTCTTTTGCTATTGTCATTGCTGTTTGATTAAGGCCTCTGAAAATAAAACTTGATTTGATTAGGAGTCAATCAAAAAATATGTTGGGAAAAAGAAGCTAAATTATAATTTTATGAAATCATCGACGTGTCAAAATTAAACGCAAGTCGAGTGATGCGATTGGCTATTGATAATTTGATTGCTATTGATCTTTTAATCAAACTCAGCAGCCTATATAATATAAGCGCTCAACTACTTGTCAGCCAATTTGTATGTCGATTTTCGTTCCAAGAAACAGGCAGAAAGTAGTGAAAGTGAAGAAATAAATATTAAGAACTTATCAAACTATCATAACTATGTATTATAATATTATTACAGATAGGTACTCCCAAAGTTCAAGATAATTATTATCATAAAATTTCAGACTTTCTCTAACAATAAAACATAGAATTTATGTAATATTTTATTTACCCCTGGAGATGTTCTGCTATACAAGTCAGCAAGTCTTCTAACCCTTCATTTTCTAAAGTGTCTTTAATGATACTTTCAACGTGCTCAGTGCTAACAATCTCTAGTTGTGCTTGTGACTTCTTAGATACAATGGGACCTTCGTCTGAGTCTGAATCATGAGTGGTCTGTTTTCCCCTAGCATGTTTCTTTACAGCCTTTGTTTTAGTTTCCCTTCCTTGAGTACCACCACCTCCTTTTCCAGATGCAGCTTTTCTTCTGCGCTCCTCACGTCTTTCTGCTTTATGGTCTACATGGCTTGCATGAGCAAATTCAGCAGCTTTATTGATTTGTTTCTCTAAATGGAACTGTTGGAATTTACCGGACTTTACAACTTCTTCAGCATTTTTTTGTGTCATAGGCATGCAAGCTTGCTTTAAATTTTCAATGTAGTGATGGCTGAAAACTAAATGAAGAATTATTGTAAATATGTATATGTAAACTGCTTTTCTACTTTTATGCAAAAGGAAATCATTTTAGAAAGTCATAATTATTTACCTGTGTTATCAAATACTATTGTAGACTTCGACTTCTTCAAGAGAGCATCCAAAACATTCTCTATGTCTGTGTCTGTCAAAACTGATGGCAACAAAGAAACCACATCTAGATAACTTTTAGACGCTATGCATTCTTCCAAAGCTGTTTCTAATTGCTGCTTGATATGCGAACCAATTACACAAGTGCTAAGAAAAGTTAAATCTTCATTTGTCAGTATGCGTTTGACATAACCTTTAGGGTCTGATATCCCTAATCGGGATAGAGCATCATATTCTAAATAGTTGTTTTGCTTATAAAAGCTCATTACCCAGTCATTTTGAGATTTTGTGTAGCATGATGGCACATACAACGCTCCAGCTTGGCGTCCAGTGAGCATTCCTGGGGCATTCAACTGATCAAACAAGGATAAGAACAGGCGATCAGATAAGTTGCAGTGATTCACTATCACCGCCACTGGTGTTGGCTTCAGCAAACCCATCAAAGCCCCACGAATCTTAGCCTTAGTTCTAGTTATGTATTCTTCAGTATAGAAGGTTCTAGGTTCAGATGGATCTTGTTTTCCAAAAATTATTTTCCCTAAATATTTCTCCAAGACGCTATGTTGCAGCAATTCTGCTGGCAAGTCATACTGCAAAGTTAACTCCCCTACTGATACCTGGCCTTGAAGTTGCAGTTTTTCATTGACTTCCCTTGCTACTTTTTCTAGGTAATAATGAGCTATTAGATAACCTGACACCAGCTGTACCTCCTTTCCTTTTATAATTTCAGAGACACTATTGTTGATCTGGCTGAGATCAACATTAAGCTCTTTTGCAACATCAACTGTATTTATGCGCCCACCATGCACAAACAGCTCATCTTTTATTTCTTTAACAAGTTGCTGAGGAGTCAGATACTCTTTGCCATCAGTGGTAAAAATTACATCAATTAATTTTAACTCAATTAATTTTGTGACAATTTCTATGCAGTTTCTTTCTGATAATCTAAAAACATAAAAAAATATAGATTTAATGTAAATATTAGTTTCGATGGTTCTTGTTGAAAAATTACATTGTCGCAGTTTAAATAATGAATACATTATAAGTTAGTCTATATTGCAGCTGGAGCAGGCTCCTCTTCATATTGAGCTAATTTGGTAAGTAAGAATTTTATTTTCACAAATTGAGAATTAATCATGTGTGATTTTGGGTCATCACTAGACTAATATTATTTAAATAATATGAATCCAACTGTTTTAAACCGTACCTCAGGGACGTCGAACTTAGCTGAGCTTTTTGAAAATCAGCAGCTAGTCTTTTTATCTCATCCCAGTCCGATGACGGCGCCATGATAGTAAGGAATTTCAATTAATCTTAAAAACTAATTTCTGCAACTTAATTATTTTCTACTTCAACTTGCACAATAGCAGCAGAAACCAATGACGAACGAACGGCTGACACGGCACTATCTGTCACTGTCAATGTCAAGCGTCGATAGTCGATTCATCGATATTCGATTCAACCAAATATGTTTGAATCGTCACGAGATAGTACATAATAATTCCGTGCATCGTCAGACAGCCAACAGGACAGCAGTACATCGACGAGACGACGATCACGACACTGAAACCCTTGAATACTTGTGTCAAGAATGGCAAAATTGAATATAAGTATGACGATTCAGCACGTTTGAGTGGACGCTGTCGCAGAATAATATTGTTCTTTCTATTCCGTGATCGCTGTCTGCGTTTCTTTGAGGGCTTTATTTGTGGTCCATACCTCGACTTTCAGGTGGAATTTATCCAATATATGGCAACAATATCCAATTTCATCTCCATTGGTCATAGTCTTTTGTCGTTGGTTTTCCATTCGTTCATCATTGTTGTGCTGCGGTGCCGTATGTGAATTATCAAGGCATTTTAAGTTTAATTGTACGTTCTAACGATATAATAAGCCACGGTTAACTGAAAGACTTTTCTAAAAATAATTGTTTTATTCACATTTTTAGCACGTGATTGAAATTCACTGAACACAAGCAAAAAATGGAAGGTGATAAATTGGACACTTCCAATCCGAAATCATATTCAGGAATACCGGAGGCCGTATTTGTCGTAAGTTAAGCTAATCATTATCTTTTGTAATACTTTAATGAAAATATTAGTACCGGGGCCAGTTAAGATCCGTCATTTAAATTGAATTAATAACCTAAGTTAACTACCGAAGGTAATCCAACCAAGTAATATTTCCCTGGATAAAGTTTAACTGAGCAACAATGAAATGATTCATAGAAATATTAACTGTTGCTTCATCTGGTTCAACTGTATGTCAGATAGCTGTCAAGCATCTACTCCATTTTTAGTTCTGATATTTTCATGAGTGGGTTCAGAAAAAAAACGTGTTGCGGCGACCCCAAATAACATGGGACGAAGGCAGGAAGAAGGTTTCAGAAAACATCACTAACATAAAATTTCAACTGCAGGATAACGTAGATGAATTTATGAGCAAGCCTGAGAACAGTGGTGGAGTGGACAAAGTCTTGAGGAGCCTAGATGAACAACATGCTAAATATAAACACATGGAATTGTCACTAGCAACAAAACGCAGGCGACTGCGGCAACAGATACCTGATCTAGGACGGTCCTTAGAAATGATTGAAAAGCTGAAAACTCAGAAGGAAGAAATGGAAACGAAATTTCTACTGAGTGATCAAGTATTTGTTAAGGTAACCCAATAATGCGGTTTCTTTTTAATTTAATACTTTTAACCAAAATTCAATCATCAAATGTTTTAGCACAGAATAAAATGCTCTGCTAATCTCAGTTTCAGTCTCAACCTGTGGTAGTAAAAAGCACTGGATACTTAAGAGTGTTTAGTAATTGTTTGCGTTGTGTTAGTTGTAATTTAAAACATTTTTTTAATTTACAGGCAAACATACCACCAACTGAAAAAGTGTATTTATGGCTTGGGGCAAATGTTATGTTAGAATATACATTAGATGATGCTGAAAATCTCCTTTCTTCAAATATGGCTACTGCTACGAAGAATCTGGCATGTGTTGAGCATGATTTAGATTTCTTAAGGTAATCAATGCATCAGACTGTATGCTGGCTGTTTAAATATGATTCGCAATCGTAACATGAATTACTGGGGCCTTGGAAAAAAAAACAAGAATTACTATTTCATGAAAAAATAATACCTTGGGATTAATTATTGCCTACTAGGCAACGAGTGTTTAGTGTTTACTGATGCGGAGGTTGTTAACCTGTCAGTCCTATTAATCTACATCATCATAAAAATGCTGAAAATGAAAAATTGTATGTAAATGAATTTCTGTATGCAAATTGGGAATGTCATGATCATGAGGTACACATAGTTTAATTTATTGTTGGTGCCACCCTGTATAAAAAAAATCCTAATATTTGTCATTTGCAATTTATTCAAATTTTCATAAATTAAATTTTGGTGTATTATATGTTTGCTATTATTCTTCTTCTAAACTTCTTGAGCAATTTTGATGAAATTTTTTGATCTTTCTTATAGGGTTAGTTGAATGGTTCTTAGCTATAGCTGTTTTATTCATTAATACAGGTCTACTCTGGTGTTTCCACCTTAAGTCCTCAAAATCTCCAATAGGTCTTTAAGGTTACATATGTGCGACCGCTTTTGTTACAAATGATCATCCATCCTATTAAAGTAACTTAATTCATTTCAGGTTCTACAATATTATTTCAATTATCTCAATTTGATTCATTTTCTTTACAGAGATCAATGGACAACTACTGAAGTAAATATGGCAAGAGTTTACAATTGGGATGTGAAGAAGCGCCAGGCTGCCAAGGCATCTAGTTAATTACAAAGAAATAACATTTACATCTACAGGATTATGCACTCACTAATTTGTATGAAAATACTGACATACTTCGTAATTTTCTACTGAAAAAGGCTGTCAGATTGTTTCTCAAACAGATTGGGTTTGGGAAAATGGTTGTAAACCTTTCAAGCATTTCTTGATAGGCATTTTTATTCATCCTGAATTTTATTGTTTGCTCTGCTGTTCTCAAAGGAGTAAATTATTGAGTCTACTAATGTCTAAATATTTAATTTCAGAGAACAATTTATTGTATAGATGAATAGGGTATTTCACTGAACCAAAATGGTCAGAGCATCAAAATGCTTGAGCAGTTTTTATTGATAAACCCTAAGATCATTTTCTATAACCAGTCTAATATCCTAATCAGTATGTTATATGTATAAGTTATGCTTATTTTTGTCACATTATTGCTTCCTGTTTGTTACAAAAATTGGTAATTATATCACTAATGAGCAGAATGCTCCTGTTCATTTAATCAAAAGTTTAACAACCCATGCATGTAAATAAAAACATCTATTATGTTTAAAATGCGTCAAATTAAAACAATAACTGCTTTGGAATTATGTTTTATTGCTCTATCTCGGTGTCGTAGAGAGCAGTGGTAACTTATTCCATTCTGCACACCAGATGTAATCCCAGTTTTTAGGGTTCCTTTGCCAAATGGCAACAAAACAGAACTTTTATAGATTCGGTCTGTACGTCTGTCTATCCGTCCGTATGTCACAACCATTTTACTCCGAGACTAGGCACGACACAATTGAAATTCGGAGAGTAGGTGCCTTCTATGAACCGCTACACAAATATAATGTAAAATCACGAAAAAAAAAAAATAGGGGTGGCCGTCCATACATGTAACTGAGGGTTGTAAAAAAATATGAACGTATGTAACTGTGTGGGGTGTCAATCGAGGTTTCGTAAATACCTTTTTTTTCAATGATTGATGACGATATATTTCTTTCTTAAGTCGTAAAAATTGTGTCCGCCCTCGTAATTTCTTAAGTAAGACGAGGAAAATTCTAAAAAAAATAGGGTTGTAGAACGTAAAAAAAAATTGTTTGGATAAGATCTGATATTAAGTTTTTGAGATATTTTCGTCAAACTGTAGCAGTAACTTTTTTTTCATTAACATGCTATGAAAAACAAACTTAGTTTTGCTGTTGAGTGTTAATTTACAATTTTACATTTGAATTAAAAATATTGTTATATTAAATAACAATATTTTTAACGCTACGCTGTTTAGTGCTACGCAACCCTGTGTGCACGAGTACGACTCTCACTTGGCTGGTTTTTTTTTTTTAATTTTGGTGGCCAATTTGTTCTACACACTGTTCTGTTCACTTTTCTACACCTGTTGATACACCACACACAGTTATATACATTGAAATATTTTTTTACAACCCTCAGTTACATGTATGGAGAGCCACCCCTATTTTTACCCGACTGGATGAGGGTAATGTGTTTATCTGCCGCTACAGTGTGTTTGGTTTATGGTTACCGATACTTTAAGCACCTTTAAGGGCATATTATATATTCATTTCTATCGACAAATACACGTTTATAAATATTCCTAATCCAACACCCCGCGAATGGCAGCCATGTTGTCTTTTTATTCGGATGATCTAGGGTATGTTCAATGAAATGCTACTTAATATATCTTTGAAGGCGTTTGCAGATTGGCCGGAGAAAACCGAACGGAGAGAAGAGTGGAAGGCTATGGGGGAGGTTTTTGCCCAGCAGTGGGAGATATTTTACTATTATAGTTATTATAGCTAGCCTGTAGTGTACCACTGTTGGGCAAAGGCCTCCCTCCATTCCTTCCAACGGTCAATTCTGTGCTACTTCTTTCCAATCCTCAAGGAAGACATCCAGTTCGTCCCGCCATTTCCCGCCATCCCTGTAGGATAGAAAGCGATCGTCATGATTATTTTGTCAATCATTTATTTTACAGTTATTATCGGCAGTGGATGGAGCGAAATAAAACGGCTTGGAGAAGGAATAAACGTTGTTTAATTTTATTATTAGGCACAGTACAAAAAAATGGACACACCGCCTTGACCGGCGTTGGAAGAAGGAAGGAGTTGCCATACTCGAAATTTAATTATTAAAATATAAATGTTGCCACTTTATTACAATATTTAACACACCCCCTCAACATTATATTTTAATTCCCAGACAACCCTTTAATTTAACAATTCAAAACATTTATTCTTAACACCCCCTTAAGAAAAATTCTGAGATGCTTCCCCTTAAACTTCTAAACAAATATGCAGAGCCCTTAAATCTAGAAATACCTAACAACCTTTACATACACAAGATACCTTAAACAATGTTATAAACTCAACACTATGTACGTGCCTACTTGCTTTAACAAATATCTTTTCTGATTTATTATAGTTACACAATTAACAAGATCCTGTTTAATATTTATTCCTAGATAATTACTGGCTAGACCCAAATCTTTCATTTTACAGTTTTTACATATGGAACTTTTAAAGTCACTTACTTGGTTTTTATTACTACCAAAATACAACAGATCATCTACAAATAATAACACATAAATGTAGTCATTTCCTATTTGTTTGAAATATAAACATGGGTCATTCTTTGATCTTAGAAAATTTTCATTCAACATAAAATTATTAAACTTTTCATTCCAGTATTTAGGAGATTTTTTAAGACCATAGATTGACTTCTTTAGTTTACATACCTTATTACTAGGTAATCTCATATAAACTGTCTCATTGATGTCTCCATAAAGAAATGCTCCCGTGACATCCATTTGATACACTGGCTGCCTTTTCTGGGTAGCTACAGCCATCATAGCTTTGAAGGTTGTTAACTTGGCGACAGGTGAGTATGTTTTATTGTCGCAGTTCTTCTGTTCAAATCCTCTGGCTACTAAGCGAGCTTTATACAGAGATTTTCCTTCTGCCTCCTTGATTTTAAATACCCACTTGCTACTCACTATGTTTTCTCCATCAGGAACTTCTGTCACCTCCTCCCAGGTATTATTTTCCTCCAGTGTCTTCAACTCTTTATTTATGGCTTCCTCCCATTTAGTTTTATCTGGTCTTTTCATAGCTTCTTGGTAGGAAACAGGTTCATCACAGCAGTAGCTCAGGAACATGTTTTCGTCTTCTTGTACATAGTCTTTCAACCAGCTTGGCTTTTTCCTTACTCTTCTGGATCTTTCTGTTGCCTCTTCTGTCTGTCCTGAAGTTTCCTGTGAGTTTTCCTGTTCTTCTTCTATTTCTTCCTCTACCTCTTCTTCTAGTATTGATTCCTCATGAAAAGAATGAATGGAATCCTGTTCATTTTCACTTTCTATTGTTTCAGGGTTTTCAATATCCTCATACTGGCTTTCTTTTTCCTCTGAAACTTGTTCTGTCTCTTCTTGAGTGTCAGAAACTATGTGATACTCCTTTTCTTGTCTTCTGTCTCTATCTTTGTTTTCTATAGACTGTTTTATAAATACTATGTCTCTTTTGATGTCTACTTTGTCTTCCTCTGGAAAATATATTCTGTATCCTTTTGTATTTTCTCCATATCCTATGAAATAGCCTAATTCAGCCTTGCTATCAAACTTTAACCGTTTTTGATCAGGAATATGTACAGATACTTGACTACCGAAGACTTGAAGGCCGTTGACATCAAAATCTTTGTTCCACCAAAGTTGATATGGTGTTTTGTCTTTCACACGACTAGGACCTGTTCTGTTAATTATGTAGACAGCGGTGTTGAGAGCTTCAGCCCACATATTTTTGTTTAGGCCGCTCTCCAGAAGCATAGTTCGTGCCGACTCAACCACCGTCCTCATCTCACGCTCTACACAACCATTCTGTTGTGAAGTATATGTTACACTTCTTTGGTGTTGTATCCCATGTGATTTCAGCAAGTTTTCCATTTCTTTACCGATAAATTCCTTTGCATTATCACTTCTTATGTATTTCACTATGTGACCAGGATTAACTTTTATTTCTTTCAGATACTGTTTTAAATATTCTACAGACTGACCTTTATTTTTCAGAAAATACACCTTTCTAAATTTGGAATAATCATCCTTGATGAGCAGAAAGAACCTTGCCCCTCCTAGTGAAGTTTGTTCTACTGGACCTCCAATGTCAATATGGATAACCTCTCCTGGTTTCGTTGCCCTATGGGTACTGGATGGGAAGGGAAACTTATGTTGTTTTCCTTTCAAACATGGCAAACAGGTTTCTTCTTCACTATTTTCGAACTTAATGTCTTGCTTCATCAAGATGCTTTTCACTTGGTTTATGTCTTGGTGACCTAGTTTGGCATGCCATTCCCTCAGATTTGACATTACTTTTCCAACCATGGCATTATTCTCATACTGTCTGAACAACATTGTGTACATTTTACCATTTCTCTGGGCTACCGCACACACACTGTTGTTTTTGATAAACTGGCACTCGTTAGCAGTCGACTCCAGTTTGTAACCTTTATCCAGAGCAGCACTCATGGAAAATAAGTTTGCCTTGAGGCTTGGCACATGTAACACACTGCCTATTGATGTTTTAATCCAATTTACACCATCATATGCCTCTAGGTTAATGTCACCATAACCTAATGCTTTTATTATTGTCCCATCCCCAATAACAATGTCTTTAGGCACTAATAACTTTTTATAGTTTATGAAACTGTCCACTGTAAAGCACATATGCTCAGAAGCACCACTATCTAAGAACCACTCATTATATTTACTTTTTGACATAAGTCCACACACCACTGACATGACAAATGCGTTTTGTTTTTTATCTTCACTTTGTTGTTTATTGTCTTTGTTATACCAACACTTTTCTTTTGTATGTCCTCGCTTTTTACATTGCTTACAAAATAGGATGTTTTCAGTTTTATCACTTTTGTGCTTCTTTACCTTACAGTCCTTTTTATAATGCCCCACTTTACCGCAGTTAAAGCATTTTCTTGAGTTTGTGTTCGTTTTGAACGCTGTGGAACTACTGTTTTCACTGTTTTGGTACAGTTTGTTTCTTTGTTCTTCTATGATGAGCCTGGCTGTCAACTCCGAAAGATTTCGCTTTTCTAATGGCACAGAGTCCCATGCAGAGACAAAGTGTCTGAACTTTTCACCTAGCGAACTTATGATTTTTGTAACAATCATGTTTTCGGCAACTTCGCCCTTTGCTTGCCTTATTTGAGTCACAATGGCTTCTATTTTAGCTATGAACGTAGATACATCTTCCGAACTGTTAAGTTTCTCTTCGAAGAAGCGCTGCTGTAATATGTGGAGTGACATATCAGATTTTTGTTCATAAACTGTATTTAATTTGTCCCACATTTCTTTGGCTGTTTCGCAATTTTGAACATGCAGCATAGCCGTGTTACCCAGTCTTGCTACGATGATTCCTTGGGCTTTTGCATCTAACCTCTTCCATGTGGTTAATTTTTCATCTTCATTTTCAGGGCATTTTGATGAGCCATCCACCAAGTCAAAGACATTTACCGCCTTCAATATGACTTTTACTTGAAATTTCCATGTATGCCAATTACCGACATCTTCTAATAACATGCGATTATTTGAAGCTCCAAAAATATAGCCCTCGCCGTCCATCTTGTTCCGCCTTTGCCTCTGCTTGACCGCAGGACCACGCGCCGCTTTACCACAGCTTTTAAGTCAATATTCCTTTATTTCGCTCCGGATGCCTGGGCCCATAACCTTTTACAGTTATTATCGGCAGTGGATGGAGCGAAATAAAACGGCTTGGAGAAGGAATAAACGTTGTTTAATTTTATTATTAGGCACAGTACAAAAAAATGGACACACCGCCTTGACCGGCGTTGGAAGAAGGAAGGAGTTGCCATACTCGAAATTTAATTATTAAAATATAAATGTTGCCACTTTATTACAATATTTAACAATTTATTCAAAAAATCCATGTAAAAGTTGTATACCTACTTTAGAAGAGTTCCACGTGATCTTGAAGACCAGTTTTGGGACACCGAACACGGGCTAGCCATTAGAGAAATTTTCGAATAAATTGTGTGATTCAAAATGGTATAAAATAAAATAAAAAACATATCGTAGGAAAAATTATGAATCTACAAAATGTTTCCGTTTTTTAATGTTTTATAGGCTGGGCAGATCACGAAAGCCTCTTATCCAGAGCAACGTTAGAATGAATGGTAGAATTGAACGAATATTAATAATACAGGATTTGACATTGACGTTACCTGACTGAACGTTTCGGAACGTATTGTCTTGCTTAGCAATTTGCAATATTTGCTGCAAATTTTCATAAAAATCCTCATTATTCGAACATCTGCCTCACGTTCTTATCCGCTGTGGGTAACTCAATATGTGCTAGTGTTTTGACCCTAGAAATACAAATTTGTGGTGGTGTTTTTCCTAATTTTTAATCCAATAATTTGTTTCCAGACTAAACCTTCCGCGGAGGCTACGCCCTGTTTTGCATTTCCGAGTTTTACTTTTGCGTTCAACATAGGCCTATCAGACACCGCCGTTATGGACATGATGGTTTCAACATTGCAGCAGCAGCGGGCTGTAACAGAACAATTGAGACGAGAAGCAGCAATAAAGCGCATTCCCGTCTCTACGGTGGTATCTGACATCGTCAAATACATAAATGAACACGAACAGGAAGATTGCCTTCTTGTTGGCTTTTCCAGTCAAAAAGTTAATCCTTTCCGCGAGAAAAGTTCCTGCACTGTTCTCTAAAACAATTTTAACATTTAATGTACTAACTGTGAACAACCTATTTATGAAATGCTTCACAAGGAATTTATGTGTACCTATGATTCAATTTGATACTTTACTTTTATGATACTGAGTGTGACATATATATAACTTCAAAATATTTACTATCTCCTTGGTGAAGACCATATTGAAATTATTATGTTTGGCAAAATGTTACTAACCTTATTTAATACTTCACAATTTGTATGTAATTTACTGTCTAATGTGAGCTGTCAAAGGTAAATAAATACAACATATTATTTCCATTATGTTTTATTTGTGCACAGTAAAACTGAATTACAATTCCTCTATTAGGTTTGTTGACATCTACCAATTCCACAAAAATGTTAAGTGTGACTGACACTGGCTTGGCCACCATCAGGGATTTTAATTTTGATAACACAAATAATTTGTCGGTAATTAGTCGAAATTTGTCGCCCAATATCAGAATTTGTCGGTCACTGGTTCAAAAGTTATAAGGGTTTATAGGTGGCCGATCTGTAGAGACTCTCCCCAGCTTGGCCACATTTATATCTCAAAAACTAGGGCATCTAGCGTAGATCTGTTTTCTCCCAGATTTAGTCGGCAATTTGTCGGAATTTCTCGCCAAGCCACAGATTTAGTTGGTCACTGGTTCAAAAGTTATAAGGGTGTATTGGTGGCCGATCTGTAGAGACTCTCCCCAGCTTGGCCACATTGGTATCTCAAAAACTAGGGCACCTAGCGAAGATCTGTTTTCTCCCAGATTTAGTCGGCAATTTGTCGGAATATGTCGCTAAGCCACAGATTTAGTCGGTGTGTAATTAAAAAGATATTAAATAATTCAATTTCTCCACTCATTGGTACAATCAAGTACAAAATATTTGAAGTAGTTTCTAGACAGTATCTATGATGTCATATGGTGGAATTTTTGTTTCGAAATATATAAATATAAAGTTATTCTATAATTTGAACCCACCAAAGGAAAACTGTATTCATTACTAAACAGATCTACAATAAATATATATGTAATTATTTATCGAACAAAATGTGCACTTAGTCGCTGGCAGATAAATCGCTACGCTCCGTTTCATTTATGGTGAGAGGAAAGAGATAGATGCGAGTCAGTTTACAGTGGAACTCATTAGGAATAGTTAGTAACTCGAGTAATAACGGTTTTTTTTAATTAGATAAGATAAAAAAAAAAGTTTGTAATAATTTCTCTTTCTTAATTTACAATTTTTTTTTTGTTGTCCTACTTCATTATCAATATGCAATAGATTACCGAATATTCCGATTGAAT
The DNA here is from genome assembly GCA_964057025.1 of Standfussiana lucernea. Taxonomy (NCBI): domain Eukaryota; kingdom Metazoa; phylum Arthropoda; class Insecta; order Lepidoptera; family Noctuidae; genus Standfussiana; species Standfussiana lucernea. The sequence continues at coordinate 7,576,187 of OZ059796.1, forward strand.
AAAGTTTATATAGTTTATTTGTATGCGGGTAGCATTATAGGTAATTGCGTCGTATCGGGTCGCGGTTGTGTCGGTGACGAAATGAAGAATTTCGATGACGTGTTGTGGAGTAGGTATCGATTGGCATCGGTATTGGTTTCAGCGAGGGTCGTGCAATGAAGAAACACTCATTGTTATTTTTATTGAGAGATAATATTATATACTTAATAGGTATCCAGGTACCTACCTACATCTTTGATTATATAGGTATTTTTTAAATTTTACTGTGAGTAGGTACAATTATTTTAAAGTAATCTTTTTTTTAATATTTCGACAACAGAAGTTTTATTATTCTAAAGTAAG